>CM066171.1:45106385-45496385 GCA_033629205.1 Lithocarpus polystachyus | reverse complement strand
TCATAGTTCTTGAAGAACCAAAGAGAAGAGCAAAGCCTCACATTTTCTGATTTTTATTCAATAATCCCTTTATTACAATGAGTTCATGCTATTTATAAGGCATGGCTGAATGTAGAAAATATGAAAAACGTACTAAATAATAAAACCCTAATTAAAAGCTGATTTGGTCTGAAAATAGTAGATCCAAAAAAAGAAAAACCCTAAAAAACGTTCTAAATAATAAAAGCCTAAAATTAAGGAAGATCTGGTCCAAAATTAGAAGATCTAAATTAGGAAAAGTATCTATTAACTGATTTAGAGCTGGAAAGTCAATCAGCCATAATTCCATGCCATAAATAGTGCCCAATTAAGTCAGATTAGCCCTCAATAGCTTGGATTAAATTTATTATGCCTTTATCTTCCTTTGGGCCCCACCTGGAATGTCTTGCGATAGAATCAGCCCATTAAGTGCTTCTTTGATCTTCTTGGATCTCGCTCTTGTAATTGGCCCAACTGGAACAAGCAATGGATCCTTGAATGCTTGTTGATTCTCATCAATTTAGACTCAATTATGAGTAGTGGGCTTCATGGTAGCCCACTTGCAAATGAAAGTGGAAGTAGAAGAGTCCAACAATCACAAAGGGAAGTCCAAGAAGAAAATAGAGAATGGGTTCATAAACGAGATGAATTCTTGTGACACGTGGGAGGATTGTAATGCTATGCTATGAGTGATTTCATACTCTTTATATTAGCTCATTGTGTAATGATTTTTTTGGTTTCATATTTTCAAGACTTCTATGTTATAATTATTTTTGTTTGTCATGGACTATTGGATTTTTTTGGTTTCATATTTTCAAGACTTCTATGTTATAATTATTTTTGTAATGAATATTATTTATATTCTTCTGTCATTTTGTATCATTTTTCTTGTGAATATCATTGTAATAGAATTGCAATGTGCAATAAAAAGGATACTCAAAAGGTCAAGGACACCAAGACCAACTCAAGTGGCAACAACCAATGTAGAATTTATTACTTGAGATACTTGCAAATGAGGCTCTTCATGGAAATAAGTATTCCAGCATATTTAAACATGCATCATATGCTAAAGTAGCTAAAGCAATTACTGAGAAATTTATGACTGAATGTACCCCAAAGCAAGTGGAACATCGCTATAAAACACTCAAAGCTAATTGGAATACAATTGCAGTACTTTGTAATAAGAAAAGTGGGTTTGGATGGAATGATGATTTGAAAATGATCACTTGTGATAGGACAATGTATGACAAAGAAGTTGTGGTAAGAAACTTTTATTTTCTTTATTTTATAGGTAGAAACTTTTTAAGTTGTATCATTTTAAAGTTTAAATCTTTTCACTATTCTTATTGCTCTCATATTAGTTTTTGACTCTTTTCCTTCTTTTTTTTTTTTTTTTTTATAAATTATTTCTTTTCCTTTCTTTACACAAGTACGTCCCAGTCATGCAAAGTTTCTAAACAAGAAAATTGAGATGTTTGATGAGATGGCTTTAGTTATGGGTAAGGATATGGCTACAAGAGGTATTTCTAAGGGAATTGGTGATATAGGTGTAGAAGCATTGGATGACTCACCTTCACTTGTTGACGCTGATGTTGATGACGTATCTAAAAAGAAGCAAGTTGATCCCTCACATGTAGCCTCAAATGAAACAGGGTCTCATAGGAAACGACGTCATGCTACTATGATTGAAGATGATGTTTACCAAGATTTGTCTGCACAACTTGGTAAGGTTGCTTTTGCTATAGAAAAGATTTCTGAAAATCAACTAAATTTTGGTAATCTTTATGAAAAAGTTATGAAGATGAACAGGTTTGAGGAAAAAATGTTTGCGTTTGCATTTGACCATTTGAATGGGGATGAAAAACAAGCTAGGTCATTCATGTTGAAAAATGACAAGTTTTGTAGACAATGGCTGCAAAACTTCTTTGACAACTATTTAAACCAATTTTGATTATATAGGTGCATTTTTATTTAAACTTCGGCATTTCTATTTGGACAATTTGGCATTTTCGTATTTATCAAACTATTTGTTCTAGATTATTTTGCAAGTTAAACTATTTAGCCTATATGGCATTTTGAACTATTTGAGATGAAGCTTATGGTTATTTTGAATATTGAGAAGAATGGGTATTTTGGATTATGAGCTTATGGAGCTTATATGTGTGAGAATTATATTGTGAAAATTTTAGCTTGAGAACCAAATTCATACTTGCTTTTATATTTATTTATGTTGATTACATTAGTTGGATTTACGTAAATTTTATATTATACATGCTTTAAATTATACAAGAAATGTTATAAAAATTTTGTACACACCAAATACTAAAAAACATTCTCAAGCCCATTTTCAAGGTTGTTACTATGCAAACGCCGAAAAACGAGATAGTTTCCAAAAAATGTTCTTTAGAAAATAATCAATTTTCTAGAAAACATTAATACTGAAACAAATAGAGCAAAAAAAAAAAAAAATAAATAAATAAATGTGTTAATATCATTCCAATTGCCATTACAAATGAGTGCTTTTGCAAGCTGTCTATTATTCTTATCCAATCCTAATTTGAAATCTCTTTAGGTTTGTCTTTCAAAGCAATGTCCAACTCTTGTTGGATCAAGATATCCATAACTTGTATTGCCAAATGCCAAAATTATTTATTCCATCAAATTTGTTTACCTCGAATTTGTCATTAGAAACAATAGTTCTATCTAACTAAGGTCTTGCAGAGAACTTACTTGACATCTTTCTTCCCAATAATCAGATCAGTAAACCAATTAACAAAAATTCTGAAGATTGAACAAATCTAAATGCTTGGGTAGTGAAACTTGGTGCTCATACCAATTTGGGTGGCTAAAATCCCAAATAAGGTCAAAATTTTCGGCTGGAAAGCATGTCAAAATATCCTTCCCACAGAAATGAATTTATTCTTTAGAAAGATCACTGATGACCCGGTTTGTGAAGAGTGTGGTTCAGGCCCAGAAACGACCTTACATTACATGTGCTGTGTCAGTGCTGGAAGGCACGGGAGGTACAGTAGCTGGAAGCAGGGAGTTTACTGATATTCTGGGGCAGCTTATGATTAGATGTTTGCTGTAATACTGATGGTTGCGAGGCGCATATGGAAGAATCGCAATGAAGTGAGACATGGGCAAGAAAACAGGCAGCTACAGAAATTTATGAAAAATCAACTAGACTACTAAGAGGAATATCAGGCCAATGCTGCACAAACCCGATAACTCATCTCCAGTCAGATGGGTTCCTCCTCAAAATGGATGGTATAAGGTGAATACTGACGGGGCTGTATTTTGAAAATTTCATCTTTTGAACTCTACATCAGCTGCATTTCTTTCGCCAAGCTGAAGTTATCTACACTAAAAGGGAAGGCAACAAACCAGGACATGGTAGTATGCACAGTTTGTTGATGATGTAATTCATATTTTTCAAACATGAAATGAAATAAATTTCACTGGGGTTTACTAACAAAAAAAAAAAAGAGTTTGGGGAAAGACCTTGTCCAAATAATATTTGGTTTTGTGCTGACCGCGTGGCCGCTTATGGCATCCATTCAGAGATGATAAACTCCACAAGTTGAGCGTGAGCTTGATAGTTGGCTCCTCACTCTGACCATCGGCGGGAATGGTTACCATTTTTTTAATTAGCTCTTGAGCCCTATATACACGCCTTGCTGAGATTGATTGTATATGTTTGGCACTCAATATTTCATACTCAAGTTTCTAAATGTTTTATAATCGGTTGTATAACCAACTTTGTCCATTAGTTATAATACATATTCTCTCATATTAGTTTTATAATTTATATACTGTTTTTAGAAAGTATTTTATAGATTATCGGAATGTTATCTATGTCGTCAAGATCTAAAAAATAGCTTCAAACTAATTTGAGGGAATCTTTTCCATTTCTTAGAGGATTGTTTGTGTATATTATTTATTCACAAGATATTTCTTCAAATTAGTTTGGAAAAATTTTCTTCAACCCACTACGTAGTTATTTATAATATTATTTATATGTATTATTTAAGCAAGTTACATGAATTATTAAAAAAGTCATGTAACCAAAACTAAAAGGGGATAAATTTTTAACCGCCATTTTGTGGGTTGAAGGAAGTTTCCTCAAAACTGGTTTGAAGGTAAATTATTTACATTATTTAAGCAAGATAAGGGTCTGTTTAGTAAGAGATTTCTAGTAACATTATTTAAGTTTTGTGAAAATACATGTGGGTGAAAAAGTGTGTAGAAATACATGTTGTAGTATTTAAACAACAGTTTTCGTTGTTTAAACACCCTTAATAAACGAGGCCTAAATAACTTAATAAAGAAGTTATGCAACTAAAATTACTCGTGAGTGGTATTTTCAATTGCCACATAATGAGTTAAAGGAATATAACTCCAAATGGTTTTGAGGTTAAACCTTTCCAAATTATATTTTCCTATAAAGTACAAAAAATACTCTCTAATAATTAGTTATTTTTCTCCATAAGTATAATTAAATTATTAGGAGACCAACTGTAATGCTTAGTTATTGCACATTCACAATACTTCTTTCTAGTACCAAAATATTATATGGTTGTCCTTAGGTTATTTGTTAATATACCATTTTTTAAATTTTTGGATACAATATTTATAGGAAATATAAAAAGATATCAAAAAAATAATAATTACTTATTTCTTTTCCTAGACAAAGTTTGGCTACAAAATTGGTTGTAGTCCAAGGTTATTACCTTACTCAATATCATTTTATTGTAGGTGAATTTTGATAAATCTATCATTGAATTACATCTTCTTCTTATATCATCTATGCTTACAAAATTTCTAGAAAATTAAAGATCAATAGCTATGTCATCAATAAATTGTTAAATTGCAAATTTTTGTAATTTAAAATTATGCATGAAATATAAGCTTAGAGATCATATAGTAAATAATACCTGATTGATACAAAATTTGACATGTGTATTAAGAGCGTAAACAACATGCAACTCAGTAGTCAAATTTTCAAAATATGTAGTAATATTTATTTTAATGAGTAAGGTTGTAACTTTAGGCTATAACTAATTTCGTAGCTAAATTTTGTCATTCTTTTCCCATAAATTTTTTTTATAAAGTATTTCCTAAAGGACAAAATTTGGCTACAAAATTAGTAGTAGCTTAACGTTATAATTTTACTCAATATCTTTTTATTAGAGATGAATTTTGACAAATTCACCATTGGATTACATCTTTTTCTTATATTCTCCATACTTGCAAAGTTTCTAGAAAATTAAAGATTAATAGCTATGTCATCAATAAATTGTTTAAATTGCAAGTTTTTGTAGTCTAAAATTATGCATAAAATATAAGCTTATAGATCATATAGTAAATAATATTTGATTAAAATAAAATTTGACATGTATATTAAAAACGTAAAGAACATGCAATTCAACAAGTTGATTTTCAAAATATGCAATAAGTTTTTTTTTTATTAAGTAAGGTTGTAGCCTTAGGCTACAACCAATTTTGTAGCTAAACTTTGTCCTTTCTATAAGGTTACAACCAGTTTTGTAGTTAAATTTTATCATTTTCTTAAACTAATGTCTTTAAAAGTTAAAACATCAACTAACAAAATCCTATTATTATATATGAAATGTAATTCCACTAATCTTCAACATCCTTACGCACCCAACCTCTTTTAAATACGAACGTCTCTCTCTTTATTTGATTCTTTATTTCATTAGCATTACTCAAATATTAATGGTTTGTTATTAAAAAGCTAGCGATAATTTATTGAAATATATGTCTAGCTTTAAAGCGACAACTAGCCTGTCATTCGTGCTTGAAGTGTAATGATAAATTCATTCGTAGTCATTACCAATGTCCTCTGGTCTAATGGAATCTCCAACTTTATGGTGAGTACACATTCAGGTTTCGATCTCAGCATTTTCAATTAACAAAAAAAAAAAAAATATATATATATATATATATATATATTTATATACAGACACGCGTGCGCGCGCGCACACACACACACTTTAGTCATTGTCCTAGAAAGCAGCAGACTAAATAAACGATTTACATATATTATAACTAAATGAGTTTAGTAATTGTAAGAACGCAATTTGGATCCCTAGCCCAAAGGGTGAATGAACGTAGATCCAAAAGTCCAATACAATGAATTTGTTGAGAATGAATTAGAAAACTAGGCTTTAGTGAATCATACAACAATCTAAATGTATGAAGATAGACTAGTTTAATTCAAAGAAAATTATCCTCGGCATAGTCCGAGAAGATCAATTCTTATGTACTTTTCTCAAATATGATTACAAGTTTCAACTGCTGATTGCTACAGTGTTTTTCATTGAATTTCTCCATTCCTTTCTCTTAGGCTCTCCCCCCTATTTTATACTATCTACGCCTTGTATCACCACCCTCCACGTGCAGACCAAATTGTTCGTCTTGATCTTTGTCCCATTAGCACCTTCAAGAAGTCTTTGGATAGTAGCTGTAAGGCTGAAGGTTACTATTCAGATATCACTTCCTCATTAATGTGGCCAGAGAATTAGCTACAAAGCATTCAATGCGGTGGTAGCAGCTTTCCCTTAGATATTTCTTAGCTTCCATCTATCCTATACATTCACAGTGTATATCCTTACCAATAGAACTTCCTGTACATTATCCTAGATATCGGGACACACATATCTTGATCTTTGCTTTGTTTAGCCGAGAGGATATTTCTCCTCAGACCACCTTCCTCAGCCTTCACAGTTGCAATTTACTTGTGAAGCTCACAGTTTTACGTTTTCTATATTATTGATCCATCCTCGGGCAGTTGAGCCTCTTCAGACAAGCCTAAGGCCCAATTTACGTATTTGGGCCTCTTGTCCCTACAATAGCCCCTCAAAATTCCGATTTTCTCCTCCTGTCTGAGGAGAAAATTGGGGTAAATGAATAAATTCCACATATTTCTTTTGATTTCCACACGTGAGAAGGTTGCCTCGTGTGTCCCATAACTACTCCTGATGCTTTAGAGCCCAAAACGTCTCATTAAATGCTCCAAGCGGCGTTCTGTTCCCCACAACCTACGGTGAGATAAAGATCTCACGGCTTGCGTTTTTCCTCAAATTTTGCACGGGATAACTCCCACTTAATCCCACCCCATATATAAGGCACATGGTGGGTTTACCTTTCCTTTACTTTAACAAGTTTGCGAACTCTCAAGAAATTCCTAACTCTCTAACCTTCAAGGCTTCCCGAATTCCTAAAGTCTCCATGTCTTTTTCTCTAAAAAATTTAAACTTTTAAGAAGTACCAGAAGCAAAACCAGTGCTCATTCTCATAAGTTTCTTCTTTTTTAGGTTATTTTCTCCTCGGTCAGTCTCCTTGGTCATCCATTCTCTATTTCCTTTCTTTAAAAACTTCATCCGTTGCCCTTTTTCCTAACTAGACGGGTAGATTTAAGCATCTTGTTGATTCTCCCGCAACAATGGAGGCTTTAGAGCTAAGTACCACATCCCTCAAGGAGTATCCCTGAAGTATTGTCCTCCGGACCAAATACTTACCAATAACGAAGAGGGAGAGGTGGTCATTCACATAATCACCTTCATAGAAGAGGGGATGACACTCTCCATGGGTAGGGTAACCCTAGACTATCTACGCAACCATAAGTTGTGTCCTCACCAGTGTGCGCCCAACCTATTTAGGGTCTTAGGCAGCGTTGATGCTCTTAACGCACTGATGGGTTTGAGACTAACATGGCACGACGTTATCTATATGTACGAGTGCCATTCCCTTGCTGACGTGGGGTATTACCTCAAGTCTAGATCCTCGGCGGTCAGGCTTGTCTCCTGCCTCCCTAAATTTAACAAGGGTATGAAGGATGACTATCTGATAGTCTCAAGAGATTGGCACGACAGTCTTCACTACCCAACTCGGGAGGGAGATTTAGGTGGGGTACCCTAGGATTAGGTCCCTTGACATAAAATTAAGTTCCTTAGTTTTTCTTCCCTTCAATATTTCATTTCTTTTCAATGTTAGAATTTATTAATCTGACTATGATTTTGCTCCTCGGCTATTATTGCAGATAAAAGGCATGTTGCCCCCAAACTCAGCCTTGTCAACATCAAGGGTCTCAACAAGGTACTGAGATCCAAGATATTCGTGAGTGAAGACAGGCAACTGCGAGCCGTCCATCTCATTCTGGACTTTGTGCCCCTGTCAGACAAGTTTCAAGAAGTGGGCAATGCTATCAGGGCATGCGACTCGAGACTCCGCCGAATAGACGTTTCCGTGCCTGGTTTTTTGGCCCTAGAAGATCTTCCTCCGGTCGAACTACCCCTCCAGCATTCTCCCCGCGAGGTACCTCGAGGTAGCTCTCCCGAGAGAAGAAACAACCTCATCTCGCTTGTCACTTGAGGCCAAGATAGATCAATTTTATCTCGAGGACGAGACAGAGAAGCAGGGAGAACAGGTGGTTGAAATTCTCGACTCAGAAGACAAGCCTGACAGAGTCTCTGGTGTACGTCCTTTCGAACTTATAGTCGCACGCCCAGACAACAGCTTGAAGGACGAAGAAGAAGAGATGGCCTTAAACCAAAGGAAAGGCTTAAGGGACCTCATGGTTGGGAGGAACAAAGGATTATCATCCAAAGAGGTCCCTAAGTCTAAGGTTGCTGACAATCTCCCCCCTTCCCCTCCTCTCCCTGTAAACACAGTTGCCCTACTCCCCAATCTCGACTTGAAGAAGAAAAGGAAGGTGCACGAGATAGAGGAAGGTGAGGTGGTCCCTTAAAAGGGGGCCAAGCTAAAAAAGAACGTCAATGACAAACGGTCCTCCTCTGTGGACAGCAGGGAGGACCTAAGCGAGGTCGAGGTGCGCCAGTAGCAACGCATATGGGCTCCTCAGCTGAAGCTAGATGGCACTGCGATCCCATGGAACTCTTCAGTCAGGGAGTTCCAAAAAGCACACTCAACCTACATTGTTGAAGCCCTAGAGTAGCCTCTCCTCCTGCCCAAAGACATGGAGGCTCTACAACATATGAGGCAGCCGGACCTCTTCATGTCTCTGAAGAGGAACCTTGCTATGGTAATTTCACTATCAATTCTTTTAGATAAATGCTAAACTCGCTTTTTCATTCCTCCTTTTATTTATTTTGTTTACATGGAATTCCTTTGTTATTTTTGTGCAGGTGACCCAGCAGGTTTTTGTGCCGAGGAGTGGGTCAGGGACGCCTGTAATGAGGCTAGGGCTGAGGCCCACTCTCGTGCTGAGGTTGAGAAGTCCTTAGGGGCCATGAAGTATGAAAAACAAGAGTTGGCCAAGAAGCATATTGTCGAGGAGAGAGAGAGAAAGAGTGCTAAGGCTGGGCTGAAGATCAGCGCAAGAGGCTCCATCTCTCTGAAATAGAGCTTGTAACTTAGAGGCAGCTGGTCCTGGATAGGGGTGTACACGGTTTGGTTCGGTCAGTTTTGGAGAGGTTTTTTGCACCACACCTATAGGGTGCGGTTTCACCCTATGCTTAACCGCACCTCACTTTTGGAAGTTAAAATCCGGTCCACACAAGGTACAGTTAATCTTAGCGGCTCGGTGCGGTTCGTTCGGTTATAGAGTATCAAGTCTCAAGTATCAACTATAACTTAAATTCAACCTGTCAAATTAAACATGTGTTTACTAAACACATTAACACATTCATAAATATAAACCTGTCACAACATTCTAAATCAAACACACAATTATAAAATATCAAGTCTTAAGCATGGCAGCAAATTTAACATTAATATTTCTATCATAGTAATCACATCAAATATAAGCAGTAGCACAGCCGCAAGGAGGAGTAATAGTGCAGCACTACAAGAAACCTTTAGTGACCATAAAATAAAACTAAAACAAAGTAGGAGTTAGAGTTACCAAAGACAGAACTACATAATGGCAGAGCCACAGTGGAGAATGGAGATGAAAAGGAGATTGACTGACTTAGGTATTAGGAATTTCATGAGACCTTGAGAGGAAATTCTTTCTTTGTGAGAGAGTGAGACTGAGAAATGAAGGTTTGGAAGAGAAATGAAGGTAGCTGATGACTGCGTTCTGACTTCTGAGTTTGAGAGGCGAGAGTGTCAAACTTGAGTGAAGGCAGAAGTCTGGAGAGTGAAGGCTGAAGAGGAGAAATGAGAGTAAAGAGGAGAAATGACTAATGAGGGTAGTTGATCAGTTGGAAACAACTCAAGAGAAAAGACATCTATGGCTGAGATCAAAGGAGAAAAAAAAATATTTTGCACAGTGACTAACTCAAACAATGACAGGCATTTTTTTTATTTTTTATTTTTTGAATTTTTTTTTTCAAAAAAACGCAAATGAAGTGACTAGAGAATGACTAACCCATTACCCATGCGGCATTTTTTTTTAATATTTTTTTTTTTGAAAAAACGCAAGTGAAGTGACTAGAGAATGACTAACCCATTACCCATGCGGCATTTCTTTATTTTTTTAATATTTTTTTTTTCAAAAAACGAAGTGGCAATGTAGCATGATTGTAACCCATTAACTCATATGGCCATACAGCCTTTTTTTTTTATTTAAAATTTTTTTTTTCAAAAAATGCAAGTGGGAGAAACTAGTAGTCTTACTTAGACAAGACCACTTAAGAGTCTCAGACTACCACTTGACACATGTTAACTTGCTTTTTTTAATTCAAAATTTCTTTTTTGATAAGGACGTTAGGATGAACGATAGGCCTCTTCAGTCTTCACTCTTCAGCTCTTCTTAGAATTCAAAATTTTTTTTGATAAGAACAACTCTGTTCGTGGATGAACGTTAGGCGGCCTCTTCTTAGAACGTCTTCTTCTTAATTCTTATACATATTAACACACACACACACATATATATATATATATATATATACCATTTTCGGGTTGGTTCGGCCTTCGTCGGTGTGCACATCTCGGCGCCGATGGCCGCACCGGTCCTACGTCGGCATTGAAAATCTACCGCCGACCACCATGCCGGAAACCTTCGGCGGAGCCCTGAGCGGGGCAAGGCGGTGCGGTCAGACCGGTTTTGTCGATGCCAGTAAATCCTTGAACAGGCCTAGTCCTGGATCTCAAGTTGAACTGGATAAGGCCAAAGCCACAGCTCGAATGGTCGAGGAAGTAGCGGAGGCATCAAAGCAAGAATCTTACATCCTTGGGGTGGAAGAAACTGAGGTTAGGTTAGCCAAGGAGCTGGCTGAAGTATTTAGGGACTACTGCAAGGCAACGTGGGTGGAAGTCTTCAACCATGTAGGGGTTCCTATTAACTCGGAGTGGAGGCAGCTAGGGAGCATCTACTACCATCTTGATATCTGCAAAGTCCCTGTTGCCTTCCTATCTCCCTCTGCCCTTGCTCCAGAATCTTCTAAGCAACCTCTGATTGTTCAGGCCACCCTTCCTCCCCTCGAGGCTTTTAAAGGATCAAGCCAGACTGGTGACCAAGGCCAAGGGGTTGGGGTGGCTAAAGATAAGGGCAAGGAGACCAAGCCCGTCTTAGAGGCTGAGGATGCTGCAGCCAAGGCAAAGGAGGACAAAGCTAAATCCAAAGAGGTTGATCCTGAGCTCAACAACATTTCTGCTTCTCAACCGAGCAAGAAAGAAGACCTCCCTCCTCCCAAGGTCTAGACTTTAGTATTAGGATTTTATTTTTCCTTTTATTTTTATCTTGTAGCCTTCCTTGCATTTTTTTTTTCTTTAGTAGCATTTTGTCATGGTATATAATGTACTTTTCCTTTCTATTTAATGAAAGGGCTTTATTTTTCACTTTGTGTCTCTATTATTCTTTCTTGTAATGTTTATCCTTTGGTTCTTGTAGTTATCATTTTTATCTTATCTGACGCTTAATGAACATAGTAAATTTATCCCATCTCCCATGGTCAGTAGCAAAACAAATTAAATCTACAGCAAAACATAATTTTAACTTACAAACATAGCAATGTAGTATGCATACAAGTTTAAACTTACTCTGCTCCCTTCTCATTAGTAAGTTTAAAGGACCAGGGCAATTCCCAAACAAATGCAGGTATGTTTACAAATGCTTTAAGTGATGCTCATGAGCATTCACTTGAGCCTATCATCACAGTGAAAATCTTTACTATTTATAGTGGTTGATATTGCTTGACCTTCAACCTATCAATAAAAAGTACTAATTTACCTTAAGTATGTAGTCCAAAAAGCTTGAAATAACTAAGACTTTGCCCTTACATTTGGAAAAAATGATAGGAAGTATTAATTTACCCAAAGCATGTGGTTCGAGGAGTCAGACATAGCTAAGATTTTGTTTAATACTTAGGTAAATGTCTGGAAGTATTAATTTACCCAAAGCATATGGTCTGAGAGACCAGATATATCTGAGATTCTGTTTAACACTTAGAAGAATAAGCTGAAGTATTAATTTACCCAAAGTAGATGATCCAAGCGACCAGACATAACTAAGGTTCCGTTTAATACTTGCACAGATGTCTGGTAGTATTAATTTACCCAAAGCATATGGTCCAAGGAGCCAGGCATAGCTAAGATTCTGTTTACAACTTAGATAATTACCCCAAAATATCAATTTACCCAAGGTATGTGGTTCGGAAAGCCAGACATGACCAAAGTTCTGTTTGATACTTAAGAGAAAAAATTTGGAATATTAATTTACCTAAGGTACGTGGTTTGAGGAGACCTGCACGACCGAGGTTTTGTTTGATGTTCAAACAAATAGTAGAAAACACGATGCACAATACAACAAATCCAAACATGGTGAAAAAAGCTTTCATTAATAATAATACCTTCTTAGGTTATTTACATTCTAGGGGCGTCGCACAGCCTTTTCCTCCAGATCTTCAAGATAATATGCACCTACCCTAGCCACTGACGTGATACGATATGGTCCTTCCCAGTTGGGTCCTAGCTTTCTCCAGGCTGGATTCTTTGTTGTACCTAAAACCTTTCTTAGCACCAAGTCTCTAGGTGCCAGTGGCCTTACCTTCACATTGGCATCATACCCTTGCTTGAGCTTGTGTTGATAATATGCTAGTTGGACCATGGCATTTTCTCTCAACTCGTCAATTAAGTCTAAACTTTTTCTTAATAGTCCATCATTGTTGCTCGAGGTGAAAGAACTCATTCTCAGGGTTGGGAATCTAGTTTCCAAGGGGATGACAGCTTCTGCTCCATCAGTTATTAAAAAGGATGTCTCCTCTGTGGACCTGCGAGAGGTAATCCGATATGTCTAAAGGACGTGGGGAAACTCCTTCACCTATTTTCCCCTTCGTATCGTCCAACCTCTTCTTGAGCCCACTCATTATGACCTTGTTGACAACCTCAACCTGTCCATTCCCCTGTGGATATGACGGGGTGGAATATCTGTTTGTTATGCCTAGATTACAACAGTACCTCTTGAAGGCCTTGCTATTAAATTGAAGTCCATTGTCCGAGATGAGTGTACGAGGCATTCCAAACCGAGTGACAATATTTTTCTATATAAATCTCTTGGCATCCACGTCCTTGATGTTTGCCAATGGTTCAACTTCAACCCATTTGGTAAAGTAATCTATGCCAACTAGTAGATATCTCTTATTCCCAGCAGCCTTAGAAAAAAGACCTACAATGTCCAAACCCCATTGAGCAAATGGCCAAAGGCTGGACAGAGGATTAAGGACTCCCCTTGGTTGGTGAATATTTAGTGCAAATCACTGGCATTGATCACACTTCTTCACATACTCCTGTGCTTCCTTCTGCATGTTTGGCCATTAGTACCTCTAAGTGAGGGCTATATGAGACAAAGATTTGCCTCTTGTGTGGCTACCACAGATCCCTTCGTGTAACTTCTTGAGGAGCAATTATGATGCCTCAGGGTGTATGCATAGTAAGTACAGCCCAAAAAAAGAACGCTTATACAATTTTTGGTCCTCGAACAACCAAAACCGAGAAGCCTTTCTCCGAATCTTGTCAGTCTCTGATTTCTCCTTAAGCAAGATATCTTCCTTGAGGAATAGCACTATAGGCTCCATCCAGCTGGGCCCCACCCTAATTTGATGAATCCGGGCTATCTCCTTCTTCACTTCAATGGGTTTGTACAAATCTTCAACAAGGATAACTCGAGGTAAGCCCTATGCCGAGGAGGTTGCAAGAGTGGCTAGAGAATCAGCATGTGTATTTCCACTCTGAGGGATATGCAGTAAGCTAAAAGATTCAAATCCTGATTGCAGTCGTTTAACATGATTCAAATACTCTTGCATTCTCACATCCCTAGCCTCTAACTCCCTTCTTACTTGGCCCACAACCAATCTTGAGTCAGAGAATATTTCCACCGCCTTTCCACCTATGTTTTGAACCATGGCTATTCCCACTAATAGAGTTTCATACTCAGCCTTGTTGTTTGTGACCGAGAAGCCCAATCTTAAGGATTTCTCAATAATGATCTTCTCAAGAGATATTAAAACTAGCCCCACCCCAGATCCTCTTTGATTTGTCGCACCGTCAACATACACCTTCCATGACAAAGATTCCTTCAGGGAGGCTATGCCAACTGACATTTCATCCATGTTCGGCATATTGGCACTTTCTTCTAATGAGGGCTTAGTGAACTTAGCCACGGGGTCAGCGAGGACTTGACCCTTGACAGAGGTGTGAGGCATGTATTTGATATCAAAAGCCCCCAAGATCGTACCTCACTTTGCAATTCTCCCTGTGTAATCAGCACTCTGGAGTAGTGATCTAAGCGAAAGTTGGGTTATGACAACTACAGTGTGTGATTGAAAATAATGGGGAAGTTTGCGTGTGGCATGTACTACTGCCAAAATGGTCGTCTCTAGTGGTAGATAGCAGATCTCGGCCTCATGTAGTGACTTGCTCACATAGTAAACTAGTCTCTGCAAACCACTATCAACCTGTATAAGCACCAGGCTTACAGCATGGGGAGCCATAGCAATGTAAGCAAACAAAACCTCGTCTACCTCGGGCCTAGACATAATGGGCAACCGAGACAGGAATTCCTTCAACTGATGGAAGGCTAGGACGCACTCCTTAGTCCATTCAAATCCCTTCCACCTGTTCAATAATTGGAAGAAAGGCCTGCATCTGTCTGCTGATCAAGAAATAAATCGGTTTAAGGCAGCAGTCATTCTTGTTAACTTCTGGACTTCTTTGGGATTCCGAGGTGGCTGTAGATTGTTAATTGCTCTAATTTGATTTGGATTGACCTCAATTCTACAGTGTGTAACCATATACCCTAAGAACTTCCCTGATCCGACACCAAAAGAGAACTTAGAAGCATTAAGTCGCAGCTTGTGTCTTCTTAGGATCTCAAAGATATTTCTGAGGCTGTTAACATACTCGGACTCTTGTTTACTCTTGACTACCATGTCATCTATATAAACGTCTATGTTTTTCTCTAGTTGTGGCTCGAACATCTTGGTTATCATTCTCTGATAAGTAGACCCTGCATTCTTTAGACCAAATGGGATCACCTTGTAGTGGTAATTTCCCGTAGGAGTGACAAAAATTGTATTTTCCTAATCATCCAAAGCCAATGGTATTTGGTGGTATCCCTAAAAGGCAACCAGAAAACTCATCCGAGGATGGCCTATTGTCTCGTCAACTAACTGATCAATCCGAGACATGGGGAAAGGGTATTTTAGATAGGCCTTATTTAAATCCGAGAAGTCCATACAAAATTGCCACTTCTCGTTTTTCTTTTTCACCACTACAGTATTGGCCAGCCACTCAGGATAAAACACTTCTTTAATAGCCTCGGCCTATTTAAGCTTCATCACCTCGTTTTTGACAACATTGGAATAGTCTTTAAAGGAGTGTCAAGGTGGTTGCTTTTTTAGGGTGACAGATGGATTGACATTTAAATGATGACAGATGAAGTTTGGATCTACCCTGGGAGCTTCGTAAGTATTCCACGCGAACATGTCGATGTTCCTCCTCACAAACTCTATCAACTCTTCCTTCTCATGAGGAAACAACTGAGCTCCAACCTGGAAAAACTTCTATAGATCGTCACCTATAACAACTTTCTCTAAATCCTCACACTTTGCTTCTTCGGCTATCCCATCCAAGGGTAAAACCAGAGTCTTTGATTGCTATAAACCCCTATCAGAGGAGGCCAAGGAACCTGTTTTAGGCTGATGCATAATTGCAGCTACCAAGCATTGTCTAGCCATAAACTAACTCCCAACCAGCTTCTCAATTCGATCCCCAGATGGATACTTCACCTTCAAGTGAAGGGTGGAAGAAATAGCCCTAAGACATAGAGCCAAGGCCATGCCACAATGGCTATATAAGGAGAAAAAGTATCCACCACAATAAAATTCACTTCCACCACCTCTGAGCCGGCTTGCACTGGTAGTCTAATCTGGCCCTTTGGAACTACGACTTTTTCATCAAAACCCACTAGAGGTGCATCATAATTCATCAAATCTTCCAATTTCAAATTTAGCCCTTCGTAAAGACCTTGATACATAATTTCAGCCCCACTACCTTGGTCTATTAGTACCCTTTTCACATTGTACCCCCCAATTCTAAGGGTGATCACCAAGGCATCATCATGTGGTTGTATGGTCCCAGCCTTATCATCGTCCGAGAAGCTTAACGCTAGTCGAAACCCTACTCTAGCCCTCTTTGACTTGTGTTCAGAATCCTCGGTAGATGGCCGTGCCATAGACATCACCCTAGATGGATGAGAACTTGTTCTCCCTAGAGCAACGAGGATGACGTGGATTGTGCCCAAAGGGGGTCTTGAAGAAGCACTCCCCTGAGCCCCTGATCCTATTTGGCTTCCTTGCTCGTTGGGTTAGTATAAAAGATGCTTTAGCTTGCCATCACAAACCAATTGCTCCAAATGATTCTATAAAGTTCTGCAGTCCTCAGTGGTATGTCCTCGTTCCCGGTGGTATTGGCAATGAAGGCTCTGATTACGCCTCATGGGATCTCCTCCCATCTTGTTTGGCCATTTGAAGTATGACTCATTCTTGATCTTTTCTAAGACCTGATGTATCGGCTCCCGAAACATCGTGTTAACCACCTGGGAACGAAAGGCCCAGATTGCCCAGCAAAATCCCTTCGGGGTCCGTTATTGTTGTAACAGTCCGACCTGAAATCCCTCTTCTCCTGAGAGATAGTTTTCCCTTGCTGCTGATCTTCCTCCACCCGTTTGTACTTGTCGATACGATCCATAAGCCGATGCACACTCTTTTCCGATTTCTTGGTCAATGACTTTCTCAAATCATGCTCGGCAGGCAGGCCAACCTTAAAAGTCCTGATGGCCATGTCGTCAAAATCTCCATTGATCTCATTAAACATCTCCTAGTATCTGTCCGAGTACATTTTCATGGTCTCTCCTTCTCACATGGACATAGATAACAGGGAGTCCAAGGGCCGAGGAACCCTACTGCATGTAATGAAACGTGATCCAAATGCTCGAGTGAGCTCCTTAAAGGAATCAATAGAACTTGCCCCCAGGCCATCAAACCACTTCATTATCACAGGCCTCAAGCTGGATGGGAATACTTTACACATTAGGGTCTCGTTCTTAGAGTGCATTGCCATCCTTTGGTTGAAATGGCTTACATGCTCCATAGGGTCCGTACGGCCATTATACATGATAAACGTAGGTTGAGTAAAACGCCGAGGAAGTCATCCTCCCTCAATCTTACGTGTGAAAGGTGACTTGGAAATTTGGTTGAGCGCGCTGCTCATCGCATCATTTCCAAGCCTTTGGAGGATGAGCTCTTGTTCCTGTGCTTATGGTGATAATCTTCGTTGTATAAAAAGGACTTACTAGGGGGAGTCCTTCACCTGGGCCTATAACTATCATCACTATTAGAGGGAGATTCTGAGCTTGGAGGAGTTTTCTTCCTCTGCTTACGACGCAATTTTCTCTATAAATGATCTATCTCTAGTTGCATGTTCCTAGTATTTTCTTCATGAGAAATGTGGCCCCCATCTCGAGACTGGCTCTTGCCAGTATAAGTAGTGCGCACACTTCCCTCGCGGTCCCTTTCTTGTTCAAGATGGAGAAAGTGATCGTGATGGTGATGGTGGGACCCCCTAGACTCTACTTGGTTTGGACCTAATCCTATCATGGTTGAATGTTAGACTTACTACCACACCAGAATTTCTCACAGACGGCGCCAATTGTAAGGACGCAATTTGGATTCCCAGCCCAAAGGGTGAATGAACGTAGGCCTAAAAGTCTAATGCAATGAATTTGTAGAGAATGAGTTAGAAAACTAGGTTTTAGTGAATCATACAACAATCTAAATGTATCCAAATGAGAAGATAATGAAGATAGACTAGTTTAATTCAAAGAAAATTATCCTCGGCATAGTCCGAGAATATCAGTTCTTATGTACTTCTCTCAAATATGATTACAAGTTTCAATTGCTGATTGTTACAGTATTTTTCTTTTAATTTCTCCATCCCTTTCTCTTAGGGTCTCCCCCCAATTTTATACTATCTTCACCTTGTATCACCACTCTCCACATGTAGACTAAATTGTTCATTTTGATCCTTGTCCCAATAGCACCTTCAAGAAGTCTTTGGATAGTAGCTGTAAGGTTGAAAGTTATTGTTTAGACATTATTTCCTCATTAATGCGGCCAGAGAGTTAGCTACACAGCATTCAATGCAGTGGTAGCAGCTTCCCCTTACATATTTCTCAACTTCCATTTGTCCTGTACGTTCACAGTGTATATCCTTACCAAAAGAACTTCTTGGTACATTATCCCAGAAAATAGGACACATACATCTTGATCTTTGCTTTGTTTAACCGAGAGGACATTCCTCCTCGAACCACCTCCCTCAGCCTTCACAGTCGCAATTTACTTGTGAAGCTCACAGCCTTACGTTTTCTATATTATTGATCCATTCTTGGACAGTTGAGCCTCTTCGGACAAGCTCAAGGCCCAATATACGTGTTTGGACCTCTTGTCCCTATAGTAATTTTAAATGAGAGATTTTTTATACAAGATAGAAATTCTACTCTGGCCTAATCTAAGTGTATATGCGTGTGAAACTCACTTCTAGAGACTTGAACTCCAGCATTTGCCCCCCACACTTCACAAGCACTTATACTTGATTTAAAATGTGGTTATTTTAAAAAAAAATTGTAAGTACTAAGATTTGGATATACTTGATTCTATTAAATTTTGTTGTCAACCATTTGGTTGAGGCGGCAAATTGCCGATCCTGGACCATGTCATTCTTATAGAAAAAATAAGTATATTTCTTTGTTGCTTACTTATAAATACTTAATTTGTATATAGTTATCAAAACTGTTTCGAGCATTGACCAATTAAGGGTGTGGTATGATGGTCACAGATTCAATCGTAGGGTCATAAGTTCATAATTGGATTAATAATTAATTTTTAAAATATATATAATTAATTAAAGAATAAATAAATAAACAAAAACAAAAACAAAGATAAAGATAAAGATAAACGATTAAAAAAAGGAGACGTTATTTAATTTCAACACAAACGTGTAAGTATAAAAAAGGATACTAATAAAAAAATTATTAATTGTTAAGAAAAATATTTCAAATATAGACTTATTGTTTTTTTGATCTTTTAACTACCCAAAAATAAAACTGCAAAATGGAAGTCTTTTTTGTTATTGCAATATAATAAATTTTATTAATGTTTATTATCTTTTTCAAAAAATTTATATAAATTCATTCATTATGAAAATCTATTGAAAAGAAATAACTAGTTTTCTAGAAAATAATATTAACTAGAAGTACTTTTAAATAATATGAAAATAATTTTAAATTGGCTTAGAGTGGATTCAAACTTTAAAGCCTAATACAAGGTAATTAGCACGAAATTAGAGTGAACCATCTTAATTTTACTTTAATTTTGTATTGTATGTAATATATGAGTTCCTCTCGTTTGATATTCTAAATCCCACCTAGTTAGTAGTGACCGCTTTACGAATTATACAAATCTAATTAATAAAAGACGTTAATTATATCGCCATCACCAACCACCCCCCCCCCCCCCTGCAAATATATTAAGTTTTGTAATTTCATTCTATTAAAAAAATTAAAAAAAAAAACCCAAAAAAACAAAAAAAACAAAAAAGGACTGATGAGAGATCAAGTGAGAATTAAGAATGTTGGGATAAGAGTAATAAAGCGAAATAGAGTATGAAATGATGATAGAGAAGAGAAAAATGAAGAGAGAGAAAGCAATGGATAATATCTACTACAACTGTGAGTCAAGTCGCCGAGAAGAGCAAAACTATTGCGATTGCAAATTAAACCAAAGAGAGCAGAGCTACTGATGTTGCCGTGGAGAATTCACGGCCACAATATCTCTGATGGTATCGCTTCTTTTTTTTTTTTTTTAGGAAAAACAAAATTAGAGGTTGTTTTTATGAAATTGGTTGAACGAGTTACGAATCTAAATGATTATGGATTTTATTTTTTTCTTTTGAATGGGTCTTTTGTTGAATATTTTGTTTATTTGTTGTTATTTGGCCTAATTTTGTTATTGTTTGAGTTATTTTTGTTGTTATCTAGGCTAATTTTATTGTTGTGATTTAGGCTATTATAGTTTTATTTAAAGTATTAACGATTATGTTTGAGGGTCAAAATTATTTTTGTGAGAAATGCTACATTCACAATAATTTCATAAAAAATCATAGGTAAAAGGTTATTATTGAGGGATAAAAAAAATAATCTTAGCAGTGGGTCATCAAGTTTAAAATTAATAACAGCTTGCTACCTAAGATATGTTATGAAATTACTATAAAAATGTTGCGAATATAGTATTACTTTATTTTTATTAAACAAAAATTATTGAGATTCTTAAGTCAAGGTATTCAATAACGTTTTATAAGGTAGATAAAATAGATTAATTTAAAGCTAATTATATATATTTTTATATATATATATATATATATATATATTTTTTTTTTTTTGACATGTCAGGTTGGTCATATGTGATATGACCATCCTCACTTGTATGTGGCGCAAACATTGATCCCACCCACCTGGCTAAATGATGCCGGCCATGAGAAAGAAAGAGAGATAGTCAATGTACTAAAAGCCCTGAAAACTCAAAATCTTGAATTGTATTTTTTTTTTTCCTTTTTCTTTAATTATTTGACATCACTTGCATTGTTGTGTTGGTTGAATGGATCTTGCTTTTTATTTTGGCCGAATGAATGTCAGTATTGTTTCTTATTTTTAGATGAACTTAGCATTGTTTTTCATGGGGCCAAAATGAACACAAATGACGATGTCGAAAAATCGTCGGTTAATCACATGGTCCTCACGTGCTCAAGGTAACACCTGTGCAACACGGAAAAAAGAAAACCTTAAGAGAGTACCGGTGTGATACCGGCCAAATACCCTTTGACGGTCAAGTTAGAAAATTTTTCACAATTCTAGAGTGCCAGAGCTGGGAGAAATTATGTGTATCATGGTTTATGTGGGCTTTGGGGTTTTTATAGTGGTGTAAAGTTGACATTCATTCATTAGCAGAGAGGATCTTCTCTTGTAGGGAAGATTTTCCTTAGTGCGCGCATCTCACAGGATCATTCCTTGTAAGGACCCTTTCAGTTAGGGTTAATCGTAGTGCGTGGGTTAATCGTAGTGCGCGCATCTCATGCGTGGAGGCCAAGCGAGACCCTACCAAACCCGTCAAGAGCGTTATTATCTCCATTAGCTTCATTCAGTTGTCTTCCCAAATCATCCTAAAAAGGTATCAAGGTCTTAAGTAAAAGGTATCGGGGGTCTTAAGTTGAAGGCGTCGGAATTAAAGTGGCGACGTCTATGCCTTTGAGTACAAGTGAAATGCTGACGAGTTTGTTGAAGTTGTCTACCCCACCTTAAGTAGACGATTTCATCACTCTATTAGAATTGTCCTCATCAGCTGCCCCCTACTCCATATCTCCATCGGCTTTAGCTGACGAGTTATGGAGTACATATATTTTATTTTATTATTATTATTTTTAGGGAAAAAGGAAAGGTGTATTTATGATGACTTCTCAAGCAGCCATTATTAAATGCTTGAACACGTGGCATAAACTGGTTGGCCTCATTTCTGGACGAGGGAGTCGCTTCATCTTCCTTGCCTTTTTCACCCTATATATACCTCACCTCCTCCCCTCATTCCTATTACTTTAATCTTATTGATCCTGAGAGAGAGCTCATCATTCCTAAACACCTTGCTTCCGTCAGCATACTGATCTCGTCACCTTTTCTGCCATCGTCTCGCAGAGTCCGTCATTTTTCAAGGAATTGTCTATTTCGTAAGTCCTTTTCTTTTACTATAACTTTGGTTTTTATTTTTATTAGTCAGTCGTTGATTCTGTAGCGAGGTCGTCAACTTAAGGTGTCGCTTCGTCTTCCATGCCTTTTTCACCCTATATATACCTCACCTCTTCCCCTCATTCCTCTTATTTTAATCTTGTTGATCCTGAGAGAGAGCTTGTCACTCCTAAACACCTTGCTTCCGTCCACTTTCTGATCTCGACACCTTCTCTGCCATCATCTCGCAGAGTCCATCATTTTTCAAGGAACTATCTATTTCATAAGTCCTTTTCTTTTACTATATCTTTGGTTTTTATTTTTCTTAGTCAGTCGTTGATTCTGTAGCGAGGCCGTCAACTTAGGTACTTAGAATACCTCCGTCGCTTGTAGGTAGTCAGACGTCTATAGAAACAATGAGTGAACATTCGCCAGTCCGTGTGGGAGCAGGCTACGATGAGGTCTTCCAGTCAGGCCATGAGCCTGAGGAGGGCTTCTCCTGGTCGTCAGAGAGGGAAATGTCAGCCCAATCTCCCGATGAGGAAGTGGAAAGTTATAATGGAGGGGATGGTAAGGAAGGAGTGGTAGGTGAGGGTGAAGACGAGAATGATGAGGAAGGAGAAGAGAGAGAGGATGCTGGGGATGAAGGTGACGGTGATGAGGAAACCTCCAAGGGAGTTTTAGAAATTCCCGAGGATGGCCATACTTGTCCTTTTATTCTCCCTAAGATATGGACTGTTAATGATTTTATGCCACGATGTCAACCAAGGTTTTTAATTCTCTACGAGACCATTACCAAATTCCCGACCATATTCCAATCCATCTACCTAGGAAGTTTGAGAAGTGCTACTCGAGTAGAACCGCAGATGTCGGCATGTATGATGCCATGTTCGTAGCAAGGCTGAGGTTGCCACTAACGCCACTACACTATCAGTTGGCCAACTTTTTAGGGCTATCCGTCAGCCAAATCGCCCCCAACGCCTAGAGGGTATTCCTTGGGGCTGAGATCCTGTGAGGCCATCTTAGCGGCAAGAACCGTCAGCTTACGCTGGACGAGTTCTTTTGGTGCTATAAGCCCCAGAACATCATCTTATCCTAGGGGATATACCACTTCGCGGTAAGGAAGAAGGGGCTGAAGCTAGTGTTAGACATGCCTGATTCCAATAGGAATTGGAAGGGCAGGTATTTTTTTGTCAAAGGGATAAACTGGGTGTGCCGTCAAGAAGAGTAGGTGACATGCCTTATGGTTTTGACAATACTTGGGGCATCATCAAGGATTCAGGTTTAGTTCCGCCTGCCTTTTCCCTTTTCTATTCATATTTTTTTTTTCAAGTTTCTAACGTCGTCTACCCTCTTCATTTTCAGCTAGTGTTCGACCACATATCACGAAAGAGCAAGAAGCCTTTATCCATCGGGTTACAGAGATCCCGTTGGATGAGCGAAGGTGTCGAGACCTAATTACACTCAACACTCTACACGCTTATTATGGAAGGCTTGAGTTGACACCATCAGCCCACAGACTGAATGCCTACTCCCGTCGTCGTAAGTCGCATTTGTTATTATTTATTGGCCGTTTATTCACATTTGCTTTCCTGAGGTCATCACATTTCCTTGCAGAAATGGAGCCAGCCAGACAGAGGTTGTTGGTGAGGGTGGCTAAAGCATGTAGAAAAGAGGAGAAGGAGAAGGAGAAGGAGAAGGGGAAGGAAGGGGTGTCCTCGTCAACCCCTAAGGTCTTCAGGAAGGGTGTGCCCAAGAGAAAAGCTAACGGGAAGGATGACCATCCTCCTAAGAATGCATCCGTCACGCTCGGGGATAAACCGCCCAAGAAACAGTCGCCTCTCAACCCAAGCCATGGCACCGGCAAAGGGTTGATGACGTCGTTAGGCCCCGTCACTCAGGGCTCTATCTGTCGTCTCCTTACACATAAGTAACATGCCGTTGAGGTGATTAAGTCAATCATCAAAGACACGGACATGGGTCCTTGCGTTAAGCAGGCGACAGAGGAGCTGGGGCCGTCAGGCCTTTGTGACCTTGCACGGGTACATCTCTACTTTCCTTCCTTTATTTATTTATTTATTTATTTATTTATTGTTTAGTAGCTGACGGTTGTTCCGTTTGTAGGTGTTGGTCCGTATGAAGGCGCTATAGGATAAGAGCGTTGCCCAGGAAGGGGTGATTGCTCGTTTGCACAAGCACAACGAGACCCTAACCGATGAGTAGGAACAGTACAAGGACACCCTCCACATTCTCAACAAGGAGGTGAAGGAGTTGAAAGAGAATTTGGAGGAGGGTCATCAGAAAAAACAAGAGCAAGAGGCGAAGGTGACGGTTGAAAAGGAGTTGGCATCTCTTCTTAGGCAGGTAGAGACGGCAAGGCCTGACGTCATGACAAAATTCAAGACTTCACAGCCTTTCATTGACTCATGCACCGTCTACTATAGTGACGGGTTCGAGGATTGCCTTAAACCGATCAAGTCCGTCTACTTAAACTTGGATTTATCCAGGTTCACTATGGACGACCCCTTGCCGTCGACCCCTGCTGGTGACACTATCTATGGAGAAACCAATGACTCAACTCGTTCAGAGCCGGACCCAAAAGATGATAGTGTCGTCCTCGCTCAACCTGCTGCGGACCCTCCCGTCACTCCTTTGATCCTGTCCGTTGAACCTCAGAATGCTGAAGATTCCCTTACTCAAGATACTCCTTCGAAAAATGACGAAAACCCTTCAGCTCCCGATGCCCAGGACCCTGTAGCCTTATTTATTCTTACTGGTAATATTTGTATGTTAGTCTAATATTAAGTGCCCTACTGTTTTTTAGGCTTTGTCTATAAAGACTTCACTTTATTTATGGTATTTTATTTTATATCCGTCGCTTTCAGTACATTCGTGTTGCTTTTTATTTGTTGGTATATGTATGTTCATTCCTTGTGTTAGGATATGTTTGTCTTTCGAAGGACTTGGTAAACTAAGAGAAGCTTGTCCACTTTGTGGACTTAATAACTTCAGTTCATCTACTTTGAACTCTACCATTTGTGGACTTGAACAATTTCAATTCGTCCACTTTGTATACTAATATACTAGTCTACTTGTGGCTTTTATATTGAACTCGTCCACTTGTGGACTTTATATTGAACTCATCCACTTGTGGACTTTATTGAACTTATCCACTTGTGGACTTTATATTTAACTCGTCCACTTATGGACTTTATAATGAACTCGTCCACTTGTGGACTTTATATTAAACTCGTCCACTTGTGGACTTTATAATGAATTCGTCCACTTGTTGACTTTATATTAAACTTTGTCCACTTGTGGACTTTATAATGAACTCGTCCACTTGTGGACTTTATATTAAACTCGTCCCCTTGTGGACTAATAAACTTATCCATCTGTGGAAAAAGTAGTCTTGTAGAAAGATAAATACACGGATCATGTCTAAATAATTCCTTTTATTATGGTAAAGGCATGCATAAGTAAAAGAAAATGTTTTTGAAAAGGATAAAAACTTTCCTTTTGGGCTTGGAAAGTACTATAGGTAAAAATTAAGTAAAAGAAATAAACTAAAAATGAGGAGTGTTGTCCTTCATGCTGTCGTCTACTGGTATACTTCTTGAGATGCTTGGTGTTCCATGGGTGGCGCAACTTTTGCCCGTCTAGTGTCTCCAGGTGGTAAATGCCCTTCCTTTGCTACGAAGTGATTCTGTAGGGTCCTTCCCAGTTAGGACTGAGCTGTCCTTAGGAGAGATCTCTAGTGGCACCCATCACCTGTCTTAAGACTAGGTCTCCGACCTTGAAGTCTCTGTGTTTGACTTTGGAGTTGTAGTGCTTGGCCATGAGGTCCTGTTATTGTGCGAGCCTTTATTTAGTTGTTGCCCTGACATCGTCCACTAGAACGAGCTGCAAATGCATGGCTTCATCATTCCTACTTTCCTCATGATTGTCCACCCTATAACTCGCGAGTCTAATCTCAACTGAGATAACTACCTCGCTCCCGTATGCTAATCAGAACAGTGTTTCTCCCGTAGGTGTTCTTGCTGTCGTTCTGTACGCCCATAGCACTCTTGGTAGCTCTTCTGGCCATATACCCTTTGCCCCCTTGAGCCGAGTCTTGATGATCTTGAGCAAGGATCAGTTCATGACCTTAACCTGTCCGTTGGCCTGAGGGTGGGCGGGGGAGGAGTAGTGGTTCTTGATCCCTAGTTGTGAGCAAAAATCCTTGAAGGAATCGTTGTCGAACTATTTCTCGTTATCTGAGACCAAGACGCTAGGGATCCCATACCTGCAGACGATGATTTTCCATATGAAGCTTCTTACGTTCTTCTCTATGGTAGCGGCCAAGGCTTCAGCTTCTACCAATTTGGTGAAATAGTCTATATCGACCATATGGAACTTTAGCTGCCGCATTGCCATTGAGAATGGGCCTATGATGTCCAAGCCCTATTGAGCGAAAAGTCATGGGACCACCATTAGGGTGAGCTCTTCTATCGGCTATCTGATGACGTTATTGAACCTTTGATACTTGTCGCAGGTTTTGACATACATCTGGGCATCCTTTTGCATAGTGGGCCAATAGTATCCTGCTCGAATCATTTTGTGTACCAACAACAGCGATCTTAAGTGGTTCTCGCAGATCCCTTCATGGACTTTTCTTATGACATAGTTCGCTTCTTCGGGGCTCAAGCATCTTAGGTACGAGTGCGAGAAGCCTCTCTTGTATAAGACATCTTTTATCGGAACAAACTGTGCTGCTTGGACCTTCAGCTTTCTTGCGGCTTCCTTTGCGTCTAGTAATGTGCCATCTTTCAAGTAGGGGACTATTAGGGTGGTCCAGTTACTTTCAGAACCTATCTCTTGCATGTCGATGGTATCTATTAATGATGAAAGCTGAACAAAGAAAAGTACCCTAGCGAGGATGATCATGTGTTCAGTTGACGCGGCCATGGCAAGATGGTCGGTGTGCTTGTTTTCTCTTTTGGGGATTTGAATAATCTTGGCTTGCAAGTCGTCCACCCTTTTCTTTTCCTACTTAAGGTACTTCTTCATTCTTTTGCCCTTACATTTATAATCACTGTTTACTTGGTTGGCGAAGACTTGGGAGTTGCAATGAATATCCACTCTCATAGCTCCTGCTGCTTTAGTGAGGTCTAATCCTGCTACTAGAGCTTCATACTCCACTTCATTGTTGGTTGTAGGGAAGTCGAGATGGACCATGTATTCAATCTTGTCACCCTCTGGAGAATGAAGTACGATACCCGCTCCGCCAACCTGTTTGTTGGACAACCTGTCCGTGTATGCTCTACTGAGATTACCCTTTTGCCCCCTAGCCTTCTGAGTTAGTGAACTTCGCGATGAAGTCAGCAACCATCTGTCCCTTAATGGCATTATGTTGGCGGTACTGTACGTCGAACTCGCTTAACTCTATTGCCTATGGCGCCATTCGTCCGGCAGCTTCGAGATTGCTTATTACTCGCCGTAGGGGCTTGTCAGTTAGGACGACTATTGTATGGGCCTGGAAGTACAACTTAAGCTTGCAGGCTGCTGTAAGCAGAGCGAAAGCGAGCTTTTCCATCGGTGGGTACCTCTCCTCTATGCCACAAAGCGGGGTTGGTGTAGTATACGAGCTTTTGCACCTTGTCTTCTTCTCTAATCAAGGCTGCACTGACGGTGGCTAGGGATACAGCTAGGTAAAGAAACAGTTCTTCTCCTAGTTTTGAAGGACTCAGCAACGGTGAGGAAGAGAGGTAGGCCTTGACATCGTCGAACGCCTGCTGACACTCGGCCGTCCATTCAAAAGATTTCTTTAGCATGCGGAAGAAAGGCAGACACTTATCGGTTGCCCTTGATATGAATCTATTCAGCGTGGCTACCTTGCCGTTGAGGCTTTGTACTTCTTTCACGTTCTTTGGGGGCGTCATCTCCATTATGGCTCGAATTTTGTACGGATTGGCTTCAATACCTCGCTGAGACACCATGAACCCTAGGGACTTTCCTGCCGTTACCCAAATGCACACTTTCTCGAGTTGAGCTTCATGTTGTAAGCGCGAAGGGTGTCGATGGTTTCCTTGAGGTCATCCAAATGATCATCCTTCCTTCGGCTTTTTACTAGAATGTCCTCAACGTAGACTTGGACATTTCTTCCAATCTGATGCGCAAGCATCTTATTTATGAGCCGTTGATACGTCACGCCTAAGTTTTTGAGGCCAAATGACATCACTTTGTAGCAAAAGAGGCCTTGGCTAGTGACGAATGAAGTCTTTTCCTGATCCGCTTCGTCCATTTTGATTTAGTTATATCCTGAGAAAGTATCCATGAAGCTTAGTAACTAGTGCTGGGTTGTGGAGTCTACTAGGAAATCAACCTGCGGGAGGGGGTAGCTATCTTTGGGGCATGCTTTGTTCAAGTCTATAAAGTCTACGCACGTTCTCTATTTTTCGTTGGCTTTTTTAACCATCACCACATTTGCTAGCCAGTCGGGGTCCTGATAAAGCCTGCCTCTTACAACTTGCGGACTTCCTCTGCTACAGCCCTATCTCATTCTTGGGTGGAAAGGAGGGCAATACATTCAACCTGTGCACCATAACCGATGGGTCGATTCCCAACATGTCTTCATGGCTCCAAGAAAATATATCTTGGTTTTCTTTAAGAAAAGTTGTGAGCATTTGACGAAGCGTTGGGCTGGCGAGGGTGCTGATCCTTATTGTTTGACCTAGCCTGGATTCGTCAAGAAGTATCTCTTCAAGTCTTTTAACGGGTTTTGCCATCATCCGCTGCTTGTCTATGTTTATTGTCTGTAGATGATCATCCATCTCCAACATGGCAATATAACATTCACGTGAGGCCACTTGATCTCCTCGTACTTCTCCTACTCTATACTCAGTGGGGAACTAAATCATCAAGGGGTAGGTCAAAGTTACGGCCTTCCATGAGTTGAGGGTGGGGTCGTCTGAGGATGACATTATTGGCGGATGAGCAATCGACAATAAGGAATGTAACGTCTTTAGTGATTTGCTAAGGGTAATCACCAACCATCACAGGCAATGTGACTGCGCCGAGGGGGTATACTTTAGTCCCTCCGAACCCAACGAGTGGGGCGTTGATCGAGACCAACCATTCCTTATCAATCTTCATTTGCTAGAAAGCCGGGTAGTAGAGGATGTCAATAGAGCTTCCATTGTCGACTAGGACTCGATGTGTGTTGCAATCTCCTATCCGTATGCTAACGACGAGTGTTTCATCATGCGAACGGTGGAGGTGTCGAGTATTATCTTCTGAGAATTCGATGATAGGGTTGTCGATCCGCGCCATCTTTAGGACGAAGCCCATTAGCTGGATGTTCTGAACCATCCTGAGGTAAGTCTTGCAGGCCTTTTTGGATGAACCAGAGGTCGTAGTGCCTCCAACAATCATTCTTATATCCCCTATGAGTGGCCTAGGATGCTCGTTTTCCCATTGGGGAACCTGCTCTTGTGGTGGGTCCGCTTTTTCCTTGTTAACAAATCTCTGAAACTTTCCTTATCTGATGGGAGCTTCCATTTATTGCTTTAAGTCGTAGCAATTAGCTGTGTCATGACCATGGTCACGGTGGAAGCGGCAATACTTGTCTCTAGACCTCTTATTGGGATCTCCCTTCAGTTTGTGGGGAAATGTCAGGGCTCCTTCGTCCTTGATTTGCATCAAGACTTGGTCGATCGGGGCAGTTAGTAGGGTAAAGCTTATGAACCTCCCCGTGGGGGGCTTGGAGTGTCTATCCTCCTACCGTTCTCCAGTCCTAGCCATCTTCTACCCCCTATCTTGTCGTACGTCTTCATGTCTTTCCTTCTTCTTTAGCTTCTCTTCTCGAGCCAGCAGTGCATCTTCCGTATTCATGTACTTAGTAGCCCTGTAAAGCACATCCGACATGGTTTTTAGGTCTTTCTTATATAAAGAAAATAGGAACTTACCCTTCTGTAACCCATTCGTAAATGCTACCACGAGTATCTTGTCAGCTTCATTGATTGAGAGTACTTCTTTGTTAAAGTGGGCTATGTAAGATCTCAGCGTCTCATCCTCCCACTGTTTAATGCTCATCAAGCATGCAGTGGACTTCTTATATCTGTGCCCTTTAATGGAGTTGGGCGCTAACCTGTTGAACCAAACCCTTGCGGGGCCCTTCAGCGTAGTGGGGAAGGCCTTGCACATGATCTCATCCGCCACTCCTTGAAGGTGCATCAAGGTCTTGAAAGACTCTAGGTGATCTAGAGGGTCCTTAGATCCATCATAGCTTTCCACCTGCAGCGTACAGAACTTTGGTGGAAGGGGGGATGAAATGACAGACACGATGAATGGTGAATCAATCTAATGGACCCAATTGTCGGGGTTGCTTGACTCCCGTCCTCTGAGAGCGTTCATCATGAATTCCATCCGCTCCTTCATCATCTGCATCTCCGCAACTAGGTGAGGTGGAGTTGTATCTGTGGTAAATGGATGGCTCGTGTCCTATCGCTCTAGTCTACTTGGGGCATTGCTACCTTCTGGCCTTTCTTGTTCCCTCCGCTCAACGTTGGTGCCTTCTTGATCCTTCTCTTGAGTGTTAAGCCATGCGTTCTTTTGGCGTAGCAACTCCTCTAGATCATGGTTTTGCTTAGTTAGGTGTTCTACAGCAGCAGCGAGAGTTTGAACTTGTCTCTCGAGGGCGGTGGTGTGCGGCTTGTCTCCTTGAATGTTATTGGTGGTCGCCATTGAGCGAGTAAGTACCATGCAACTTTTTGTCCGGGAAGTGATGGTATGGCTTGCGAGTACTTATGTTTCTTCCCACAGACGGTGCCAACTAACGATGCCAAAAAATCATCAGTTAATTACACGGTTCTCACATGCTCGAGGCAACACCTGCGCAACACGGAAAAAAGAAAACCTTAAGAAAGTACCGGTGTGGTATCGGCCAAATACCCTCCGACGGTCAAGTTAGAAAACTTTTCACAACTCTAGAGTGCCAGAGTTGGGAGTAATTATGCGTACCTTGGTTTGTGTAGGCTTTGGGGTTTTATAGTGGTGTGGAGTTGACATTCATTCCTTGGCGAAGAGGATCTTTCTTTGTAGGGAAGATTTACCTTAGTGCACTCATCTCGCAGGATCCTTTCCTTGTAGAGACCCTCTCAATTAGAGTTAATCGTGGTGCGCAAGGTTTTTTCCTTATATATTCATGCGTGGAGGCCAAAGAAGGCCCCACCAAACCCGTCAAGAGCCTCATTATCTCTATTAGCTTCATTCCGTCGGCTTCCCTAATCATCCTAAAAAGGTATCGGGGTCTTAAGTTGAAGGCGTCGGATTTGAGGTGGCGACATCTATGCCTTTTAAGTACAAATGAAATGCTCACGAGTTTGTTGAAGTTGTTGGCCCCAACTTAAGTAGACGATTTCATCACCTTATTAGAATTGTCCTCATCAACAAACATATATTGTATTCCATTATTATAATGTAGAAAATCCCACAAACACAAAGTGATGAGAAAATCTTTAGATTCTTAAGATCTTGAAGTTGTCTGACTGAAGAAAACAATACAAGAAACCATATATATAGCAACCTAGTAGAAAGTTTTGACTCACAAAACAAAACAATCCTTTTTTTTTTTTTAAAGAAAAGACAACGACTCTCTCTCTCTCTCTCTCAAAAAAGAAAGAATCTTTTTTTTTTTTTTTTTTTTTTAGCTTACATGAAAGTCTAAAAGAACGAAGTAAAACTTTTTTTTAAGAAATTTGGTGTTAGAACTCTTTAAATATCTTACTAAATGGCGCCATTGAAAGTTCTTTCAGCGCTCGACTCTGCAAGAACACAATTTTACCATTTCAAGGCAATCATCATAGCAGGCATGGGCCTCTTCACGGATGCATACGATCTCTTCTTTATCCCTCCGACTATGAAACTTATCGGACGGGTTTACTTCAAGAATGAGCCAGAGTCCAGAGAGCACCAAATCCAACCAGCTGTTTTGTCAACTTTGTTGGGCATAACTCTTTTGGGCACGGTGATTGGTCAACTGGTGTTTGGTTGGTTTGGGGATCGAATTGGAAGGCGCAAAGTGTATGGACTGTTGGTAACGACCTTTTTCACACGGGAAGCAATGGGAGATCATTAGAGGAGAATGAAAATGATAATTAGAATAGCGAGCGGTCATGTTCATCTATCAATGAAGTCTTGGACCTCTCTTTCTCTCCCTAAATGAGCGTGTAGTTTATTTTATATCAAGCATGATGAGTCTATCTTTCCTCCATCTCTCACAAGCTAGACTATGCAATGCATAGAGTTCATTCCATATATAAAAGGTAAACAAGTATATAAATATATAAATTAAAAAAAAATTAAGAAAATTATATGAGATATATGAAAATTTGGGGGCCATTTATATATTTGAAAATTTTAGCTAAATTTAAGGGTGATTTTTGAATTCATGGAAGGCTGGCACCCTATGTAGTTTTTCTTGTTATTGAAGCATATATCTTACGCTTATTTAAGATTTAAGAAATAAATATTATTATGAATTCCAGTTAGCTCATTTGGTAAAGTCTCTTATTGTTGAAGACAATTCACAGGATTTCTTTCTTTTTTACTTCCTCTAAACCTGTAAGAGAGAACCAGTGGACTCCTTTAGAACATTTGAGGAGTGAGGCAACAATTACTGAGTTGCAATCCGGGAATAGGAAGATCAAATTGTCCTATTAATTTGCAACTAGGAAGCCAAATTTACTAAAGGAGGTTTTCTCTTTTACTTGCTCTAGAGCTCTAGAGGAGTTTGGTGCTTTGGAATGAGAATTTCTCCTCCTTTTATAGTTTATTTTTTTGGGCGGGGGCAAAGGGGAAGGTTTTGGAGGGGGTTGGTGATTAATTGAGAGTTGACATGTGTGGGGGTTGGTGACTTGATTTCAAAGCAAATTTGGAGTGAAGAGTAAGTGAATCTCAGTTCTTCTTGAAGCTTCCCGTGGCAAACAATAAGACTAATTTGAAAAAAAATCATATCTCAATAATTGATTGAAAATGGTTTGTTCTTGTGCTCTAATTAAAGCCTACTTTCTAATAATAATATAAAATAAAATAACTCATTCAAAAAAATTTAATGGTTCAAGAGACATTTTTTAGAGAGTGAGAAATGTCATTTCTTAGAAATGAGTTTCAACATAATTAACATAAATAGGCCCCTAGTTAAATTAACATTAATAAATTATATAAACTCTTTGGATACTGATTAAATTATTGTATTCTGTACGTTTTTAGACCCCTTAAAACACAAGTTGTTAGACCTAGTTATTTAGCCAAGTGATTACTTAAATAAATTATTCAGATCTAGGTTAAAATAAAACAATCATATCATGTAAATAATGCAGAAATATAAACAACACACGATATGATAACCCAGGAAAACCAAACCGATAAAAAACTTAGGGAGGATTTAACCTAGCTATCCTCAAGGTAAAACAGATCCACTATAAAATAATTGAAATTTGTACAATAAGACTTAGACCACTAACATTCTATTGCTACCTTGAATAGAAAACTTACTACCATGACTATATGATTGCTCCGAGTCCACGGATTACTTCTTTTTTTGATCCATTAAAACCACAAATTCTCCTACTTGTGACTTTGAGACTCTACTCAAAGGTTTCAGATCTTCTTTAAGTTCTTTATGCAACAATTGAAGCGATCACCAAGTCCTTGACATGAATCTTAATCTCGATAACCCTAAGTATGCATGAAGGTAAACACTTCTAAATCTCACAAGATATTTAATACAAAGCACATCAAAAACCTCTAAAACGTGGTTAGGGTTTCTCATTTTATACACAAAACCCTACACGTCAAACAGGCTTGGGCTTAATTGAAAATTCTGCAGAAAAATAAATTTGTACGAGATTCGATCGATCGAATCTAATTTTCGATCGATCGAGCCTTGCAGATTTAGTTCAATAAATTCTGCAATCACTCGATTACAATTTTACAAATAAACACACTTTGAGCAGCCTAAATCTAGACTTTAAGTTTTGATCATAGTTTGCCAACACATTACAAATTGAAGTTCTAATACATTTAATTCTTAAAGTTTTAGCATATTCAACTTCTAATAAATTCTTATGAAAGCACTATTAGCAATGATATTCATTTTCTCACTAAACTCATATAAAAGCATTTGATTTACTAAAATTATAACATTATTAAGAATATTTCCATTAATCGCACGTGTTAATGGCTAGTTACGTTAAAGTTTATGTCCCTTAGTGAAATCTTCACTTTGATATTAAAATTTTACGGGGTTGTTTTGCCCTAAATGACATCGAGCTAGTTTGTACCACATCATTTTACACCCCCCCCCCCACACACACACACGCGCACGCGCACACACAAAAAAAAAAAAAAAACAGTTATTAATTAATGCGTTACACCAAAAATTTTGCGGTTTAGCTAGTTTTATTTTCTTGTCTTCATTATCATTATGAAGAGAATTAGGATTCGATCGCCGCCTATCATAAAAATTAAATTTTTTAATAAATAAATAAATAAAAACTTTTCTAGACCTCCAAAAATCTTTCACATGCATCGTCTCATACACAAGCAAATGAGAGAAGGGTGATTGCTCTTACAAAAACTGTAGTTTGAAATTTCATCTCGATTCAAAATACTTAAAAACAAAACACTCGTACAAAACTTCTCACCTAATGCATGCATAGCCTTCCCCCATATGTGTGTGTGTGTGAAAGAGGAAGAAAAGTCACCAGCTAAGAAGAAGATGTGCATGTGAACATGTATATGGATTGAGTGCGTGAACGATGAAGAAGACAATGAACTAGTTGTCATTGCTGCGTTTGTGACGAAGAAGAATACTCTTCATTTTCTTGATGAAAGACGCAAATATTTTGCGCTTGATGCTACCGTTAATGGGTTTGCTACCCTTTTTCGACGCTGCAGCCTTTACTTCAGATTGATGCGGCTGTGAAGACATGGTAGCTATCGCGCTTTACTGCCTTGTGCTATATATAATATGTAGCAAGAGAACTTCAGAGATAGCGATTTGAGAATTGAAGGATTTAGCAGCTGGAAGCAAAGAAAGCAGCCATATATATAGGCAACTAGGCATCCTTATTCCTTGTCATCAGTTAATCATGTGCGTGACTCTCTGAAATAATTCTAGTTCCACACTTTCACATATATTTTGCCACAATTATTTTACTGAATAGATGGTGATTAACTATTTGTTATAGTCATATAAACTTATCATTTTTTCTTCACTACTCACAGTCTAGCACATAGAAAAATTGTGATAATTAACATAGTGTGAAAATATTTTTTTCTTTTTTAAGAGATAATTACAATATGCAATTAACCTTGTAGCTCGAACGTTTTTCCCCCGAAACCCCCGAGTACTTTGTACATGGAGAGTTTTTTTTTTATAATAAAATATTTACGAAGTCTTTGACCGTAATGTAAGAAAGAAAAGCGTTACAACCACCATCTGACCGTAGAGAATAGAGGAAGTGAAAAGTTCACATCTAGATATATATATATATATATATATATATATATATATATATATATATATGTATATGTTGAAGTTGACGGCTCTGACTTAGACAAGCTTAATCAAAAGAAACTCTCTAATCTTATCTATCTATAATCTCTAATATATATTTTTTTGAGATTCTCTAATATATATAGAATTGAAGAAGTTTGGCTTTTATTTAACTTCATAATATATTTTACATAAGTTTTTGGGGCTACATTATTCATCAAAAAAAAAAAGTTTTCGAGACTACACAATTTTACAAATCAATATTCTAAAATATAATATATTTTTATTTTTAAATTTAATTTAAATTTTATTCTATATTTAAATCTTTAAGAAGAATCTTACCACATTATATTTTATTAGATTTTATATTTATATTCAAAATAAAATGAGAAAGCATTATTTTTTTATTTTAATATAAAAAAATAAAATCATATTTGATTAAACTTTCCCATATTTGGAGTACAAAAACATATACAAATTTGAAATTAACTAATAAATTTGAATTGTTCTAGAATTTTCACACAATAAATTTCATTTTCATTAGATTTATGGGTTTTTCATTATTTAAATGTGGCATGTATCACCTCTTTAGAAAAATCATGCTAATGATTAATAAATCAAAGACAGTAATAAATTTTTATAGACTTTTAAATTGTTCTAAACTGTAAATATTTACTGAATATCACCACTAGAACCTACACTTGTCATTATGTTATATGCTAGGATGATTTACTCCATCATTGATGTAGTGACCATAACCAAACAAGTAGATGTAATATAACAAGTACATATACTAAACTTGATCCATCAAGAACACCTTATATAGTGATCAATGTCAATTAAAATGTTTTTCTATCACAATTTTCCTATTTTCTTTATCAAAAAAAAGTATGAGAGGTTTGTGTATATTTAATTGTCTGTTTGATATTAGCTTATAAACTCAGCTTTTAATTTTTGAACTTTTATGTACAGTTTTTTAAAACCTCACTTTTTCCCATCTTTTCTCACTTTTTCAAAAATTTCAAGGTACAAGTATACTTAAGCACACTTTCAGCAAAAAAATTTCAGTAAAAAACTAAATAAGTTATTCGTAAACGGACAATTGTTATGCACATAACCTTAATGATGTTAGTCGATGATGCTTATTTAAAAGCTATATACAGACACATTGGGTTCTATGAATCCACCTTCTTTAAATGAGATAGAATATTCAGTTAATTTTTATATTAAAAATGGACGACAAAACCAGCCAATGACATTTTTCTAAGTAGATTTCATATAAATTCTTTGTGTACCGTGATTGATATATGTGATATATTGATTACTGTTTGATTCGGAAAACCATCAACAATATCGGTTTGACTTTGATATTTGATTTGTTATTGATTTAGTGCGAATTTAACTCTCAGACAGTATGGTTCTATTTCGATTTCGATATTCTTATATATTTGGTTCTAGATGTTGTGTGGTCATAGTCATAGCCTACAAATTTGAATTGTGTGGTATCAACACCTTGTCAATATCATTGAAGATATTGGAATCAAACAATATGGGTTGCTTTCATGATTTCATGATTTCGTTGGACTTCAAAATACAATTTTGATTTTTTTTTCTTTTCTTTTCTTTTTACAATTCGATAGTTACAACGGGAGGGTGGATTTAAACCAAAAGTCAAGAGCCTTATAGTTTAATTAGTTGACACATCCTAATGTATCTATGATATTTAAGATTTGTATCTAAACCTTGGATGTCATAGATGCATTCGGATGTGTGTGTCTAAATATATATATATATATATATATATATATATTTCAAGACAATATTTACATAGATCCGTAATTTGCCTACGTTCATAAAGTTGCAATGATTTCACTATTTACATAGAAAAAATACAAGATACGATAGTACAATTTTTTCTTACTCAAAACAATACACCAAACCCTAATCTAAAAATAACGATATTTCACTCTTGCATAAAGGATTCATAATGGGCTAAACACAGGCCAAAAATTTGCCCTGAGGTTCGAGGGCAATGGATTAAGCTTCAGAAAAAAAAAAAAAAAATCATTAAAAAACCGCAACACTTTTATATTAGATTGAATCATAATTCAAATCAAACACAATTAGGCTCTATATAACCCAATATATATAACTCTAATATGTTACACTATCTCCTTTAGATATTAGTGAATTTATTGTTAAGCATTTACCTATTTTATTTATTATACTTATAACTCAACATGTTTATTATATATAGTTTTTAAATGAGTATTATCAATTGATGTCGCTAAACTTATATGCATATATAACAAATAAAATTGCCCATGTTTCAAAATAATAATAATGAAAAACCTTTTAAGTGATTACTTTACTAGGTGTTCTTTATCAAATTGAGTTTGCAGATGCTTGTCCTTTTTGTTGGGGTTTATGCCCTAAAATTCAATTTATTGGCATGTCATAAATAATTAAATTGTTTAATTATATGAGACTATTTATAAATGAACAAATGAGACATTATCTTAGTCCATGAGATGCATAGTATGCAATTTATGTGATTTAGTCACAGAAGATATAAATCACAAGTTCTTTGTAAACTCAGAAGTTTAGTTTGTAGTCGGTGACGAAATTGGGCGTTTCATCTGCGAAGACTATAACATATCAACTAAGATGATTTATCTTGATCATGAAATGGAGATTTCTAGTTGGTATGTTGATATGTTTTAAGAGTTAAGGCATATTGAACTGGACCGCTGTGAGATTTATTATTCTCCTAATGACTGTCAATTGAATAATAAATCTCACGACTTCTATTTACATCAACTCTAAATCCTGAGAAAATTATGGACCTGATCATAAGATGTAGGTTGCTTTGATATATCAGGAGTGAGATCTATAAGTTACAGTCAAAACCTCAGTATGTTGGGCAATCGCATTTAGTGTTGATGGAACATATATTCTCAAGATGGAATTCATAATCTCTTAACGGAGATATAAAATATTCCCTTGAGATAAGTTTAATGGGTTTGGTTATTCAGAAAGTTGGGTCCAACCACTTTAGTAAGGTTACTAAAGTATATATTTATGGAATTGGATTTCATAAATATATGATGAATAACGTAAAGGATTAAAGCGGGTACTCAAGGATTAAGATGTAGTAATCTTCAAAGTGGTAGTCTATATTCATGACTTTGTATTACTACGAATATTTTAATGAAGGGGTTGCATGTATATTAAAGTCTTGGGATATAATTTATTAATAAGGCCTAGAGTGCAATTATATTCATATAGTGATATTGAATATAATTAATGGTAACTTTGGACTTGTCAAGGGTTGACAGAAAAGCGCAATGTCCATTGGAGCTAGAGTCTTATTTGTTCCCTTTTGGTCCCACTCCAAGCCACATACTAGAGCCCAATTGGAATGGCCTAAAAGGCTAGCCCAATTAGATAATTAGTTATATATAAAGAAAGAAACATACAGAATTTTATAAGTCCTTTCATAAGTGTTTTTCATCAAGATTACACAAGGAATGAAATGGTTTGTATGTGAGTGTTGGACACTCACTTGTTCTCTCCTTGGAAACTGATTAAGAGACCACACATCTTGGGCATTAAGTGGAGTTGGAGTGAAGATTAAAAGTCTTCCCAAGAACTTCTGATTTTTGGTTTTGAATTTCACCACCGCACCAAGGTACGCTTTCTTGTTCTTAAATTCTGAAACTTTCATAGTGCATGTTATCAATTGCGAATGAAGTAGATTCGTTAATTTTCTGCCGCGTATGTTTTGTATGTGATACAAACATGTTTTTTCCCAACACTTTTAAGGTTACTCGTCAAGGAATATTCTACTAAATTTGAAATAAATAATGAGTTACACATGCTTGTCCTTTTATGAGCGCTTGCAGTAATGGAGCTAAATAGCTATATAGCTATTTTAGCTCCACCAAAATACCAAAAACAGCCATGTAGCAGTGGAGCTATACTTATATTTTTTAGCTTCATTGCTACCGTGCGCACTGTAGCTAAAAGCTAAAAAAAAAAAAAAAATTTAGTCGGCCCGGATTAAAATAGTATTACTTGCTTTATTTTTCCCTTTCTTTCATTCTCACCTTGCTCTCTTTGTGTCACTCTCATCCGCCTTAGACTCCTCAAGCTCTCATCCTCATGCTCAAGTCAAGCTCTCACATCTCCTTTGAAGCTCAAGCTCTCATCTCTCACGCTTAAGCTCTCATCTCTCCACTCAAGCTCAAGCTCTCAAGCTGCCAATCCTATTTACCGTCGTCCTTGTTTGCCGCCGCCGGCCCGACCTACTAGCCGTCCTAAGCCGTCAATCAGCCTTAGACCCATGCTACCAATCAGCCCCAGCCGTCCCACTTCTCTTTAGCCGATCCACTTCAGGTTAGTTATCTCTGTCTTCTTGTGGTCATTTTAATGAGAAATTATTAGTTTGTTTTTGAGATGCTCAAAAATGAATTTATTGTTTTCTTATCAATTAAAACAAAATATTATTGTTACTCTAGTTTCTTATTTGCTATCATGATGATTGAGAAATTGTTTTAGTAAAAAAAAAAAATGTATAAGTATAATTTGGGGTTAAAAAAATCACGTGTTAACACTAGACGATTATTTGCTATCATGTGGCGGCGGTGGTGTTGGCGGAGGAAGAGTTGGTGGTGGCAGCGGTAGTGGCAGCGATAGCGATTGCTGTGGCGATGGAAGAGTCGGTGGTGGCGGCGGTAGTGGCAGCGATAACGGTTGCGTGTGGTTATGATTGTTGTTTATTATAATAGATATATTATTTTATAATAGTAGATATATTATTTTATTGTAGTAAATATATTATTTTATTGTGTTAAAAGCTAAAATAGATCTACTATTGTAGCATGTGTGTAGATAAAATAGATAAATGTAATTTTTTGTAGTGTCAAATAGCTAAATCTTTAACTACGCTACTGTGGATTCTTTATGGTTAATCTCCTGCCACCATGGCACTTTCAAAAAAAGCACTAGTAATTAACCTTGTATCTGAAGATTTCATGCATGATACACACACGTGTGCAAAGGTCAGAATCCACTTTTCTAACAGAGCCGCCAGCATTCAAAATCAAAATGTTGATTTATAATCTTAAAATAATGGATTTTCTCGGGTTGATGAATTTGACCACTCTGGGCTAATGGATTGGCCCTCCCCAAATTTGGGGGACAAAGTAAAAAATATCACATTTTAGTTAATTAAATTTAATATTTATTTATGTTAATTTATTTAAAGTTGTGTAAAAATACATGATTATTATAGTACTGGTGTAAATTTACATTAATACTAGTATTTATTTTTTATTTAATTATTTTTTTTATGTATTTTGAAAATAAATAATAAGAGTGGGTAATGAATGTTTATATATATAAAAAAATAATTAAAAAATTAATATTTTAATAAAATGATAACTATGATTTGATAAAATGTAACTTACTACAACTGATCAAATGATAACTATGGCAGTATAACCTGCCAACTTATGATTTGATAAAATGTAACTTACTACAACTGATCGGACAACTTGGCTCTAATATCAAAAGGGGGTAAGTTACAAGTATTGGGGGTCAGTAGCCGATCGAGGCTATCTGATTACAAACTGGAGGTCGACTGGGGCCATCTGATTACAAATGTAAAACTGACTGGGGAATTACAAATGTAAACTGGGGTTACCATCTGATTACAAGACTAAGGGTTGTAATGAGAAGGGAGGTATCTGTGAGGTAGTTACTTTAACTTGACCTCTAATTGGACCTACTTCAGAATGGAGCTAAGTCTGCCTTATATAGACTGGAGAAGGGGGCCTTGAATCCTCTGAAGATTGCTGAAAATTCAGAAGGTAAAATGCTTTTACTGAGATGAAAACCTTTTCCACCGAAAGCAAATACTACTTCTGAATTATTATGCTAGATACTGCTCATGAATAGTGACTGGTACTATTCATGAATAGTGTCTTGTCTTTTGTCTTCTTCTATCGGCTGAGTGCGGGGACTGTTCATCAACAATGACTGGTGCTGTAGATGAATAGTAAATGGTCTAAAGATACTGTTCTGAATAGTGATTGTTGCTATCCAAAATAACTTAATCACTGTCCAAATTGTAACCATCATAGGGATCCTAAGAATCCTGGAACAATGGGTCATTTGGATTGAAATTGGCCGAAGCTTCTGAAGAGACAGGAGAACCTTTTTCTTCTGACTCTAACTGCTCTAACTGGAGGAGCAATTGCTGGGTAAGATCTTTTAATTACTTGCTAGTCTTTCCGGCGACTTGGACAGAATCTAGGCTAGTCTGAAACCTTGTGACTAGAGCAATAGTTTCTCTAAACTGGAGGAGGGAAGTCCTTATGGATTTAACTGATGATTGGATCAATCTTAAGACTATCCCACCACTTTACTGAGAATTCCCTGTTCAACAGATTGTTGTTGATTGCATAATTCCACATGCTAATCCAGTGGATCCTATACCTGGCTGTCATGTGTAGGATAGCTGGAAACTGGGAGTTATGGCTTATAGTCCAAAACCTTGAACTGAAATACCTAAGGACATCTTGCAAGGGTTTAGGCCAGATTTGGGGAACTGGTCCAAACATTTCCCACCACTTGAGGAACCATGTAGGAATTTGACCAAAGAATTTCTTATCAAACATTAAGAACCAAGAGTGGTCAAATTTCCTGTTCTGATAAAAGAGAACCTTCTCAAAGGCGTCCATGTAGTCGTAATAACTGTAATGGAGTTATGAACCTGAAAGAGACTTGAGACCTGTGAGCGTCTTAAGCAAGGAGGGGTGCCTCCCCAATCCTTGCAACTAACAAAGCCTGTGATGATGAACTTATGGTAGAGGACTACTGAGGGGTCCCCTTTGTTCATAATGTTTTCTACACGACTAGACTCTTCCTGGATGAGAATACTCTTGTAGTACTTGATGTTTTTCCCTAGGTGCTTTGGGAGGTAGTGCCGTCCTTCTGGTAATACTTCCATGGCTAAAGCTAAAGGATCTTTTATATGAACTATGTGGGGTTCAATATAAGAGATATGCTGGATAAAAGACTTCTTAACATAAGAAGACCTGTTTTTTCTCTACGGAAACTTCCTGGAGACTGCTGATATCTTTGGGTTCTGGGCTCCTAAGAAACTTAAACTTAACTGATTGGCCAAAGGGATGGATAGTGATTCCTTCACTATCCGTGATGAAAGGATATAATAGACACATGAACGGGTTTCCTAAGATGACCCTATCTATCATATTCTTGACTAAGACAAATGTGGTTTTGAAATATATGTTGGCCTGGCACACATGTGCTTTTGGGACTTTGAATTCAATCTGCATTTTTTCACCACTTGCGGATGTCAATCTTTCCCAAGTCTTTTTGTAATACTTGGAGGGAATGATTCCTTCTTGAATGCAGTTAAGATCAGCACTTGAGTCTATCAAGGCTATAACCTCAAATTCAAAATCTTTGCTAATGACAGTCCTGACTTTGGAATGCCATTTCTAGAAGTTAATCATATTGATGGTTTCTGAGAACTTCTGACTGGGCTGTTCTTCCTGAACCATATCTGCTGTAAGGCTAATTGTTTCTTCTTCATCACCTGAAGGGTTCTGAAATGAGGAACCTTCCTCATCACCTTGATGAGAAGTACTTTCCAGATTTTTAACTCTTTGATCAAGGAGTGTGTTATCAACCCTAAGAATGGTTAGTTCTTGCTTAAGGGTTCTAACCTTAGACTTAGTTTCCTTGATTTCCTTTTGGAGGTCGTTGACTGTAACTTCCTTCTTAGACTTGGAAAACTTGTCATAGATTTTCTCTAGGTCTGCCTTGGGTTCACGAAACCTTGGTTCAGGTTTACTGGTTTCCCTAACTAAGGTTGCATGAAAGGCACTAAGCTTCTGGGCTTTAACTACTGGGTCTTCGATCTGTTCTATGAGATCTAATAGTAGTTCTTCTTGCTTGCTAAGCACACTAACTTGTTTGCTAAGAACATTGATAGTCTTGTTCCTACAACAACTATCTTTGCATGCGAAACCAATATCTGGGCCACTAGAGGAATCTGAGTCTCTAGAGGGTTCTGAAGACTAGTTCAACTAGTGGATCTCATGGTCACTAAAACTACTGGTTGACTCACTTTCTATGTGATCAAGTTCTAGGAGTTTAAAGATCTCATCTTTACTGGCTTGGTCACTAACTAAAGTGTTGATAAGGGATTTGGCCTTGGATCTACACTGTTTGCTGAAATGACCTCTCTTACCACAATTGAAGCATTTTCCTAATGCTTTTGTGGGTTTCTCATATTTGCCTGTGGACTTTGATCTAGATGGTTTTCCTTTCTTAGAGAAATGATTATCCTCGAAGTTTCTGTACTTTTGTTTTCTATAATACTTGGAAGCTGTTCTTTTCCTATGAAATTTTTCAAGGGATTCTTTCCCCCTGAACTTGGACTTTCTCTGTTCTATCTCCTTTTCATTTTCTGAGGAGGTTCTGCTAGAATTACTAGAGGCTGTGTGGATATCTAAGACCTTAAGTTGAGTGGCTTTACTATGTGAAGGGGTGACTGGTTCCTTCTTCACAAGTTCCTCGAGCTTTTGGTTGACAATTTCTAAGGCTGTTACGTCCTTAGATCTGAGGCTGGTATGCCTAGTTGTGGGTAGTTTTACTAAAGGCTTTTCTAGGGTTTCCTAGCTAGAGGACAACCTTGTTTTCCATCTTGTCTTCTACCCTATCAAGCTGTTTTCCTATTACACCCAGACATTGGTTGGTATAGTTGTTCTGCTCAATCACCTTCTTTACAAGTTTCTTTTCTTCTGAAGGAATCCTGAAAGGGGTACCAAGGATATCTTGTCCTTTGTACTTAAAGGTGATGGCTGGTTGGGGTGGATGACTAGACTTGATGACTTCCTTAGTCTCTTCTTTGGTCCAGTTGGTTTTGGTGATGACACAAGACTTTTTGTGCCATTCAAAATGGTTTTCAAAATATTCAAAGAAATGGACATTGTTGGATATTTCTTTCATGAATTCCTGCCATTTCTCTAGAACTTCTTTCTTTTGTTCTAAAGTATGGTTGGCTCTATAGGCTTCTCTTTTGACTCTTTTTTCTTCAGAATCAAACTCTTTTCCTAGGGCTACTAGGTCAGGAGTGAAGTCTTTCTTTATGACCATAATTTCATGGTCAACTGGGGGTTCCTGAACATCATATTGGTATGGGTCTTCCATATCAGTCTTGGATGGGGATGGTGTATGTCGACTATTGTGGTCATCTTGATCAACAACTAAGTCCTGTTTGGCTGTGTAGCAAGGGGTACTAACCTGGGATCTGGTCTTGACTCATTGGAATTCTACACCCAAGTCTCTTTTAGATCTTAGGAATGGTACAAGGGGTCTAGAGGAGCTAGCTTGGGATACAGGTCTATCTTTGAGGAGAATAGGTGGCTGCTTACTGGGTTGGTGAAGATCAATCAAGGATCTAAACCTGGGTTCATGTAAAGGTGTTCTAAACCTAGACTAATCAAAGCTGAGCCTAACAGTGCCATCTGCTAGTTGCTGGACAAAGTCTAAGTCTGGATTTTGTTCTGGGTTTTGGATCTGGAAAGGATAATTTTCATTCTCTAGAGTCCAATTGTTTAGAAATGAGACCTCAGACCATTTCAGGGTCTTTGGTACTTGGATTTTGGACCTAATGTCCATAGTCTGGATAAGGATGGTTTCTCCCATCTTCCTTTTATCAAGTGCTTGAACATTCATGTTCGTCCTGATGCACTTATAGTAAACTCTGTATATCAAGGCTATCTGGCTGGTTCCCTACACCATTAGGGTTCCATGAGTCTTGATATTGAGGGTAAGTGCCTTCATGACATGCTGATCATGGAGATGGATGGTAAAGTCGGGGAAACAATCAAAATGGACTGGTCCACCGCTAAGACTGGATTCTATGGTTCCTAAGAGACAGTCATTAAACCTTATATGACGGGTATCTCTAAGGGCTAAAAGGATAGAACAATCTAGTCCTTTCCTGATGAGAGGTTTAACTCCAACCTAGACTAAACCTATGTGTAGGAAGTTATGTCCTTTCTTCCTATGAGCTACTAAAGTTGCAGTATCAAGCAAGTAGCACATTTCATACTCCTTGTTAATTCCATAAACTTGTTCTATAGTCCTAACATGATAGTCTATTTTGAAAGCCTTTTTTAAAGACCATGAAGACTTATAGATCTCACCGGTGGGTACCTTAGGGATATTCCAATCTCCTATTTTTAGATCTACATCTGATAACTCATAATTCTTAGAATTGAGAATTCCAGCTTCTTGTGGAATCTCGGGGAGGGATAAAGTCCTACTAACTATACTGGAAGAAGAGTTACTCCTAAACAATCTATTCATCATTTTGATCAATTGTTTAATTTAATCAATTAAAACCTAATTACCTTTATCTGCAAATAACTGCATCTAATCTTAGATCTGAAACAGGGTGTTCAACAAGACGATTGCCTTCACGTGCAAACTACAACCTCTGATTGCCTCAATCCTAAACACCTAAACGCCTCACTCTGGCTAGACGGCGACACAATGACCAAGGATATCGGGAACTTATTGGGTTATAAAACAGCACTGATCGGGGCTTACTTGTCTTAATAGTACACATTTGCAACAAATTTTGGGGCTAAACACAGAAACAAGAAGAAGCAGATAACTAGGAGATAACTAGTTAGCATAAACGGATAACACAGACTGATAAATAAATGAGATACAAGAAAACTCTTAGATCCAACGGTATAGATAGAAGAAGATCACAAAATAGTAACAAATGAAAAAAATAAATGAATAGGAATGAAAGAGTTATCAAGAAATAAATCCAAAATAAAATATGAATATCTGGGTTCAACATAAATAATTGACTGAAATTAATGATATGTTGATACTGAAAATAATGCAATAACTTTAATAACTATGGCAGTATAACATGACAACTTATGATTTGATAAAATGTAACTTACTACAACTGATCGGCCAACTTGGCTCTGATACCAAAAGGGGGTAAGTTACAAGTACTTGGGGTCAGTAGCCGACCGGGGCTATTTGATTACAAACTAGAGGCCGACTGGGGGCAGTTTGTAATCCCAGAAGTACTATTTGCTTTCGGTGGAAAAAGTTTTCACCTCAGTAAAAGCATTTTACCTTCCGAATTTTCAGCAATCTTCAGAGGATCCAAGGCTCCCTTCTCCAGTCTATATAAGGCAGCCTCAACTCCATTCTAAAGCAGGTCCAGTTAGAGGTCAAGTTAAAGTAACTACCTTACAGATACCTCCCTTCTCATTACAATTCTTAGTCTTGTAATTAGATGATAACCCCAATTTACATTTGTAATTCTCCAGTCAGTTTTACATTTGTAATCAAATGGCCCCAATCAGCCTCCAGTTTGTAATTAGATAGCCCCGGTCGGCTACTGACCCTTAGTACTTGTAACTTACCCCTTGACCTCCAGGCCAAAACCAAACATCTTAAGTACCTTGAGGATGATTTGAAATACAAGAAAGTCGAAGAAAGACTAACTTGTGAAAACATCCAAAGAGAAATCAGAAATTTTGAAGAAAAACTTAAGCAGGAAGTCTGCTCTGATTTACCTACAGCCTTTTTGCATAAAAAGAGACACGAAGTAGCTCTCCCATATGTCAAAGGTTTCAATGAAAAAGATATCCCAACCAAAGCTCAATCCAAATGATCTAGGAACTAATGGATGTTTGTAAAGTTGAGATAGAGGATCTCTTTCAGAAAAAAATTATCAGAAAATCTAGGTCACCATGGTCTTGTCCAGCCTTTTATGTCCAGAAAAATGCTGAGATTGAAAGAGGTGTACCCAGATTAGTTATCAATTACAAGCCCCTTAACAAAGTCTTAGAATGGGTAAGGTACCCAATTCCCAACAAGAAAGACTTGGTCAATAGGCTTAGTAAAGCAGTGGTTTTCAGTAAGTTTGACATGAAGAGTGGTTTTCGGCAGATACAAATCAGAGAGTCTGATAGGTACAAAATAGCCTTCACCACACCCTTTGGTCATTACAAATGGAATGTAATGCCCTTTGGCCTCAAAAATGCACCTTTTGAATTCTAGAATATCATGAATGAGATTTTTAATCCATTCTCCAGTCATGCCATTGTATACATCAATGATGTACTTATCTTTTTAGAATCCCTGGATCAACATTGGAAGCGCCTGCGAGCTTTCCTTCACACAATCAACCTCGATGGTCTTGTGTTTTCAGCCCCCAAGATCAAACTTTTCCAAACTAGTGTGCGATTCTTAGGCTTGATATAAGACATGGTGTCATCAAACCCATAGATAGAGTTATCCAATTTGCAGATAAGTTTCCAGATAAAATCCTAGATAAAATCCAGTTTTAGAGATTTCTAGGATCTCTCAATTATATTTCAGAATTCTATCAAAACCTCAGGCATCAATGCAAACCTCTTTTTGATAGACTTCAGACCAATCCATCTCCTTGGACTCCAGCTCATACCATAATTGTCCAAAACATAAAAAAATATGTCAAGACACTCCTTGTTTAGGAATTCCCTCAGTCAACTCCTTCAAGATTTTCCAGACTAATGCCTCAGACATAGGTTATGGTGGTATTCTTCTTCAGCGTGCTTATCCTAATTCTCCTGAACAGATAGTCTGTTTTCATTCAGGAATTTGGACTCCCACTCAGTTAAATTATAGTACTATTAAAAAAGAAATTTTATCTATAGTACAATGCATTTCAAAATTTCAAAGTGATCTTTTGAATCAAAAATTTTTAGTAAGGATTGATTGTTTATCTGCAAAACATGTTTTAGAAAAAGATGTCCAAAACATTGCATCAAAACAGATTTTTGCAAGATGGCAAGCCATCCTTTCAGTTTTTGACTTTGACATTGAATTCATAAAAAGAACTCAAAACAGTATCCCTGATTTCTTTACCCATGAATTTTTGCAAAGTCCAAACCAAGATGTCCGGGAAGAAACCCGTACAACAAACCCCAAAGTGGCCTAAACAGCAAACCCTAGGAAGTACTAGCCAAGCAAAGAACCCTATCCAATTAGTTCCAGTCTTTCCAGTATCTGTAGCCAATCGTTTTGTAGTTTCTACTATTCCGAAACCAAACTACGAAAGGCCAGCCTAACCTAGTTATAGCTCAGCCCTAGTCACCCCAGCTCCCAGGACAATCACCCCATACACAGTAGATGACCCCTTTGGCCCCATACAATCCCAAAGATCATCCCAGTTGGCCGATCAGTTAAGTTTAAGTTTCTTAGGATTTCATAACAGAGACTTCCTAGAGGCTGCTAATGTCTCTAGGTTCTGGGCTCCTAAGAAGCTTAAACTTAACTGGTTGGCCAAAGGGATGGATAATGATACTTTCACTATCTGTGAAGGTATCCCTCCTTTTCTCTACATTATTTTAGAGTTTCTCTTACTTTGTAAAATTTTATACATTTGCGCGTTTTTTATTTTATTTTAGATATCAACATATTCAAGTTTTCTTTTTATTAGATTTTGAATAATTTAAACTTCTCAAAAAAAAAATTCCTACAACCATGTTAGAGGAGGACCATGCATGTTATCTTATGTTGTATCATCTAGCTACATTTCAACTCCCAATCTCTCCCTCAATGGACAATTTCATTCTTTGAAGTTGGCGAAGTTGGATTTTGTATTTTGAAAATGTACGGACAACGCTTAAAAATTGATGGCTAGACGAAGAGATGGATATCTCTTGTCAACATTGATCATTGGTAAGCATCTCTATTTTATACTGTAATTCAAAAGTAAAGTTGGTGTTCAACCATTTGACAATATTTCCATTAGAAACGCTAAAAGATATTAATCGATTAAATCACAAAGTTTTTTTCCCGCACCCACTAAAGTTGTTTGGTAGACTTTTAGTCATGTTAAATTACTACACAATATTCAACTTTATTACCGCTAAGCACCCTACAGCCATATAATTGTTTACCATTTATCATAATGTCATGCGGCTACAGTCTTCGCATGACTGATCCTTTACACCATGTTTAAAATGGCTCTCTAATGCAAAAAAGATAGGTCTTGCTTGTTATTAATTCAACATTAATCACCGCATATTTTTAGTGCGATGACCACTCTACAAATATAAATGCTTGTAAGGTGTGGGGGGCAAGGAACTTCATACATATATACACTAAGATTAGACTAGAGTAGAAATTCTATCTTGTAAAATAAAAAAAAAATAAAAAATTCAACATTAATTTTTTTGTTATATAGATTATGAACATTATTTGTTTTACATTCTACCTTCATAATGGAAAATCTCTTTTTTACTACATCTCTGTCTCTCTTACACTGTTTGTTATCCTATTTCAACTATTCATTACCATATCTTTGTCATTTACCTTGGACTTGGTCCGGTCGTTTGTCTAATAGGAAAGGATTTAAATTCCCAAGTTCAATGAATGTCTATTTTTCCCCATTAATTCCTTTTACTTCGAACTTAATTTAGGTCACCCTCACACCAGGCCACAACTCCGCAAGCAAATATTGATTATTGACTCCTTTTGAAAATTGCAATGGTAATTTTTATTTTTATTTTTTTGATAATTTGATAGTTACAACCAGAGAGCGGGGTTTGAACCCTTATTTGAAAACATCAGAAAGTGCAATAATTGCCAACCAATTGAGTTACAAGACTTTTGGCAAGCTTTTGTAAATATTGTAAATACTGTCGTATTATGTTTTAATTTCAATGAAAGTTTACTCATTCATTAAAATAAATAAATAAATAAATACAACTTTTAAGGCCCTAAGGTTCTTGATTTCTTTTCACAGGGTTCCCCAGGCCTCGTGCATGATAAAAAAAAAAACTAATTCACCGTGGAATTTTTTTTTTTCCTTTCAAAAAAGGGTGTGAACAAACAAGAATTTGAAGAAAAGTTTAACTCTATAGGCCAATTTTCATTACAATTAGTACACAAGAGACCACAGAAACAATCCAAACACACTATCGGGGACCCTTGTTGTGGATTATGCTTTTTATTTCCAGTAGAAAATATGAAACAAGAATGTAATTTTATTCCCAAAAGGGAAGAAAGAAAAGCATAGAAATAGAGCCTGTTTGTGATCTGCTTATTTTGATGAAACTGAAAACTTTTTGCTGAAAGTACCGTAGATAAATAAAGTTAGCTAAAATAGTATAATGAAACATATAAATAGTACCAAAAAGTGCAGTGGGCCTCATGAATAGTAGTAAAAATAAGCTCAATAGTAAAATAAGTTGGCGAAATTAATTATGCCAAATGGATACGTAGAAGAGAAGGAAGTGATAAAGATTTAAGGTTCAATGTAACAAGTATTCATTTTCCATCGATTGTGTTTATGTCTGTCGATCTAGTATGCCTCCTTGTTTTGTTCACTGAAGGCTGAAGTTGTTTTCCAAAAAAAAAAAAAAAAGCCTTTAACATATATGTTACAAAAAATTCTGGAGAGAAAGAGTGGAGGAAGTCTCGTGGATATTTTCTTATAACAATGTGATGAATTGATGATACATACAACAACCCTTAAACTGCTAAAGTCACTAGTCTAAGAGTGGAACTGAAGCCCTCAGGTATTCTTTCTTCTGGCAGTCTCTTTGTCCATAAGATCCTATGAAAAACCAACTATAACACTGAAGAATACATTCCCATGTGATTTGGAATGGAACATAGTGCTTTAACTATTAGGTAATGATAAGGATAAATTGTCTAAGGTAAAGCTAACGGTCCCGTACGAGCTGAAGGACATGTATAAGTTGACGACCCCCTGAGGAAGGAAAGCAAGGCAGACGGTCCTTCTTCAAGCTGACGAGTGCGCCATGCATTACTCGGGTACGGGGTAGGAACAAGACAAAGGACGCCAACAGGAAGAGGAAGTGACGAGATAAAAGTTAAAGGGAAAGACATAACTTGCCGTACACGCTTACGCAAGCGGATACCTTATCCGACACGTTTACTCAGAAAGAGGTATCTTGCACTCCACATAAAACCCATAAAGAATGGTTCCAGTAAGGGAGAAGGTTTCGTAAGGAGCACGCAATAGAGAGTGGCTCCGATAAGGAAATACCTTCTCAAACACGCCACGAATGTCGACTCTACACTACTATAAATACCCCTAAGCCCTCAAAAACGGAGGTATGCATAACTTTCCCCAACTCTTGGGTTGTGAGTATTCACTAACTTAACCTTTGGAGGGTCGTTAGCCGGTACTACGCCGGTACCCCCTCCCCCCTTTGAGGTTCTTTAACTTGTGCAGGTTGACTCGAGTCCGTGAAGATCCTGTAGCTTACTGAGGAGATTTTGACTTCATCAGTTAGTGCCGTCTGTGGGAAGCGCAAGGAGAAACTGTACTTCGTGCTTTTTGGACAAAAAGCTGCATGGTACTCACGCGTTCGATGGCAACCACCGTGAATAATCAAGGCTATGAACAGTGTACCACGACTCTTGAGAGGCAGGTCCAAACCCTGGCAGCCGTAGTGGAATGCCTCACAAAGCGTAATCACGACTTAGAAAAGCAGTTGCACTGGAAGTGTTGGGGTAAATAACATGTTTGTATCGCATACAGAACATACGCAACAAAAAATTAACGGATCTACTTCATTCGCAATTGATAACATGTGCAATGTAAATTTCAGAATATAAGATCAAGAGAGTGTACCTTGGTATGGTGAATTTCAAAATAAAGATTAGAAGTACTCGGGAACACTTTTAATCTTCACTCCAATTCCACTTGATGCCCAAGATGTGTGATCTCTCAATCAGTTCTATGTGTTTGTTCTAGAGAGAATATGAAGGAGTCTCTTACACCAATATACAAACCATTTCATCTTAATAAAAATTATGTATGTTTCTCTCCACATAACTGATTATCTAATTGGGCTAGCCTATTGAGCCTTTCCAATTGGGCTTTAGTGTGTGGCTTGGAGTGGGACCAAAACGAAACAAATAAGACACTAGCTCCAATGGGCCTTGGACTTTTCTGTCAACTTTTGACAAGTCCAAAGTTACCATTAATTATATTTAATACCACTATATAAATATAATTGCACTCTAGGCCTTATTAATAAATTATATCCCAAGACTTTATTATACATGCAACCCCTTCATAAAATATTCGTAGTAATATAAAGTCATGAATATAGACTGCCACTTTGTAAATTACTACATCTTAATCCTTGAGTACCCGGTTTAATCTTTTAAAGTTATTCATCATATATTTATGAAATCCAATTTTATAAATATATACTTTAGTAATTTCTTACCAAAGTGGTTAGGCCTAACTCTCTGAATAACTGAACCCATTAAACTTATCTAAAGGGAATATTTTGTATCTCCGTTAAGAGACTATAAATTCCATCTTGAGAATATATGTTCCATCAACACTAAATGTGGCTGCCCAACATACTGAGGTTTTGACCGTTACTTTAGATCTCACTCCTGATATATCAAAGCAACCTACACTTCATGATCTGGTCCATTATTCTCTCAGGATTAAGAGTTCATGTAAATAGAAGTCGTGACATGTATTATTAAATTGACAGTCGTTAGAAGAATAATAAATCTCACAGCGCTTCAGTTCAATATGTCTTAACTCTTAAAACATATCAACATATTAACTAGAAGTCTCCACTTCCATGATCAAGACAAATCATCTTAGTTAATATGTTATAGTCTTCGCAGATGAAATGCCAAATTTCATCACCGACTACAAACTATAATTCTGAGTTTACAAAGAACTTGTGATTTATATCTTCTGTGACTTTTCACATAAATCACATACTATGCATCTCATAGACTATATGATAATGTCCAAATATTCATGTTACCATCATTTTAGATAAGAATAAAGCAACTCTATTAATCATAATATTAAGTCATACATCATTTAATACATAATGTTATACATAATATCATACATGGCATATTACAATAGGATTTAAGGGCATTAATCCTAACAGGAAGGGTGCAGTGCTCGATACCCAAGAGGAAGATCAAGAGGCAAGCAGCGCCGAGAAGAGGAATTTTGGAGGTCCGGAGGGAAGCAATGCCCTGAGCCGACCCGAAAGACAGGACACAGGCCGTCCGTCGGCCACAGATTATGTCCCGTCCCACGTGGTCGCAGAGATGCAGATGATGAGGGAGCGTATGGATTTCATGATGAACGCCCTCAAAGGACAAGTATCCAACGACCTTGACAACCTCGTCCACCGGACGGATTCTCCATTCACCATGTCTGTTAATTCATTCTCCCTTCCGCCGAAGTTTCGTATGCCACAAGTGGAAAGCTACAACAGATCTAAGAATCCATTAAAGCATCTGGAATCCTTCAAAACATTGATGCACTTACAGGGCGTGGCAGAGGAAATCATGTGCCAAGCCTTCTTGACGACATTAAGGGGCCCCGCAAGGATTTGGTTCAGCAGGCTGTCGCCCGGCTCCATCGATACCTTCAAAGAGCTAAGCGCTCAGTTCGTCTCACACTTCATCAGGTGACACAGGTACAAAAAATCCACCGCGTGCCTGATGAACATTAAGCAACAAGAGGACGAGACGCTAAGGTCCTACATAGCCCGTTTTAACAAAGAAGCACTTTCGATCGATGGAGTAAATGATAAGATACTTGTTGCCGCATTCACAAACGGGCTGCGGAAGGGTAAGTTTTTATTCTCCATATATAAATATGACCTGAAGATCATGTCAGATGTGCTTTACAGGGTGACGAAGTACATGAATGTGGAAGACGCACTACTGGCTCGAGAAGAGAAGCCTTCCAAGAAGAGGGAAAGACAGGAAGACGTACGGCAAGACAGGGGACGAAAAGTAGCCCGGACAAGAGAGGGCCGAGACAATAAACACCCAAAACCCCCTACTGGGAAGTTCACAAGCTTCATCCCGCTGACTGCCCCGATCGACCAAGTCTTGATGCAGATCAAAGACGAAAGGGCCCTAACGTTTTTGAGAAAGCTGAAGGGAGATCCCAAGAAAAGACCTAGAGACAAGTACTGCCGTTTCCACCGTGACTACGGCCATGACACAGCCGACTGTTATGACTTAAAACAGTAGATCGAAGCCCTGATTAGACAGGGAAAGTTGCAGAAGTTCGTCAGCAGAGAGAGCGGACACATTTCACCAAGAGCAGACCCCCCGACGGGATAATAAGCATCCCAGACCACCCTTAGGAGACATAAGGATGATCGTTGGGGGCGCGACGACTGTTGGCTCTTCCAAAAAGGCACGAAAATCTTACCTCAGAATGGTTCAGAACGTCCAATCTATGGGCGTCATCCTGAAGAAGCCGCGGGTCGACAACTCCACCATTGGTTTCACGGAGGAAGATGCCCAACGTCTTCATCACCCGCATGATAACGCGCTCGTCGTCAGCATCTGACTAGGAGATTATAACACATATCAGGTCTTGCTTGACAATGGAAGCTCCGCGGACATTCTCTACTACCTTGCATTCCAACAGATGCAGATTGACAGAGAACGCCTGGTCCCAACCAACGCTCCATTCGTTGGGTTCAAAGGAACGAGAGTATACCCCCTCGGCGCGATCACATTACTTGTAACAATTAGGGACTACCCTCGGCAAGCCACTAGAGATGTTACGTTCCTCATCGTCGATTGCTCCTCTGCCTACAACGCCATCATAGGGCGACCTACCTTCAATGCACGGAAGGCTGTGACTTCAACCTACCATCTGATGGTCAAGTTTCCCACCGAGTACGGAGTAGGGGAGCTGCATAGAGACCAGATGGCCGCGCGCGAATGCTACGTCGCAATGGTAGAGATGAACAACCACTTACAAACAATGAACATAGAATAGCGTGCAGAGGTGAAACCCGTAGAGGAGCTCGAGGAGATATCCCTCGACAGTTCTAGATTAGACAAGACCACGAGGATTGGCACTCTCGCCAGCCCTGTGACTCGCCAAGCACTTGTAGCCTTCTTCAAGGAAAATCAGATCAGATCCGGATGGATGAGGCGGATCAAGAGAAGACTTCATTCATCACTAGCCAAGGCCTTTTTTGCTACAAGGTGATGCTATTTGGACTGAAAAATGCAGGCGCGACGTATCAAAGACACATGAATAAGATGTTCGCGAACCAAATAGGGAGGAATGTTCAGGTCTACGTCCACTACATGTTAGTAAAGAGCCGAAGGGAAGAAGACCATTTGAAGGATCTCAAGGAAACATTCGGCACCCTTCGCTCCTACAACATAAAGCTCAACTCGAGTAAGTGCGCATTCAGTGTAACAGCGAGAAAATTCCTAGGCTTTATGGTGTCTCAAAGAGGCATCGAAGCCAACCCAGACAAGATCCGAGCCATAATAGAGATGACTCCCCCAAAGAACATGAAAGAAGTACAGAGTTTAAACGGGAAAGTAGCCGCGCTGAACAGGTTTGTATCAAGGGCGACAGACAAATGCTTACCCTTCTTTCGCACACTGAAGAAGTCCTTCGAGTGGACAACCGAGTGTCAGCAAGCATTCGAGGAACTGAAAACCTACCTCTCTTCCCCTCCGTTGCTAAGTCATTTGCAGCCAAGGGAAGAACTTTTCCTTTATCTAGTTGTTTCCCCGGCAACCGTCAGCGTAACCCTGATCAGAGAAGAAGACAAGATTCAAAAGCCCGTTTACTACGCCAGCCGAGCATTCCGCGGTGCAGAGGAAAGGTATCCACCCATGAAGAAACTCGCCTTTGCATTAATCACGGCAGTCCGCAAACTCAAGCCTTATTTCCAGGCCGACACGGTGGTCGTCTTAACTGACAAGCCCTTACGGCGGGCAATGAACAACCCCGAAGTTGCGGGCCGAATGGCCCTGTGGGTGATAGAGTTGAGTGAATTTGACATCCGATACTGCCCGCGCACCGCCATCAAGGGACAGGTCGTCGTTGACTTTATAGCCGAGTTCACCAACGATGAGGACCAGGGGGCAGACGAATGTCCTCAGTGGAGTAAACATACAGACGGGTTGTTCAACAAGTGGGCCGGAGGCATAGGTGTCGTGCTTCTTTCCCCTGAAGGCAACCAAGTCGAATGTATGGTCAGCCTCGACTTCCCCACCACCAACAACAAGGCAGATTACGAAACTTTAGTGGCAGGGCTTGATCTCGCCAAAGCAGCAGGAGCTGCAATGGTCTACTGCGACTCTTAGGTTGTCGCCAACCAAGTAAACGAAGACTACAAGTGTAGAAGCGAAAGAATGAAAAGATATCTAGACCAAGCAAAGAGAAGGGTGGACAAACTAAAGGCCAAAATCATCCAGATCCCCAGAAAGGAGAACGAGCAAGCCAACCGCCTTGCCAAGGCCGCCTCGTCCAAACATATGACTACCCTTGACAACGTGCTCTCTTTTGTTCAAGTTTCCCCGTTAATAGATTCCATCAAGGTGTAGGAGATTGGTTTCGAGGATAATTGGACCACGCCATTAGTTTCTTACTTAAAAAATGGCGCTTTACCAGATGAAAGGGGGGCTGCGAGAAAGCTGAAGGCCCGAGCAGCGCGGTTCGTATTGATGAAGGACGTCTTGTACAAAAGAGGCTTCTCTCGCCCATACCTGAGATGCCTGGGTCCCGAGGAAGCGAACTACATTATGAGGAAGTTCCACGAAAGGATTTGTAAAAACCACTCAGGGTCACGATCGTTGGTACACAAGCTGATTCGAGCAGGGTACTACTCGCCCACAATGCAAAAAGACACTCAGGCGTATGTCAAAGTCTGTGACAAATGCCAGAGATTCAGCAACATCATCAGACAACCATTCGAAGAATTGACCCCCATGACAGCCCCATGGCCATTCGCTCAATAGGGGTTAGACATAATGGGTCCATTCCTAACAGCTATGTGACAGCTGAAGTTCCTGATAGTGAGCATAGACTACTTCACAAAATGGATAGAAGCTGAAGCTTTGGCCACTATCACAGAGAAAAGCGTGCGAAGCTTCGTCTGGAGATCCATCATATGTAGGTTTGGGATCCCAAGAGTCCTAGTCTCGGACAATGGGAAGCAATTCGACAACCGCCCCTTCCGGGAGTTCTGCTCGTAGTTAGGAATGAAGAATCATTACTCCTCCCCGGCCCACCCCCAGGCTAATGGCCAAGTAGAAGTAACGAACCGATCCTTGCTTAAGATTATCCAGACTCATCTCGAGGGGGCAAAGGGCATGTGGCCTGAGGAACTACCTAGCATACTATGGGCATACAGGACAATAGCAAGGACCCCTACAAGAGAAACACCATTTTGGCTAACTTACGGAAATGAGGCAGTCATCCCAGCTGAGGTAGGGCTCACAAGCTACAGGGTGGATGCCCATGATGAAAGTAGGAATTACGAGGCTATGCGTCTACAGCTTGATCTAATCAATGAAGTCAAAGTAGCAACAGGACAAAGGCGCGCACGGTACCAAGACCGCATGGCTAAACATTACAACTCCCGAGTCCGACATAGAGACTTCCAGGTCAAAGATCTTGTTTTGAGAAGGGTCATGGGTGCTACCAGAAACCCTACCCAAGGAAAGCTCGACCCTAACTGGGAAGGGCCTTATCGGGTCACGGCATGGTAGAGAAAGGGCACCTACCTCCTGGAAACGTTGGAAGGACAGAAGTTACACCATCCATGGAATGCTGAGCACCTACGGAAGTACTACCAATAAAAAATGGTGGCATGAAAGACAACAACCCTCCACTTCTTGTTTACCTTTGTCAATTTTGGATACACTTCTTAGGTCTTCCTATTTACTCTAGTTTCTGCTACGACAACTCTTTTAAAGCCCAAAGGGCAGGTCTTCTTTTTTTGGAACCACTTTGCATAGTTTATCGTAATAAAAGTTTATTCACACATGGCCAAAGTGTTTTATAGAAAAACCTACAAAGTGGATGAGATTATTGCTAAAGTCCAAAGCTGACGAGTTTATCTCAAGAGGATAAAAAATCCAAAGCTGGCAACTTTATCCCAAGAGGATAAAAAAATCCAAAGCTGACGACTCTATCCCAAGAGGATAAAAAATCCAAAGCTAACGATTTTCTCCCAAGAGGATAAAAAATCCAAAGCTGACGACTTTATCCCAAGAGAGTAAAAACCCAAAGCTGACAACTTTACCCCAAGAGGAATAAAAATTATTATTAAACCCATAGTGGACAAGCCAATTAAAGCCCGTAAAGTAGGTGAAGTTGCTATTAATGTTCATAAAATGGACGACATTAAAAAGATGAGTTCACAAGATGAACGAAGCCACAAAAGTGGACAAGGTTGCCACAAAACAGACGACGCTAATAGATCCAAAGCCGACGATCACAAAGAGAACGACGACGTCCCAAAATAGACGAGTCTACAAAAGTAGGCGATCTAATTATTTAGTCCATAAAAGGAACGACCTCGTCCTAAGAGATTAAGAAACTTTTTCAAAAGTGCATAAGATGGACGAAGTCTAATAAGTCCACAAAATAGGCAATACTATTGATGTCCACAAAATTAACGACGGATACATACCAAAGTAAACGGGTCTGTAAAGTAGACGACCTAATTGTTCAGTCCATAAAATGAACAACCTCACCCCAAGAGGTAAAACAAAAAATTTGTACTGAATTCATAAGGTGAACTAAGATTGTCAAAAAGCTGACAAGGTTATTAACTATAAAGTTGACGAGGTTATTAACCATAAAGCTGACAAAGTTATTAACCATAAAGCTAACGAGGTTATTAACCATAAAGCTGACGAGGTTATCAACCATAAAGCTGACGAGCTTATCAAATCTATGAAGCTAACGAGATCATGCAAAAAATGACGACTTTATAGAAAAGAAAATAAAAAGTATATACGAGACCACAAAGTGGACAAGCCTGTCACTTCAAGTTGGCAAAGGCGCCTCAACTTATGAAAACATCATAATAAACATGCATGTAGCAAGAGCAACGGGAACAAAAATAGTAAATGTTTGTACAGGCAAGGCCCACATAACAAAGAGGTAATTTAATTGTCCGTAAAAAAAAAGAAAAAAAAAAGGTTTACAAATCCAAACAAAAAGAGAGGACGGACTAGGAGGCCGGAAGGTCTTGTGGAATCTCGTCAATCTGAAGAGGCTGGTCTTGAACTTCTTGAACAGGAGGGTCTTCAATCAGAAGGTGTGCCGACGGGGTCAAGAAGATGACGAACTTGTCCAAAGCAGGTTAGGCGAGAACAACACTGTCGTCTGCTGGGTTCATCTCTGACTCGGTAAGGTCCTCGTCCTCCACAAAAGTAGTATCACCCACTGGTGTCGACGGCAAAGGGTTGTCCATTGAAACTTTTGATAAATCCAGGTGAGGATAAGCATACTTGACCTGCTTAAGATAGTCTTCAAACCCGTCACCAAAATACTCGGCACAAGAATCAACGAAGGACTGTGGTGCCCTAAATTCCTTCACGGCGTCAGCCTTGGTCGTCTCCACCTATCCCAATAGAGCCAATAGCTCCCTTTTTGCCACCTCCTTAACCCCCTGCACTTCCTTCTTTTGACGGCGTTCCTCCTCTAATTTTTCCTCCAGCTCCTTCACCTCTCGATTCAGGGTACGGAGGGCCTCCTTGTACTGGTCTTGCTCGTCAGTCAGGTTCTTGATACACCTTTGCTGACGAGCAATCACCCCTTCGTTTGCCGTCCCCTTAATTTGTAATGCCTTCATGCGGACCATTGCCTATAGGATAGAGCAATCGTCAGCCTACTAGCATGAAAGTAAAATGAGTAAAAGAATGAAGGGAAAATACGTACTCGGGCAAGGTCAAAAAGGCCTGAGCTCCCCAGATCCTCCAGCGACTGACTAATGCAAGGATCAGCATCTTTTTCTTGGAGGATGGACTCCAGCATCTCGATAGCATACTCCTTATGTGTAAGGAGACGATGCTTCAAGTCTTGGGTGACGGTGTTGGGAGTCGTCATTAGCCCCTTTCTTGCCCCATGTTTTGGAGGCAAAGGCTTCTTGAAGAACCCTCCTAGAGTGGCGGACGGTTTTTTGGACGGTCTTCCTTCCTGTCATTTTTCCTCTTTGGCACCCCCTTGCTTGGGAAGAGACGAGGATGCCCCTTCCTTTTCCTTTTCCTTCCCCTCCTCCTTTTTAAGCGCGGCAGCAGCCCTGAACTGCGCTCTTAACTTACCTACCTCCATTTCTACAAAGCGGGCAAGTAGAGAGTATAAAAAACAACAGACGGTCTCAAGTAAGCCGACGGTAATAAAAGGATTGTTAAAACAAATAACTTACGACGACGGGAGTAATCGTTTAGACGACAGGCCTCTGGTGTAGGCTCAGGACCCCCCACAGTAAGTGTGAAGAGCGTCAAGAGTGATGAGATCCCGGCACGTTCGCTCATCCAAAGGTATCTCCGTTACTCTAAGGATGAAAGCTTCCTACTCTCTTGTGATGTGTGGACGGGCACTAGCTGAAATAAAAAAGAAGGGGGAAAGAGACAAAAAAGTAGACAGTGTTAGAAACTTGAAATACATAAACTAAAAAAAGCAAACGGGGTCGACTTGATTCCCTGACGAAGGCCAAGGTGTTGTCAAAATCGTGGGGCATCGTCTCCCACTCCTCCTAGCGGCATACCCAGTTCATCCCTTTTACAAAAAAATACATGCCCTTCCAGTTCCTGTTGGAATCAGGCATATCCGACACCAGTTTCAACTCTTTCTTTCTCATGAAAAAAAGATAAATTCCTTGGGATAAGGCGATGCGGTGAGGGCGGTAGCACCAGAAGAACTCGTCAAGAGTTAGCTGACGGTTTCCTCCACTTAAGAAATCTCATAGAATCTCGTCAATCTGAAGAGGCTGGTTTTGAACTTCTTGAACAGGAGGGTCTTCAATCAGAAGGTGTGCCGACGGGGTCAAGAAGATGACGAACTTGTCCAAAGCAGGTTAGGCGAGAACAACACTGTCGTCTGCTGGGTTCATCTCTGACTCGGTAAGGTCCTCGTCCTCCACAAAAGTAGTATCACCCACTGGTGTCGACGGCAAAAGGTTGTCCATTGAAACTTTTGATAAATCCAGGTGAGGATAAGCATACTTGACCTGCTTAATACAGTCTTCAAACCCGTCACCAAAATACTCGGCACAAGAATCAACGAAGGACTGTGGTGCCCTAAATTCCTTCACGGCGTCAGCCTTGGTCGTCTCCACCTATCCCAATAGAGCCAATAGCTCCCTTTTTGCCACCTCCTTAACCCCCTGCACTTCCTTCTTCTGACAGCGTTCCTCCTCTAATTTTTCCTCCAGCTCCTTCACCTCTCGATTCAGGGTACGGAGGGCCTCCTTGTACTGGTCTTGCTCGTCAGTCAGGTTCTTGATACACCTTTGCTGACGAGCAATCACCCCTTCGTTTGCCGTCCCCTTAATTTGTAATGCCTTCATGCGGACCATTGCCTATAGGATAGAGCAATCGTCAGCCTACTAGCATGAAAGTAAAATGAGTAAAAGAATGAAGGGAAAATACGTACTCGGGCAAGGTCAAAAAGGCCTGAGCTCCCCAGATCCTCCAGCGACTGACTAATGCAGGGATCAGCATCTTTTTCTTGGAGGATGGACTCCAGCATCTCGATAGCATACTCCTTATGTGTAAGGAGACGACGCTTCAAGTCCTGGGTGACGGTGTTGGGAGTCGTCATTAGCCCCTTTCTTGCCCCATGTTTTGGAGGCAAAGGCTTCTTAAAGAACCCTCCTAGAGTGGCGGACGGTTTTTTGGACGGTCTTCCTTCCTGTCATTTTTCCTCTTTGGCACCCCCTTGCTTGGGAAGAGATGAGGATGCCCCTTCCTTTTCCTTTTCCTTCCCCTCCTCCTTTTTAAGCGCGGCAGCAGCCCTGAACTGCGCTCTTAACTTACCTACCTCCATTTCTACAAAGCGGGCAAGTAGAGAGTATAAAAAACAACAGACGGTCTCAAGTAAGCCGACGGTAATAAAAGGATTGTTAAAACAAATAACTTACGACGACGGGAGTAATCGTTTAGACGACAGGCCTCTGGTGTAGGCTCAGGACCCCCCACAGTAAGTGTGAAGAGCGTCAAGAGTGATGAGATCCCGGCACGTTCGCTCATCCAAAGGTATCTCCGTTACTCTAAGGATGAAAGCTTCCTACTCTCTTGTGATGTGTGGACGGGCACTAGCTGAAATAAAAAAGAAGGGGGAAAGAGACAAAAAAGTAGACAGTGTTAGAAACTTGAAATACATAAACTAAAAAAAGCAGACGGGGTCGACTTGATTCCCTGACGAAGGCCAAGGTGTTGTCAAAATCGTGGGGCATCGTCTCCCACTCCTCCTAGCGGCATTCCCAGTTCATCCCTTCTACAAAAAAATACATGCCCTTCCAGTTCCTGTTGGAATCAGGCATATCCGACACCAGTCTCAACTCTTTCTTTCTCATGAAAAAAAGATAAATTCCTTGGGATAAGGCGATGCGGTGAGGGCGGTAGCACCAGAAGAACTCGTCAAGAGTTAGCTGACGGTTTCCTCCACTTAAGAAATCTCATAGAATCTCAGCTCCAATGAATATCCTCCAAGCATTGGGGGCGATTTGACTGACGGACAACCCTAGTTAATTGGCCAGCTGAAGGTGAAATGCCGTTAGAGGCAATCTTAATCCTGCCACAAACATAGCGTCGTACATGCCGACGTCTGCTGTCTTCCCAGTGTAACACCTCTCAGACTTCCCAGGAAGACAGATCGGGATATTATCCGAGATCTGGTAATGTTCTCGCAAAGAGTTAAAGACCTTGTTCGACATTGTCGGCATAAAATCATTAATTGTCCACTCTTTAGGAAGAATAAAGGGACGGTCATCTCGGGGGCTTCCCAATGTACTTTCTAAGACCTCGTCGCCATCATTTAATCTCTCGTCACTCCCTCTCCCTTCCACCTCGTCATCATCAACCTCGCCCTCGCTAATTACTCTACCTTCTCTATAACTTTCCATATCCTTGTCAGAAGACTGGGCTAACGATCCCTTCTCTGGCGACCATGAGGAACCCTCCTCGGGCTTATAACCTGATTGGAAGACCTCATCGTAGCCCGCTCCCTTGCAGACTGACGACTGTTCACTCGTCTCCTCCCTAGACATCTGACTACCTACAAGAGATGAAGGTGTTCTAAGAGCCTAAGTTGACGACCTCTCTAGTAAAGAATTTTTTTTTTTTTTTTTTTTTTTTTTTTTTTTTTTTTTTTTTTTTTTGCAACCAACAAGTATAAAAATAAAAAGATGTAAGGTAATAAGGGCAACTCACTAAATGACAGAGACGATTTCGAGAATGTTGACGGTCTCAACAAGAAGACGATGACGAAAGAGTGATGACAAAGACGGTCCTTGAAGTGACGGTCTCTCTCTCTCTAATCAACTGGAACGAAATAGAGGAAAGGAATGAGGGAAGTAAAACATATACATAAGGATATAAGTGCACAGAAGACGAAGCGACACCCCCGTCCAGGCACAATGCCAATTGGCCAAAGACACGTGTTCTGACATCAAGGCTTCTCGAAGAGACTGGCAATAAATGCCCTGTCTATCAAGCGAAGATATACTCCCCAACCTACAGCTGAAACTGACGGGATTGTGGAGTTGGGGGCAATTGATAAGGATAAATTGTCTAAGGTAAAACTGACGGTCCCATACGAGCTGAAGGACCTGTATAAGCTAACGACCCTTTGAGGAGGGAAAGCAAGGCGGACGGTCCTTCTTCAAGCCGACGAGTGCGCCATGCGTTACTCGGTCCTAGGTAGGAACAAGACAAAGGACGCCGACGGGAAGAGGAAGTGACGGGATAAAAGCTGAAGGGAAAGACATAACTTGCCATACACGCTTACGCAAGCAGATACCTTATTAGGCACGTTTACTCAGAAAGAGGTATCTTGCACTCTACGCACTCTACGCAAAACCCATTAAGAATGGTTCCGGTAAGGGAAAAAGCTTCATAAGGAGCACGCAATAGAGAGCGGCTCCAGTAAGAAAATACCTTCTCAAACATGCTATGAATGTCGACTCTACACTATTATAAATACCCCTAAGCCCTAAAAAACGAAGTTATGCATAACTTTTCCCAATTCTGGCACTCTAGGGTTGTGAGCATTCACTAACTTAACTTTTGGAGGGTCGCTGGCCGGTACCACGCTGTTAAACCCCCCCCCCCCCTCCTTTTGAGGTTCTTTTGACTTGTGCAGGTTGACTCGAGTCCGTGAAGACCCTGTAACTTACTAAGGAGATTTTAACTTTATTAGGTAAGAAAGCTGACTTACATTTTTTTTTTTTTTTAATTATGAAGAAAAATGGTCTTCTTAGACCATAAAGAATAGATTATTCAATTTGTCTTTGTCGATGCATACTCGGCATGGCTGAGCCTATATTTGTGCAACAAGGAGCTCATTCCATGTGTCAGGAATGCCGGGTAGGCATCAATGTAAGCAATCATTTGCATCAGTTGTTCCTCTAGTACTATAGCGGGATATGTGACCCTCATCCCTCAGTTTAGAAATAGAAGTAATATCCAAAATCTTTACTTTTGTACCCTTTACAGCACCCTCAATAACTGGATCACTTGATCCATCTTGCATAACTTCACTTCCTCCGGACAAGGGAGTGGTATTATCACAGGTACCCCCAGTGTTCCAGTCTCCATTAAAGAAATGCCTCGGTGAGATAGTCCTAAAGAAAACTTTGAGATGGGGATAAGAGGGAAGATGAGAATCAAGCCATCTGACGATGCTATGCACTGTAAAATTCTTGGCATTCCCAATTTCATCACGTTTTTTATCTTCATTGGGCTTTCCATCCACATACATCGCCCATCGATTTGCATTAAGTTTCCCCATGTTCCAGTGGTGTCCTGTATTAAGAATCAACACATCAAAACAATGGACGAATCGTCTCATGAAAGCTGGTGGACGGTCAAAATGCATAGCCACATTAGTGTTTCGGTCTGAGGTGTTAAGGGGCACTAGATTGCTGACCAGTAATATAAAATGGTGGTATTGGTTTTCGGGAACCAGTAAGCCCAGCCATCAGGACGTATGGCTCCACGAGCTTTGACAAGACCATATTTTTTTCCCAGATTTTGAATTTATGGGCTCTCTTCCCCACCAGTGGCCATACACATCAAAGACTGGAACTGCTTCCTACCTAATGAATCTCCTATAAATGCAATTGTTTTGACCTGCATTCTGATGTGAACAGCAACACTTTAGACCATGAACATAACCAGAGCATCAAATTTCAAACTTATGACCAAATCATGTCCAACTACATATTAGGAGTCAATGAACTATTGCCTAAATGATCATTAATAACTCCCCCAAAAAAAGGGAGAAAAATCTAAAAATTTCAAAGTTATAACTAAACCTGAGTGGGGTGCAATATAAAGCATCTGACATCAATGATAAATTAACATCTGTTTAAGATTTGATTTCATACTTAAATTGATGCAATCTGAAAATTAAAGAAGTCAACTATGTTGCTCATACTTGGTTGTAGTAAAGTAAATTCTGTGCTCAAGTCAGGATTTTGTCAAAATTGGAAAAACAGAAAATATTATACCAAGGCCATTGAAAGTTCTTTGAATTGAATTATAAAAGCCATATGATACACAAGATAGAGAAGAGACGAAGGGAAATTTCAAATAATGAGAAGAAGAGATACCTACCTTCTCAAGAATGCAGACCGCTCAAACTCTGGCATTTCACAACTTTCTGGCTGCCACCGATATCCCTCATAAGAAAAATCTTTTAGCTGTGTTAATCTACATGCCCACATTGCTGATAACCACTTCTTACATCCTAAACCAGAATACAATGGCCTTCGACTGTCAGCAACCCATGTACCCTTGGCATAGTTGGCTAGTTGCAGACTGCAGAGGTGAAAACCAGACAACTTTAGTATTCATTTGAAGAGTGAATAAATTACATTTGGAATATGCATGAATTAAATCTGGTCGATGGATGCTTTGTAACAAATTTAGACTTTTCATGTAAAAAATTAATGATATTTCTAATTTATACAACCATCAGAGACTTCACCAGTTGAGCTAACTGAAACCCACCATGGATAATGATATTTCAATCAAGCTCATAGAATTTTCCCTCAATAATGATATCTAATCTTTATGCGGCGAAAAGCCTAATCCCCTCTTAAATGGACTTGGTTGCTGATGTTAAATATTTGGTCCTTAACATGAACCCAATTTGTTCAGCCTTCTTCCTTTTGTCTAACCTTTTTTTCTTCAATTTTGTCTAGGAATCTCTCCCCATTCCGTTCACACTAGGAATCTAAGACAAGTTCCAAATTTATAAATAATAAAAAACTATTGTAATTTGTCAAATTTGGCTCTAAACTAGTTTGGAACAATCTTTCATAACTCACTACGTGATGATTTATAGAATTGTTTATGTGTATTATAAGTCACGATTTATTAAAAAAGTTATGTGACTAAAACTATACATGAATAGTCTCATCAGTTGCTACATAGTGGGTTGGAGAAAGATAGCTCCTAACCAATTTAGATCCAACTAAAGTATTCTAATTTGTAGAGTTTATGCTAGTTGTCCTTCTTTTTTCATTTTCCTTCTTCTTTTGGCTAGGATTTGTTAGATTGTATCAAATCAAACTATAAAAGTATTGAATCATATGGTATAAATTGAATGTATAAATGATACATAAATATGTGAGTTTAGATTGAGTTTTTGTTAAATTTTTTCGCTTTGCAACAAATTATGGAGCTACTCAATTGAGCCCACTAAGATAATAGGTCCTCGAGTTATTTTCCCCATTCTCTCTCTACAAAAGAAAGGGGGATAAAATGTATCTGAAAGTGTAAATTTCTTTTTATATTGTGAAAAGAATAATAATTAAAATAAAAGTATTTTTATTTCTATTTTTATTATTGTTATTGTTATTGTTATAGGTCCAAAAATAACTTTAACCCCCTAAGAAACTAAAGAAAAAGTTTTTGAAATAGAATAACGTGAATAAATAATGAATGTTAGAGATATTAAATAAGAAAATGGAGAATAAAAAAAAATGTCAGTGATGAGATAATTTTGTAATAAGATGATGAAAATAATGGTAAATAACGATTTGGATTGTGCAGATGAAGTGATTAGTAAAGATGATGAATATTGATAGGCCCAAAACCTATTGACCCCTTGTGATGAATTAATTGATTAATTAGCCAAATTTATTAATTAATCAAATTAACATGCAAACACGTGGTAACACAAACAAATCACCAATTAAACTAAGTACGCAGCGAAAAATAAATGATACTGTGATTTGTTTACAAATAGGGAAAACCAACATGGCAAAAACCCCACCAAGTAATTTTAAGGTCACCACTCCTGAGAAACCACTATTATCGTAACAAACGGTTACAAGTAAAGGAATCACAGTACCTTATACCAACCTACAGTTGAACCCTTACCCCAATACTCAATTGGACTTTTTCTGTAGTGGCAATCTCTTCTTTATATTGCACGGCTCCTAGTACGTGACTAACCAATTGCGCAGATCCTAGTACGCAACTTAATTCACCAACTAGAAAGGTTGTTGGCTACAAAGTTCTTCAATTCATCACATGATGAAGAATCAGAAGATGCTTAGTTACAAAACTCTACGGTGTACAAACACAGCAATTTCTTCACAAGAAAGATGAACTAGGGAAAAACTTTGTCTTCGGTCACAATTTGCTTGAACAAACTTTGCTCAATGCTTGTGCAACTTATGTCCTCTTTGACGGCCCTTAAAATAATCCTTTTATATGTCTAGGGTTATGAAAAAAGAAAGCCCCAACACATAATCACGGATTAGATGAAAAATAGTCCTGAAAAACTGAAATCATAAACCTCGATAGATACCCCATCTGTCGAGCTGCTGTCGAGCTACGAGGCTGGAACAGCTCTACAAACTCGATAGATGGCTAGCTGTCAAACTTTAATGATAGGCACTTTTCAGACTTGCATGACTTCAACACTTGATCTTAAAACAGAGTTTCTTGAAGTATTAAACACATCTTAGATCTACCCAAATACAAGTAAAGTGAGTTTTGTCAAAGGATTAGCCAATTACATAAAATAGTGACATATGTTCCTAACAAGTGAATCACATATGTCCTAACAAATATGATAGGGATTTTTTTTTTTTTTTTTTTTTGACTTATGTATCATATAGTATTTAAGGTTGTCAAAATCGCGATCCTACGTAGGATCGTTAGAGGTAGGTGAGATCGTAAATCGTAGAATCGGATCTTGAATTATAAGATCTTACATATATTCATATTTAAAGCAAAAAACACATTGATAATGACTTTGTATATTGAATAATCACGTAAATTATAAATTCATTTATAAAAAAAAACTATGATTTGCATCATATGGTATAATTTGCATGTCATACATCGCTAAGTTTATACTAACAAAACAAATATATATAAGTTTTGATCCAATGTATCTAAAAAATTCAATAAATATTTAATTAGCAACCAAATACCAAAATATTTATCAAAACATATGGAAAATATTTTTCAAGTTCTAGGTTCCAAGTTTGAAATCCAAAATAAATTAGCAAATGAAAACTAGCTAACTACAATATGAAATCCCAAAGTAAGATGAATATTAAGATGAAATGGACATTTAATTATTCACATTCTAAGATTCTTATAACCACCGTCCTAAATTCTTATTCATCATCATCTATGTTGACATTATATATTTGTACACTAGAGTTATAAAAGACATCAAAATACAATTTCACACTCAACTATTCAAGTTATACCACTCAACAACAATTAAAAAGCATGCTCAAAAAACTCAGTCAATCAATATACAAATCTAAGCATAACTGATTAAATTATATATAAAAAAATATTTTAATAATAATAGAACACAAATTAGTATATTCATCAAACAAATTTAACAATATTATAGCTTAAATAACAGCAAAGCCAAATATAGCTTAGAAAACATTTGCTTAAGTTAACATAATTTTATAAAAATAAAATAAAAAGTCATTCCATCACAACATGAAAAAAAAAAAAAAAAAAAAAAAAAACCCTTAAAACTTCATCAAAACAAAAAATTTATCCAAAAAAAAAAATATTATGTTTTTGGTAAGATCAGTAGGATCTCATACGATCCTATGATCCTACACGATCTTATCATTTTTACGATCCTAGTGCAATCCTAAACGTTTTGGTGAGGTGGGATCGTAAAATCATGCAATCCTACCATCCAAATCACGATTTTGACAACTATGGTAGTATTTCTTTTTAAGTTTGACTAATTAATTTGAATTTGGATATTATAACTAAATTATCATTTGATGTATTTAGTTAATTTATTTAAACATTATTGGCAAAAGTGATAATTAAATTAGTCATTGATCAAATATGTTCCGATGTTATAATAAATACTTCTCTCATATGTATATTTATAATTCTTCTTATAATTGTTTTTTGCTTAAAATACCAAATAAATAAATAATCGATTCACAATATGATTTATATTTGTTTGTGACACAGGAACTAGGAATCCAATATTACTTAAAACATTTCATACCTAGCAACTGTAAATTCCCATCGCCAAGGACTAGTCTCCATTGTCATCAGTTTATTCATTTAGTGTTTTTTTTTTTTTTTTTTTTTTTTTTTTTTTTGTAGTGCTTTTCTTCTTTACTTTTCATTTTTTTTCAAAGATACGTGTGCGTTAGCTCACTTTTAGTACAAAAAAATCAACAAAAAACGCGGCTTGAGATTTAATAGTAACAAGACAGTTTCTCTCTCTCAACAAAGAAAAGAAAAAATGGTAACAAGACAACATGTTATCTAGAAGAAGGAAACGCATAAGTAAATAATAATCATCACAATCAGCTTCTTTCCAAAGAAGTCATCATATTTTTGTAAATGGCATCCGGCGCACGTGTGTCTCCAATTCCATGACTTCAGCCGTTTGGGAAAGTTCTCAATCAGACACAGCATGAAAGGTCACCTACAATTGAATTACACTATGACTTATTATTGGTATCTTATTAGTTAAAAGTCAACAAACAAATTGCATGGTTATTGTGACAAATTGGTCGTGTCAATCTAGTTCAGATTTGATCTAAATGGGTTCAGATCTTATCAAGTTTGAGTTAGAAATAGACCATCCTAAATGTAAATGGTTTGTAAAGTTTATAACTCTTACTCGATCTTTTTAGAATTGTGTTGGTATAATTTATAAATTTTTCACATACAAAAAATAATAATAAATAAATAAAAATGAAACTTGATAATATTATCTTTGTTTTATTATCAATACATAAAAGAGAACAAATAAACAAAAACTTAAATATAGAAGTTAGATAATATAAAAATTCTTAAGTTTGAGCCATATGAGTTAAAAAATAAAACTAAAATCCTCAAGTCCCGACCTAGTAAGAAAGTCTAAGAACGTCTAAGAGAAGAGAAGAACTTATAAAAAGAAAAAAAAAATAGTAGGAAATGAAAGTGTCATGAAAACATTTACATAGAATTAGAATTTAGAAAACCAAATCAAGAAAGAGAAAAGTGAAAAAATCACTTAGAAATATAGGTCAACCCATGTGATCCATAAGTTGAACCGACTTGATATGTTCTTTTATGGGTCCAAAATATCCCTACACATGCCCATATTTTTATCCTTTGAATTGAGCTAATTGTCGAGTTCAAATTCAATTTTATGAAGTCTAATTATAATCCAAATTAGGGTATCTTTCGCATGTGTTTGATTATCTACCATGGGTAAATTTAGCTCATTCAAGGCGTTGCAATATTGTAACTTCTTGCTATTTATTTATTAATTAAATCATCAATATTTATGTTAATCATACTCTTGGTTGCTGTTAAATTGTTGGATTTTAACAAATTAATAAAATAGAAACATTGTGGCCATTAAGATTTATTTTCGACTAAGGATGCAGTTTTTCTATTTCTTTTTTTTTTTTTTTAAGTTGGTTAAAGTATATATATTTGTTTCTAAAAAAATGAAAACTTTAAAACTGTAGGCAAAAAGAACAACTAAAAAGTAAAAAAGTAAGAAACTTATATGAAATAGACACTAGATACAGACATATCCATCTCATTACAAAGTGATAATCATGGTTCAAGACTTCCTCTACTTATTTGACACAAACAACATATCTTCAAAATGGTGTAATTACATGGCTAGTGGGAACAAGAACAAGAGTAAGAAGGAATGACATGACAGTAATATTCAAGTCATTAAGATAGATATAGAGAGCTAAACTAAGATCTTGATGAATGCTTCTGGAAAATCAAACGTTTCTACGAGTAACCTTCATTAACTTGTGGATCAAGCATAAGAAAATCCGGCGCTTGATACATCCCCTCTTGGGAGGCAGGACTCGTTCTCTGTTGCACTTTTTTGCCTTCACTAATAGCTCTTCAAATTGGATGATGATGTTGGCCACTTCCCTTTGATCCATCTTCAAACTGTGACAAATGTGTACGAGAGAGAGAGAGAGAGAGAGAGAGAGTTGTGATATGGAGCACCTAAAAAACGTGCCTTCTTATATATAGGGGAAATAGGAACTCATGAAAGTGAAATGGTTTGGACTAACACACAAGGAAAGTGTTTGACAATTTTCATCATAGAGAATATAGAAAAAGGGCCTATACAGTAATTTTGGGAAGGAGAAGGAAATTGCATGGGAAGGGTACAGGCTTTTGTCAACGTTGTAGCTTGGCATATTGGTACTGCATGTGGTCCAATGGGATTAAGAGTTTCTATAGTTAATGATATATATATATATATATATATATATATATATTAGCTTTGTTAGCACCAAACGATAAATCGGTTTGGAATTCCATAATGAAAATCATATAAAGAAGAAATTTTGATAGAGCAAGAGCACTGCCGCTACATATAATTGGCAGTACATGGGTGATCTCCCTTTATTTTCTCTTAAGAAATAGAGAACTTTTCAGACTTTGACATTAACAATTGTCTTTGCTTTTTATATGAGAATTAAAGTTGCAACTGGCCCACGTATCACCAACAAGGTAACAGCACAAGCTGCAATTATTATTATTATTATTATTATTATTATTATTATATTTCCCTTTAATAAAAAGAAGCACATTTATAATGTTCTTATTAAGGGTGTACATAAGTCGGATTGGCTTGGATTTGGGTGTTTTTCAAGTTAACCAACCTCCTCAAATTGTGAAATTTCTAACTCAACCCATAATAGCTTTAAAAACCAATTAAACCCAAAATGAAGGGATTGAATTGGGTTAGGTGGCCTGGTTAAGGCAATTTTATATGGTTATATTGATCAAATTCACAAAATATATATATATATATATATATTTTTTTTAAAGGACAATTAGATTTAATCATGTGATTTAATGATTGATACAATCACATAATTGAATTTAATTAAAAAAAATCTAAGATACTACACTTGAGTAAAAGGTGTAATTTTTACATGAGATATAGCGTAGCAAATATTTTCATTCCTAATGGTGGTGATCCAATTAATTCAGAGAAATTAATTTTTATTTCTTTTTTTGGTGTAATATAAGAGAATATGGATTACTTTACCTTAAAAAACATTCTATCAGTTTGTTAACTGATAATGTTGAAATTTGTCAGTAAGCCGCACAATCCTTACATGCCCTAGACAAAACCTGCATGGCAAAGAAGAAAGGAAAAACCCTACAGAGAGCACCAGTGTAGTACCGGCCAAATACCCTCCGAAGGTCAAGTTAGAGAATGTTCACAACTTTAGAGTGCCAGAGCTGAAGGAAATTATGCGTACCTTATTTTCTAAGGGTTTTGGGTTTTTATAGTGATGTAGAACCGACTTTTATTTCTTGGGAAAAAGGATGTTTTTCTTATAGGGAAGATCCTAATAAATGTACGTATTTCACAAGATTCTTCCCATATATGGATTCCATTGACCAGAGTCAATCATAGGACGCAAGATATTTCCATTTAGGACTCCTTGGAGTTTACTCAAGCCGTGTTGGTGCCACGTGGCCTTGATATTCGTCAATCCCGTGTCCGTATACCAAAGATCCATCCATTATGGAGAACCGTCCATCGTGTGAACTCTCCGTCTGATGCCTCAATCCATCTTCTTGTTTGTGTGTTTCGAAAACCCATTATCTTAGCACCATCGCCCGTGGCAGGCTTATTTGGATGAATCCGTCTACCTCGATTTTACCCTCTTTAAGTTCCCCTCACTCCGTGAGTCCATCACCTTATTTTCAGACAGACCCGTGGAGTGATGGTCTAACCCTAACTTCGGGGGACGCGTTTTGATTAACAGGCTAGCCTAGGGCCATTAATGCAATAGGGGCATGTGGCATGTTTTTAGTGGTTAATTACTTGGACCGAAGCGTCCCTTCGTCTTCCATGTCGTTCCCCCTTTATATATGCTACTCGTCCGTTTCATTTTTCACTTTTGGCAACTAATTTTCTAATTAGAAAGCTACTATCCTTTTCAACAAACCGTTGCACCGTCTAACTAGCGTGATAATCTGCTACATTTTCTCTGTCTCCTCACTTCACACCGTTCACCTGTAAGTATCCCTCATCTTATACTGAACTCCTTTTTTTTTTTTTTTTTACATATCGCACGCTCGTCGTCTATGTAGACCTGTAGAGTCTTAGGGTTTTATCCGTCACGTGTAGGTGATAGATGTCTAGTGAGGCGTCGAGTGAGCAATCGTGTGTCTGCGATGGAGTGGGTTACAATGAGGTGTTTCCGTCAGGTCAAGGAGACCCCGGCACCTCCAACAATGAAAGGGTTCCATCAGCCAACTCACCTTCCATAGAGGAGGATGAGGAACTAGATGTGGACGAGTCAGAGAATGATTCCAACGATGGTCTAGCCGGTGCTGAACCCCCCATTCAATCTTTCATAGGTCCTGATGGACTTAGGGAGTTTATCTGCTTCCGTTGTGGACAATCAATGATTTCATCTCTTACATCAAACAAACACACTTTAATACGCTTAGGGAGAAGTATCAGATACTCGTCCCATTCATCAACCCTTTAAGTTTGAAAAATGTTACTATCAGGGTGTTGAAGATGTCGGAGTGTATGGGCAAATGTTGAAAGCAAGACTTCGATTCCCATTGAGCACTCTTCACTGTCGTCTTCTTCAATACTTAGGACTAACCGTCACCTAAATCTCCCCGAATGCCTAGAGAGTCTTCCTAGGTGTGGAGGTTTTATACGAGGTGATGTCTAATGGGGCACATAGGTTGACGGTGGAGGAGTTCTTCCATTGTTACCGTCCGTCTAAGATCACCCAGTCAAAAGGCGTGTACAGTTTTTTGCCGAAGGGTTCGTTGCTTAGGCTAGTTTGTGAGACTCCGTACTCCAACAGAAATTGGAAAAGTCAATACTTTTTCATCCAAGGTGACGACTGGATGTGTCACCCCGAAGACCAGGAATACATGCCTGTAGACAAAACCTGGGGTATACTGCCCCCGTCTAATAGGTGTTCGTCCATCTTAGATTCCATTCTTTAACTTGCTTTGTTTAATATTCTAACCGTTTATTATTGTAGCTTGGGACCGTTCAGAAGTCACCCTTGAGTAGTGGAGTTTTTTGGAAAAAATCTTCAGGGCCACCAAGCTCTCAGAGAGAACGTGGGCTAAGCTAGTTACTTAGGACACTCTTAACTGGTACTGTGACGATCTTGAACCTATAGTAGTTGTCTGTCACTACGATAGACAAGTGCGCCAACGTAAGTCCGTTGCCCAATACTTGTCTTTCTTTTTAGCATTTTAGTAGCTTATCTAACTTTTATTTGTCCATCTTTATGCAGAAATATAAAACAGCAAAAGGAGGGCCTTTATCAAGTAGCAGGCTACTACTAAGAAAAAGCTGGAGGGCAACTGAGCTTCTAAGACGAGTCAGGCTAACTCATCCATCAAAAGGAAACCGTCCGAAAAAAATGGACCGTCCACCCAAGAAGCCTAAGGTGGTGACGGGGTTAACCGTTGATGAGACCCTTGCCACTAGCAAGTTTCCCCCTAAGCCTGACCTAGGGAAAGGGAAAGGGCTGATGAAGGGCCATGTTCCCGTCACCGAAGAACGCCCCATCCTCCTTCATGAGGACTCAAGTTATGCGCTCAAGCAGCTCTCGTCCATTATTAAGGACGATGACTACTCAGACTTGGGCAATTATGCTACAGAGGCCATAGAGGAGACAGGCCTCTTTAGCTTGGCACAGGTACGCATATCTGTCATTGTTCTCTGTTTCGTCCAATTGTCATCTCGCTCTAAACTTTGTCTCTATTTCCTGTAGGGGGTGCTTATGATGAAGGGGTTGATGGATTGTTGTGTATCTCAAGAGACAACAATGGGCCGTTTGAAAGAGAAGCTGAGTGCTAAGAAGACAGAGGTACAGGAGTTGTTGGCCTGGAAGGATGTCCAAATTGGAAAGCTTGACTTGACCAAACAGCTCTTAAAGGAGTCAGAGGCACAAGCTGAAACACTGAACAAAATTCTTAGGGACAAAGAGGCAAAGATCTCAGAGGCTAAGAGTCAGCTCCATCAGGCTAAAAAGGACGCGATAAGGGAATATTGTGACTCCGACGACCTCCTAAGGGAGCTCGGTGGCTTTATCGCTGATGGTTTTGACAATTGCTTTCATCAGGTCAAAGCCTCTTTCCCCGACCTTAACCTTCCCCATATCTCCATCAACACTTAGGCCCAGACTCCAACCCAACCCGTCGACTCTGAGGGTACCAACGAGTTATTTGCTGATGATCCTGTTGCAAACCCTCAAGGTGACGAGGAGACTCCTCCTGTAGACCAAGCTAAACCCGTTGGTGATGAAGCTCATCCACTTGAGGAGGACTAGACAGCTAATGTGAAGGACAGAGAGAACCCTATGGACCAGGAGTAGATTTTTCTTTCACTGTTTTTTGTTCCATCCTATTGTCGTCTTACTCTAAACTTTGTCTCTATTTCCTGCAGGGGGTGCTTATGATGAAAGGGTTGATGGATTGCTATGTATCTCAAGAGACAGTGGTGGGCCATTTAAGAGAGAAGCTGGGTGCTAAGGAGACGGAGGTACAGGAGCCGTTGGCCTAGAAGGATGTCCAAATTGGAAAGCTTGACTTAACCAAACAGCTCTTAAAGGAGTCGAAGGCACAAGTTGAAGCACTAAACAAAATTCTCAAGGACAAAGAGGCGGAGATCTCGGAGGCTAAAAGCCAGCTCCATCAGGCTAAGGAGGACGCGATAAGGGAATATCGTGACTTCGACAACCTCCTAAGGGAGCTCGACAGCTCTTTCAGTGATGGTTTTGACGATTGCTTCTGTCTGGTCAAAGCCTTTTTCCCCGACTTGGACCTTTCCTATATCTTCATCGACGTTTAGGCCCAAACTCCAGCCCAACCCGTCTATTCTGAGGGTACCAACGAGTTATTTGTTGATGATCCTGTTGTAGACCCTCAAGGTGACGAGGAGACTCCTCCTGTAGACCAAGCCAAACCCATTGGTGATGAAGCTCGTTCACTTGAGGAGGACCAGACGGCTGAAATAAAGGACGATGAGAACCCCATGGACCAAGAGTAGATTTTTTTTTTTACTTTGTTTTAGTTTTTTCCCATTCAAATGTAAAGATCTTTTAGAAGAACAGTATTTATGTCAATTTAACAATTGCCTATTGCTTTCTAGGCTTTGCATGTAGACATCTCCCTTTATGGGCCTTTATAATATTTTGATTATATGTTTTCCAATATGTATTTGCAACATGTCCATCTATTTTGGATTTAATATCTGCAAATCAACTCTTGGGATGAACCCATCCTCTTGTGAATAAATATAAGTCATTGGTTAGGATGAACCCGTCCATTTTGCAGATTAAACAAATATAATTCATCCCTTTAGGATGAACCCATCCGATTTGTGGACCTAATATAAGTCATCCCTTTAGGATGAACCCATTCACTTTATAGACTAAATGAATATAGGCCATCCCTTTAGGATGAACTCGTCCACCTTGTGGATTTAATGAATATGAGTCATCCATTTAGAATGAACTCGTCCACTTTGTGGACTTAATGAATATGAGTCATCCCTTTAGAATGAATCTGTCCACTTTGGATTTAATAATTTCAAATCACCCCCCTTTGGGATGAGTCTATCTACTTTGGACTTAATAATTTCAAATCACCCCCCTTTAGGATGAGTCCGTCTACTTTGGATTTAATAATGATTATGTAGAAATATAGATAGCATATACATGGCATTTCTGAATAACTCCCCTTATTGTGATAAATATACGTATAGAAATTGTTCTTTGGAAAACGAAAAAACAACCCTTCAAGCTCAAAAGAAACTGTAGATAATAAAAATTTAACTAAAAAGCAATAAAATGGAAATGAGGAGTATTGTTGTCCATGTTGTTGTCTACTGGTAGTACTTCTTCAAATGCTCCGTGTTCCAAGGGTGGTGTAACTTTTACCCGTCCAGTGTCTCCAAGTGGTAAGTTCCCTTCCTATGCCATAATGCGATCCTGTATAGTCCTTCCCAATTAGGCCCTAGCTTCCCCTAGGAGGTGGCACCTGTTACCCTTCTAAGGACAAGATCTCCAACCTAGAAGTCCCTATGTCTGACCTTGGTGTTGTAGTGCTTGACCATGAGTTTTTGGTACCATGCTAACCTTTGCTCAACCGTTGCTCTGACCTCGTCCACCAAATCAAGCTACATGCACATAGCTTTGACGTTCCTACTCTTGTCATGGTTTCCTACTTTGTAGCTTGTGAGTTCCACCTCAGCCGGAATGACTACCTCGCTTCCATATGCTAGTCGAAACGGTGTCTCTCCTGTAGGCATCTTTGCCATCGTCCTGTATGCCTATAAAATGCTTGGCAACTACTCTAGCCATATACCCTTTGCCCCCTCAAGTCGAGTCTTGATGATTTTGAGTAAGAATCGATTCATGTCCTTAACTTGTCCATTGGCCAGAGGGTGGGCGGGTGATGAATAGTGATTCATGATCCTTAGCTGCGAGCAAAAGTCTTTGAATGCGTTGTTGTCAAACTGCTTCCCATTATCCGAGACCAGCACTCTAGGTATTCCGTACCTGCAGATGATGTTCTTCCATACAAAGCTCCGCACATTCTTCTCCGTAATGGTGGCCAAAGCTTCGGCTTTTACCCACTTGGTGAAGCAGATTCGGCCCTTCCACCAAGCCAATTAGGTAATTGCCTAAGGCCCCCAAGTGGAAGGGGGGCCCCAAAAATTTTAGAAAAGAATGGGTAAAGGGGGAAAAAAATGGTTTCAGATTAATCTAAAAAAAATCCGGCACATTCTTTTGACCAAAAAACAAAATTTCTGTAATATCTAGTTAAACATTAGTAGCACAAAAAAAATTTTTGGTCTAAACAAAATCAATTGTCCCAAAAATAACATCATTATCCTCTAGACAAACCAAAATTCAACAAGATAAACTACAAATCCGGTCTAAGAAATTAACCACAAAACAATCACAAATTAAAACAAATAAAAAATCTCAAATCCCTAAAATTTTTACCGTTTCTCTTTCTCATTCTTGCTCAGCTTCTTTCTCTCAACTCTTGCTCTCTACCTCTCTCATTCTTTCTCTCTCGTGTTGCTGGCTGCCTAGCTCAAGCTTCCTCCGATCTAAATCATCTGATCACATCTAATTTGAAAACTTTAAACTGACAGAGGAGTAAAGACTGCCGACTACCTTTTTTTTTTTTTTCGCTACTGCATTTTGATTCTACAAATGGATGAGTTTTGACTTTTGAGGTATAAGGCTTGGCTTTCTCTACTTTTTATTTGTTAAGACTGGGCCTATTTATATTGAGTTTTGGCTGGACGTTTGGGCCTTCAAGGTTTTTTCTGCTAAGCCTGCGTTTTTTTTTTTTTTTTTTTTTTTTTTTTTTTTTTTTTTTTGTTATAGGTGTAACAGGATTTGTTTTGTGTTTTTTGTGGGTGGGTCTTATTAATAAGACTTGTGTTGCCATCTTGGCATCTTCTTGGCTGGGCTGGGCTTGTACTTTTGTTATGGTTGTACTTAATTTTTTTTCTTTAATTTTAATCTTGTGTTTATATATATATATATATATATATTAGTTATTGGTAATATAATGAATAAATATTTATTTATGCAGGTTGATATTGCTAAAAACTTGTTATTGTTCAATGAAATTACAACAATACTTTTTTATATAAATCAAGTTATATTTCTCATTTGGTCCACACTTAAAAGTTATTTTTTTACTTTAGTTTTTATAAATATATTGTTTGATTAGAAATTTCTACTAAGAAATATGCATCTACGTATGAAAAACTTAAAAAAAGAAAAAAGAAAAAAAAAAGAAAAAGAAAAACTAATTGAGTCTTAAAAAGGATAAATGGATAAATTTGTTATTAGTAATAAACAAAATATAACACAAAATTTAGATGAAAATATCACAAATGTGCAAGAAATTCACCAAAAGTATATTTTAAATGAAATATATTATAATATAAAAATATTAAATAAATATTAATTTAATTAATACATAAGTATAAAAAAGACCTCATTTTAATTCTCGCCTAAGGCCCCGCAATGTCTAGGGCCAGCCTTGTGGTAAAGTAGTCTATACTAATCACCAGAAATTTTAGCTGTCGAATTGCTGTTGGAAATGAACTCATGATGTGGATGCCCACTGTGTGAAAGGCCATAGGGCCGTTATTAGAGTGAGTTCTTCTACTGGCTGCCGAATGAGGTTGGCAAACCTCTAGCACTTGTCACACGCTTTGACATAAGCAATGGCATCCTTCTGCATGGTAGGCCAATAGTATCCTGCCCGGATTAGTTTGTGCACCAATGACTGTGATCTAGAATGGTTTCCGCAAACTCCCTCATGGACTTTTCGCATGACATAGTCTACCTCCTCGGGGATGAGACACCTCAGGTACGGTCGAGAAAAGCTCCTTTTTATATAGAACGTCTTTAATCAAAACGAAGCGCGCTGCTTGAACCTTCAATTTCTTTGCAACCTCCTTGCTATCAAGTAGCACGCCATCCTTCAGGTAGGAGGTTATTGGTGTCGTACAATAGCTCTTGGAACCTATCTCTTGCACACTGATGTCTTCTATTAATGGTGAGATTTGAATGAAGGATAGTACCTTACTAAGGATGAGTATATGTTCTGCTGATGCAGCCTTGGCAAAACAATCGGCCTGCTCGTTTTCCTCCCTTACTATTTAAACAAACTTCTCTTGGAGGTCGCTTACTCGATTCTTTACTTGCTCAAGGTACTTCTTCATCCATTCGTTCTTGCATTCATAGTCGCCATTAACTTGACTGGTCACTACTTGAGAGTCACAATACACAACCACATTTGCAGCTCTTACTGCTTTGGCGAGATCTAGTCCTGCTATCAAAGCTTCGTACTCTACCTCGTTATTGGTTGTAAGAAAATCAAGTCGGACCATGCATTCGACCTTGTCCCCTTCTGGGCTATAGAGTACCACATCAGCTTTGCCTGCTTGCCTATTGGAAGATCCGTCCTTATGGATGCTCCATCAGGGGCTCTCTTTTGCCCCCTGGCCATCCAAAGTGAATTCTGCGATGAAGTCAGCAATAACTTGTCCCTTTATAGCCATACGTGGTCGATACTATATGTCAAACTCGCTCAACTCAATCGCCCATAACGCCATCTGTCCTGCAGCTTCAGGGCTGCACATTGCTCTTCGTAGGGGTTTTTCTGTTAGGACGATCATAGTGTGTGCTTGGAAGTCTGGCTTAAGCTTTTGAGCTGCAGTTATCAATGCAAAAGCAAGCTTTTCCATCGAGGGGTATCTCTCTTCTGCTCCTCAGAGTGCTCGGCTCTTGAAGTATATGGGTTTTTGCACCCCGTTCTCTTCTCTGACTAAAGCGGCGCTGATAACGGCTAGAGAGACGACTAGGTATAGGAACAATTCTTCCCCTGGTTTGGACGAGCTTAGTAATGGCGGGGAAGAAAGATATCTCTTCAGGCCTTCAAATGCTTGCTGACACTCGGTCGTCCACTCAAAGGACTTTTTAATGTGCGGAAGAAAGGTAGGCACTTATTCGTTGCTCTTGAGATGAACCTATTCAGTGCAGCTACCTTACCATTCAGGCTCTATACCTCCTTGACAGTCTTCGGCGGAGTTAACTCCATTATGGACTGTATTTTATCCGGGTTGACCTCAGCACCTCTTTGGGACACCATGAACCCTAGGAATTTTCCTGTCGTAACCCCGAACGCACACTTATTTGGATTCAACTTCATGTTATAAGACCAAAGGGTGTCGAAGGTCTCTTTGAGGTTGTTCAAGTGGCCGTCTTTCCATATACGTTTCACCAACATGTCGTCCACGTAAACCTGCACATTCCTCCAGATTTGATGTGCAAACATTTTTTTCATCAGCCTTTGATACGTGGTGCCCGCATTCTTGAGTCCGAAGAGCATTACCTTGTAGCAAAAGAGACCCTGACTGGTGACAAATGAAATTTTCTCTTGGTCTGCCTAATCCAGCTTGATCTGGTTGTAACCAAAGAACACGTCCATAAATCGAAGAGGATAGCTTAGGTTTGTGAAGTATACGCACATTCTTCATTCCCCGTTGGCTTTCTTGACCATTACTACGTTCACCAGCTAATCGGGGTAGTATACTTCTTGTATGAACTCTGCTTCTTGTAATTTGCAAACCTCATCTGCTATGGCCTTGTCTCACTCTTGCGCGAACACCCGTTTCTTCTAACGAATGGGAGAAAAGGAGGGCAACATGTTCAGCTTGTGAACTATGATTTACGAATCAATTCCGGCCATGTCCTTATGACTCCAGGCGAACACGTCCTGGTTTTCCCTTAGAAATGTCGTCAGTGCTTAACGAACTGGCAGGCTAGCTAGAGTGCCGATCCTGGTTGTTCATTCAGGCCTAGAGTTGTCAAGGCACACTTCTTCCAATCCTTTTACTAGTTCTGCCATCGTTCACTATTCTTCTATACACATAGTATGCAAATGATTGTCCATTTTCAACATGGTATTGTACCATTCGCGCGCCACCACTTGATCTCCTCGTACCTCTCCTACTTCGCACTTCGTGGGGAACTTGATTATCAAATGGTAAGTTAAAGTTACGGTCTTCCATGAACCTAAAGTAGGATGACCCAATATGGCATTATAAGTAGATTAACAGTCAACAACCATGAACATGACATCCTTGGTGATCTGTTGTGGGTAATCACCGACTGTTACGAACAAAGTGATTGCTCCTAGGGAGTGTACCATTGTTCCTCCGAATCCAACAAGTGGTGCGTTAACTAGAATCAGTCGTTCTCTATCAATCCTCATTTGCTAGAACGCTGGGTAGTAAAGAATGTCAACTAAGCTCCCATTATTCACAAGGACTCAATAGGTGTTGTAGTCCCCTACCTGTATGCTAACCACAAGCGCATCATCTTATAGGTGGTGGAGACACTTGGCATCTTCCTCTGTGAAGCTAATGACAGGGTTGTTGATCCGTGCCATCTTCGGGACGAAGCCTGTCAACCGGACGTTCTAAACCATCTGTAGGTAGGTTTTGTGTGCCTTCTTGGATGAGCCGAATGTTTTAGTTCCCCCTACGATCATCCTTATGTCTCCTAGTGAGGGTCTAGGATGCTCGTTTTCTCTTCGAGCAAGTTGTTCTTGGGGCTACTCTGTCATTTCCTTACCGATGAACCTTTACAACTTCCCTTGCCTATTAAGAGTTTCTATTTGCTACTTTAAGTCATAGCAGTCGAATGTATCATGACCGTGGTCACGATGGAAACAATAGTACTTGTCTCTAGACCTCTTGCTAGGGTCTTCCTTCAACTTGCCAGGGAAAGTCAGGGCTCTTTCGTCCTTGATCTGCATCAAGACTTAATCAATCGGGGTGTTCAGCGGGGTGAAGCTTGCGAATCTTCCGGTGGGAAGCTTAAAGCACCTATCTTACCTTCTATCTACTGTCCTTGCTATCTTTCTCCCCTTGTCCTGTCGTGCTTCCTCTTGTTTTTCTCTCTTCTTAAGCTTCTCTTCACGAGTTAGCAGTGCGACTTCTGCGTTCATGTACTTAGTAGCTCTGTAGAGTACATGCAACATAGTCTTTAAGTCATTTTTGTATAAAGAAAACAGAAATTTACTCTTCCGTAACCCATTGGTGGATGTAGCCACGAGTATCTTATCGTCAGTTTCGTCAATCGAGAGCTTTTCCTTGTTAAAGCATGTTATGTAAAATCTCAACATCTCCTCCTCCCGCTACTTGATGTTCATCAGGCATGCGGCAGACTTCTTATACCTGTACTGCCTTATAAAGTGCGAGGCAAATTATGCGCTCAGCTCCTTAAAGATATTGATGGAGTTGGGCGTCAGTCTGCTAAACCATACCCTTGCAAGGCCTTTTAACGTAGTTGGGAAGGCTCGACACATGATCTTGTTTGCCACGCCTTGCAAGTGCATGAGAGTTTTGAATAACTCTAGGTGGTCTAAAGGATCCTTTGATCCATCCTAGGCTTATACCTGTGGCATACAGAACTTCGGTGGTAGGGGGAATAAAGTGATAGGTGCAGTAAAGGACGAGTCCATCTTGTGGACTAATTCGTCGAGGTCGCTTGACACCCATCCTCTGAGGGCGTTCATCATGAAGTCCATCATCTCCTTCATCATTTGCATCTCTGCAACTATGTGTGGTGGCACTGTTTCTGTGACGGAAGGGTGACTAGTATCTTGTCATTCCTGTCTACTTGGGGCGTTGTTGCCTTCTAGTCCCTTCTTTCAGCGCTAGTGCCCTTTTGCTCCTCCTCGTGACTTGTATCCCTTTGGCACAACTGCTCCTCCAAGTCATGGTTTTGCTTAGTAAGGTGTTCTACTGCTGCAGCTAGTGTCTGCACTTGTCTTTTAAGGGCAACGACACGTGGTTCTTCATTATTGTTGGTTGCCATTGAACGAGTAAATACCATGCAACTTTTTGCCGGAGAAGCGCTAGCAATCTAATCTCTCTTCCCACAGACAACGCCAACTGATGATGCTGAAATTCATCAATAAGCTGCACAATCCTTACGTGCCCTAAACAAAACCTGCACAACAAAGAAGAAATGAAAAACCCTACAAAGAGCACAGGTGTGGTACTGGCCAAATACCATCCAAAGGTCAAGTTAGAGAATGTTCATAACTCTAGAGTGCTAAAACATGGGAAAATTATGCGTACCTTATTTTCTGAGGGTCTTGGGTTTTTATAATGATGTAAAACCGACTTCTATTTCCTGGGCAAGAGGATTCTTTCATAGTATTCTTCCCATATAGGGATTCCATTGACTGGAGTCAATCGTAGGACGCAAAATATTTCCATTTAGGACTCCTTGGAGTTTACTCAAGCCGTGTCGATGCCACGTGGCCTCGATATCCGTCAATCCCGTGTTAGTATTCCAAAGATCCATCCACTATGGAAAACTGTCTATTGTGTGAACTCTCCGTCCCGTGCCTCAATTTGTCATCCTATTTATGCGTTTTGAAAACCCATTATCTTAGCATCGTCGCCCATGGCAGGTTTGTTTGGATGAATCTGTCTACCTCAATTTTACCCTCTTCATTAATCGTTTATTGTTTTGTAATTAATAATGGTAAATTCTATAACCCTTCCTAATTCTTTTGGTACTGCGATATAGGGTGACATTCAAGCCAATGTCAACTATATTCCCATTGAAAGTTTTGAACTACCGACCTTCTGAATATAAGCAATGCTATAATTTCATCTACCTAGCTAGGGATCTTAATTCCTTTTCATGTCACAAGAACATCTGTTTGTTGACTCCATTGACTCATATCATATGGCCTAACCAATGATGTCAAAAACACTGCCGAAATGACTATAACGGTAAAACCAATAAAAGTCAAACTTTTTATTTTATTTTATTTTTTTTTTTTCATTTTTAGATAAGTAGATAGCGAGAAAGATAAAGGTAAAATTCAAACCATATACATGAAACCCTACAAAAAAATGTCTCTAATAATAGCTTCTTCTTTTTCTTTTTCTTTTTCTTATTTTTTATTATTATTATTATTATTTTTTGTTATAAAAGTAGTATATCAACATTTTTATATGAAATTATTGTTGATGTCACTTTTATTATATTTTAATTAGTCTCTACCGATTAAAATCTTTCCTTTCCAATAAACCATAATCTAATCATCTAAAATCAGGACCTTTTGACAATCTCCAATAAAAGTTTAGCTTATTTTTAGAATTTTTATAATTGAACATGTCTTTTTGTTTTAAATATGTAACAACAAGTAGTAATAAGTTTTAATCTTCACCATTTATTTAATTAGTGAATAATGTAACAATTTCTCATTAACTTTTCAGTAATAGCTAGAATTTCTAGCAGTAATAGAGAAATGTCGTATCATGCGCAGAAAATTGGGTAAAAACTAAAGGCAACCCGAGAAAGGAAAAATTCTAGACTTGAATTTCGAGAGAAACTTCGCAATTTTTTTGGGTTTGTCCTTCACTTTCATAACCCACTTGCATTACATATAAAGGAATCTTTTTGTCCCCCAAAAGTATTGGTTTCACAATTAACATAAGAAAAAGGTCACCTTTCCTTTAACCAAAAAAAAAAAAAAAGGTCACCTTTCCATGTCAATTTTCATGCACGTGTGATGGGTCCGGGCTACATCTATAGGCCACATGACTTGACAATGGAGGCAAGCAAGTAGGCAACGTCATAATGAGCTAAAGTTGCGTCCTACAAGGGCCCTTGCAAGAAATTGAAAAATGTGAAGGACTTTTAGTCACGATTGCACGTGCTTGAAGAGAAAATCCAAATTTGAAGAGAATTTTTCTTTGTGAGAAAATTTCTACTAACATGTGCAATACATGAATCAGGATGATAATTGCCTTAATATGAGTACTCCCTTTGCATGTAATACAATACATGGTACTATCTAAATGAGAAATTTATGAGCCATTCTTTCATATGAACAAAGTACCAATTAGCCATTCCAATCCTCCTTAATATATCCCAATTGATAAATAAGCTTTAATAATATATATTTAATATATGTACACAAAATTAAACATCATACATTTGGCATCTATGATGCCTCAATTAGCAGATTCAAATTATTATTTGCAGGACCTATCCGTAATGCATATATTATACCTTCATATAGCATATATTATTCCTCTAGCAAATCCAAATCCAAATATATATAGGATACAGTGTGCGCTAATAAACCCACCTAATGAAAAAAAAAAAATTTCTTCTTTAGGACAATCCCCCCCCCCCCCTCCTTTTTTTCCAAGCTTAAGATTTGTTTATCCAAACTAACAAAAAGAGTCATCACCACATTATAAGCACATTATAATTATTAAGTTAATTTTACTCTAACGGTTCGTTTAGATTGAAGAAGAGGGAGGGAGAGTAGAGCAGAGCAGAGTAGATTTAATACAAAATTAGCTTATTTTTAGTCAACTCTCTACTCTCCTTCACTTCCCCTCCATCTAAATAGACCATAAGTGAAATTTCATTTCCAAAGTTCTAAATAATTTATATTGCTATTTAATCAAAGTCTATAACTAATTTTTTTTTAATCCTAAAATAAATTTCAATTATTATTTTTAATTATCTTTAATCATTTAACATAATTTATAGTTTTGATTTTTTTTTAAATGGTTTTACACTAGAGACTTTTGTCATATTTCTTAAGGTAAATATTTCTTTTATACGTATTAACAATTTAACAATTTTTAATGATATTTATGAAAACTATTTCATTTTTTAATAATTCAATAGTTACAACAATGGGAGTGAGGAGGGAGAGGGGGGTTTTGAACCATAATGTTTCCATTTGAAAAACCAATATTTGTTAGTTGAGTTTTGTTTGTTTGATAAATTTCAATTTTATTCAAACTTTTGAAAAAGAGAGACAATCTTCCTTACAAGCAGATTTTATGACCACAAGCAAATTACCCTTATTGAACCAAAAGGACTCACTAGAACTAATAGCAAATTTTGCAGCCGCATGAGCAGAAAAATTGTAAGTCCTCTTAAACCCAACGAAAAAAAAGGAGAAGAAAAACATTCTTTTAGAACTATTGTTAGTTGAGTTATAAAATTTTTAGCTTAAGAAAACTATTGTTGATTTTACAAAACACGTGAAATGCAAGAACATACATTGATGCATACCACTCATATAAATAAAAATAAATTAACTAAAAGAATCATTTTTGGTTTGACCAAGAAAGAGAAAGTTAGGGTGCATGTACAAAACCAAAATGTTAGACCATTTTAATTTGTCTGATGTAATGAATCAATCCCCATCACAGGAGTATCCTTTCACATTGGACGAAAGTTTCTAAGAAGAACTTTCCCGACAAAGAAAGGCAAAGTTGGGATAAAGGGGGAGCCAGAACAGAAGGGTTGAGTGGGGACCTTACTGAGCTCCTAAAAATCTTAAAATCCCACACATAAGAAAATGCTGCTCTCCTTTAGTCTCATAACCCAGTAATTCCCTCCTCTCCCCCATGCCCAACTCACTCCAAAAAAAAAAAAAAAAATAATAATAATAATAATAATAATAAATAAATATTATTCCTGTACAAACAATTTCCTCAATGAACTTTTTGTAACCTCTTTACTGGTTTAAAAATGAAAAACTAGAAACAGAAGGGTAAATTATAATTTATTTCTTATAATTTTTGGTCCAATTTTAATTTAGAGCATAAATAATTAATCCAATTATTTTAATCCAATTTTTATGGGTGAAAATGTAACAATTAAAAAGTTTGTATAATTAAACTATGACATGACTAAATCACAAGGAATAAATGATTTGTTTACAAAATTAAAAAAAAAAAAATCTACTAATTTAAATGAAATCTTAACAAAGTCATTTTAGTCCAAAACTTAGGGATTTAAATGTACCAATTAAGGGATAAATTGTAATCCCCCCCCCCCCCCCCCCCACCCCTCCCCACAAAAAAAAAAAAAAAAAAAAAACCAAATATGTAGACAAGCGACCTATTACCTTTATTCTTAAAAAAAAAAAAAATCCATACTAGCGCATTAGTGGTTTATTATTATTATTATTATTATTATTATTATTGGTTGGCAATAAATTATAAATCTAGGTTTTGAACCTTTGAGAACAAGGACAAGACCTCTTAACTAAACCAAGGTAGAAGGTACACATAAACTTTTGAAACTTTTCAAATATATTGTTATTCCATTAATATTTTTACATTTATTCATAATTCTTAGTTCACTCTTTGAATTTATTATATTTAAATTAATATTTTTATATTAATTTGTTAATGATTATCTATTAATTATTTTCTATTTACATCTGTTTTACAAACTATATACATAATTGTAAAATGACGAAAAAGTAGAGGAAAGAAAAAAGAGAGACAGACGGAGCAATGAGAGAATGAGAGTTAAGATGCCTGAGGCTGAGGGAGATAGAGAGAGAGAGAGAGAGAGAGAGAGATTCACCTGTGGTGTGTGGCGAATCAAAGCCTCATTGCAGCTTTGCTCCTTCAATCTTTCTGATGCTGTGACACAAGTTAGCTCTAGAGAGTGTTTTTTTTTTTTTTTTTACCTTTTATTTGTTGAGATAATTAACAGAAAAGTGCTACATTCATAATATTTTTACAATGAATATTTAGTGTTGAGTTGTTATTGGATCTAATTTTAATCTACAACTTATATTACTTTTTGGCTCACCCATAATTGCCAATAATAACATGCTACTTAAAATTTGTTGTAAAAATGTTGTGGATATGTATTGGAAAATTTAGATCCCAGTTGATAGAATTAACAAGTTTTAAACTCAAGTTTTTAATTAGATTTATTTTGAATAAAACTTGTTAAAACACACAAATATCAATATCATGTCAAAATCATGCAGTGGAAAAAATAAATAAGACAAGATATGATAACCTAGGAAAACCAATGAAACAAACTAGTTTCACAGTAAAAAACTTAGGGGTAAACCTTCCTGAAAAGAAATTCACTATAGTAAAGAGAAGTTTCATATCTAGTACAAAACCTTTGTCCCTCGACTCTACAATCTCCGTAGATGAACTTACAACAAAAAACTTCTACTGCTTTAAAACCTCTGAACTCTTCAATATATGAACACCACCATTTTTGATGCACGGATCTCAATACGTGACTAACTCCTTTGCACAAATCCCAATTCATGACTCACTCACCAACTTGATAAAGAAGAATGTTGGCTGCAAAGTTCTTCACTTCATCAACAATGAAGATCAAGAAGTACTTAGTTACAAAACCCTAAGGTGCAAAGACGCAGTAGCTTCTTTCAGAGAGAATAACGCATCGGTCACCTTTTGCATGTGTTCTCCTTATATTCTCTTATGTGACGGCCTTTAAAATAAGCCTTATATATGTCTAGGATTGTGAGAAAAGAAACCCTATACAAATACATAAGCATGGGCCGAAAATTAGATCTGAAAATCTGAATTTCGTAATTCTCGATAGATACCTCGATAGATAGTATCTATCGAGCCCCAATAAATAGTAGCTGTCGAGTTTTAATGAACAACACTTCTTCACTTAATTTTTGGACAGACTTGCATGGTTTTAATACTTAAACTTGAAACCTTGTTTCTTGAAGTATTAAACACATCCTAGATCTATCAAATTACAAGTAAAATGCGTTTTGTCAAAAGATTAGCCAATTACATAAAATATTGACATATGTTCCTAACATCAAATCACATATGTCCTAACAATATGTCAGTGTGTGTCTGTGTAATTTCTAGTCAGTAAGCTCAGTATTTATGAGCATGTGACCAATGACAGATAGCATGAGAGGAGGAGTTGGAGCTGGAAGTACTGCTAATAGAGCTTAGTAGTTAGTACAACAATGATGAGGGTTAAGTCATATTTATACAAGCATGTGCTTCAAACTTTAAAGGTTCCAATAAACAGTTATTTAAGATTATAGAGAAACCCAAGCATGATATATATGAAAGGGGGAAGAGGTGAAGCTAAGTCATAAATCTGAAAAGCACTAACAAACGAAAAACATTCTAGCTAGGGAACAAGGAAAGATATTGGGTCTTTTAACTATAATATTCCTAAGTAAGATTGATATTTTCGAGCTCTATACTTAATTCTCCCAATATATGGCCTTCAAAAATATTTTAAAAAAATCTCCCAATATATTACTTTTTATTTTTTGAGAAACATCTCCCAATATATTACAAATACATTGTTTTGAGTTAAATTTTACCCTATACAATTTATGTTATGTTGTGTTGGATGATCAAATTTAAGTATAATAATTAAATATGACGTATCTTTTCTATTTATTACTATTTTCAAATTGTCAACCTTATAGCTTTAATAGCTCGTTAGTGCACATCATTTTTTCTAATGAAAATATCCAAGATTCAAATCTTACATTCTCAACTATCGATATATCAATTTAATCTCAACTCTCAATCCTATTAGAATTTTAAGACAAACTTACATTATTTGTTTGTTTGGGTTTTTTTTTTTTTTTTTTTTCCTATTTTTAAAAGAAATAAACACAAACATAAAAAAGAGAGAATGAGGTTCTAATAATTATTGCAGAGAGAGTGTCTTACAAATCGACCCAATAAATATGGCACATGATCAACCGACATTACATTAATATGTAACTGTAAGGACGCAATTTAAATGCCTAGTCCACAGGTTGGATGGATTTAGGCCCAAAAAATCCAAAACAATGAATTTGTAAAGAGTGAGATAGAAAACTAGGCTTTAATGAGTTAGATAATAATCAAAGTATATTCATACCACCAGAAGATGAGGGTGTATTAATTTAACTTCAAAGAAAATCATCCTCAACACAGTCCGAGGAGATCAATTCTTATTTATTTTTCTCTAGTGTGATTACAAGTTCAACTCTTAACTACTACAGTGTTTCTCTCTTGATTTTTCTCCCCCCTGTTCTCATTGCTCCCTCCTCCCTTTATACTCTCCTTTTTCCTCATCTTTACAATTCACGTGCTGATCAAATGATTGGTATTGAACCTTGTCCCATCAACCCTTTCCTGAAGTCTTTAGATAGTAGCTGTAAAGGCTTAAAATCACTGTTCAGCTATCTTTTCCTCATTAATGAGGCCAGAGAGTTAGTTGCAGAGCATTTAATACAGTGATAGCAGCTTTCTTCAAGATATTTCTCAGTTCCCACCTGTCCTGTATGTTCACTAGGTACATCCTAACCAGTAGAATATTCTGATATATCATCACAAAAACTAAACGCATATTTTGACCTTCGCTTTACTTAGTCGAGGATATAATCCTCCTCGGACCACCTTCCTCAGTCTACACAGTTGCTATTTGCTCATGAAACTCTCAACCCTGCGTTTTCTACATTACTGACTCATCCTCGGATAGTTATCTCTCCTCGAACAGGCCCAAGGTCCATCATCTATATTTAAGCCTCTGGTCCCCACAGTATCATTTGTTCATAGATTCATCACTCCTTTATATTAATCTATATTGGTCTCTTTCCTCGTAAACGGATGGAAATGTAGGAGCTTATTAGGAGGTCCCAGCCCCACGCGGTTGTTGAACTTGTAGAGATATTTTGCAAAATCCTTGCATGATCACTTTGCGTTATATAAATGGATGAGATCCCACACATTTCTTGCAGTAGCTTAAGTCCTTAAGGGTATGATACTAGCATCTATAATTCTTTTTAGATAGTTGTTCCTGTTAATCAGTTCATTAGTGGATTATTTTAAGAAAATTTTAATAATAATTTTATGGTACTTTTATGGAATATAAAAAATTGTTAAAAATTCAGTTTTTTTTTTCAATTAATATTTTTAAAAAGTATTTCTTAAACTAATGTCCTAAAGACATTTATTTACGTTTCCTTACTTTTTATTCCTACAATAAGCATGAGAGGGATTTAATCCTAAATTCTCCCCATTAGACAGATTGAGCAATGAATTTGTGGGATATTCCATTCCTAAAGGGACAAAGCTTAAATTAAAAAAGAAGAAGAAGAAGAAGAAGAAGAAGAAGAAGAAGAAGAAGAGATGTTCCTAAAGGGACAAAGTGTCTGTTATATATTCTATATAAAAAAATGGCAGTTACTAGTGAAAGGTGTTTGGATCCAATATTTGCTTATTGGGGTTCTTACATTGGTTTTGTACCATAAAATCTGTTTGGTCCTAAGTAATAAATTCTAAATTCGTTGTAGTTTTTAATTATCTCTATTAGCAAAATAAATATCATGCCATCAATGTTAAATAAGAGATTTAGGATAAACTCTTCATACACAAAAAACTAATTAATGTCCTAACCTAATGATAAAGAAATTATATAGCAGAATCAGCGGATACTATATGTTGCAGTTCGACCATATCTATTAAGAAAAAAGTTTCATATTCTTAATTATTATAATATATTTATGGTGCATCATATGACATAACGGGGGAAAAAAGGGAAGAGGGTGTTCACTTGGTTTAGACATTTTTTTTACTACTTATACTTAATGCTACCATATAATTTAGACATGGCCTTTTTTTTTTCCATTAAAGGTGGATGATCTAAAATAACCCTATATTTTAATTGTGATCATTTTTCTTAAGAAGAAAAATTAAATGTTAAAAGAGTAATTTAACATGTTTTTAAACCAAATAAATACTTGCATTTTGTTCAAAATATACCATTTAAAATGGTCATAACATATCAAGCATAAACTCCACCGCTAAAACTACTTGCTTCCCGTTCAATAACTAAAACTACTGGCTTCCCGTACAAGATTTATTATTATAAAATTTTGAAATTCTCATATACGTCAAAGGTTGGGTTTATTTATTTATTTATTTATTGGTGTGTTTAGATAGGTTTTAGTTACAATTTATATGAATTTATATTAATCTATATATATAATAATAGGTAAAACAAAGAGAAAATCCAATTAGATTTCAAATTAGAATTAAATTAAAGTCTAATTTTACGCCATGTGTCCCATCTAATTTAAGTTTTTAAATTTTTGTGCCAAGTGAATTAATTCAATGTAAAAATTGAATTTCAATTAGAATTTAATTTTGTGCCATGTGTCTCATGTAATCTAAGTTTTTTAATCTTTGTGTCAAATGAGTTAATTTAGTGTAAAAAACGAGGAGTCCAATATAAGTAAACTATAAAAAATATAATTTTTGAATAATTTTATATTTATGAGCCTTTTTTTTGTATAACTATAAACAATTCAAATTTATAAGTCATCTATATATATAATAATAGGTAAAGCAGAGAGAAATTCCAATTAAATTTTCAATTGAAATTCAATTAGTATCTAATTTTATGCCACGTGTCTCATCTAATCTAAATTTTAAAATTTTGTGCAAAATGAGTTAATTTAGGTAAAAATTGAATTTCAATTAGAGTTTAAATTTTTGTGCCAAATTAGTTAATTTAATGTAAAAAACGAGGAGTCCAATATAATAAACCATAAAAAACATAATCATATATATAATATATGTAATTATGATTGTTTTTAAATGTACCCGTGCATATACACGGGGTTACACACTAGTTTTATATAATAAACATTTATTGAGTGTGTGAATTGAACCAATTTAAAAGTTGATATTTTAACTAATTCTTTTAAAAAAATTTATTATTTAATTTCCAATAATTATGACGTGACATAATTTGCTTATATAAACATAATTTCATTTCTTAATAAAATAAAGAAAATGAATGATTAATTCCACAAAAGATGTAAAATCACCCCAAGCTATAAAGTGATTATGCAATTTATCAAAAACTTTAATTAAGTTTAATTAATTGGCAAATTTTCTCCAAAAACAGGGCTCAAAAAGAGTGTAGCCACTTGTTAGAGGGAGATACAGTCATGGCTATTTTGATAGTGGAATTTGCATATGAAAAAGTATTGGTTGGCATTAGTAATATGGGCTGCTATCAGGAGGCCCACAAATTAGTTTGTTGAGATGACTTTCGTAACTGAGCGTGATGGGCCTTCTGACTTTTCGGCAATTAAAGTTACAAACACTCAGTAGAAAAAATGAAATAATATGGGTCATTTCTTTTCTTTTCTTTTTTTTTTAATTTTATTTTTATTTTTTTGAGGAAAAAGTATTACAGGTTTTTTTTTTTTTTTGAGAATGCGAAACATTATGAATCTAAATGCAAAAGACGGTATCTTATAAGACAGGTGTATGCGCTCAATATCTCACTGACATGTGAATTCCACGCAAACACTCAATAGAAAAAATGATACAGTATGAGTTTTTTTTTTTAAGTATTATTTTTATATTTTTGAGGAAAAAGTATTATGGGTCTTCGTTTTTCTTTTCTTTTCTTTTTTTTTTTTTTTTTTCTTTTTTTGAGAATGTGAAGTATTATGGGTCTAGATGTAGGAGACAATATTTTGTGAGATAGGGACATGCACCCAATGCAAGGACAAATCTAGTAGGGGCCCTGGCCCCCCATTCCCAAAATTTTTTTTACTAGGTATATTTTTTGTTTTTAATAGTTGGGCCCCCTCTCTCCCAAAACCTTGCCCCCGTTAGCCAACCCTGCCGAACAGCCTAGACCCAGCCCAACCCCAAAAAAATTTAAAATCTATTAACCCACGTTATATACAAACCAAATTCAGCAATAAATAAATAAATAAATAATTGAGAAGTATAGAGAGAGACCGAGCAACAAAAACAAGAGAGAATAAAGACAGCCCAGTCCAGCCAACTCATGTAAATCCTCAGCCCAAAAAATAATAAATTTTATTAAATATTTTTTCTTGACTACCTCAAAAAATTTTGAACACCCTACTTTGAACACCTTGGGGAAAGAAAAAATCTTTAGCTTACTTTGGAGATGATTGTAGAAGGAGATGACACCACCAACCTTCAACAGATTAAAGATCTACATTTGTGAGCCTCTGACTCTTCTAATTTTTTTCTCTATCTGTTCGTCTCCCTTGTTTCTTAATCTCTGGTGTCCTAAGTCTCCTAACTCGCAAAGTTTGGTCTGTTTGCTCTTGCTTGTTTTCTTCTTTACTTATACTAATTAGATTGCTCCAAGAATTACAACCATAATCCACGTGTATGGTTTAAATTTACAACCATGGTCCACATGTTTTAGCTCCAGTAGTTTACTCTCTCTTTGTTCTTCCTTTGTTTCTCTTTTATTTTACCACCACACACGTGTATGGTATATTGAAATAGGTATGAATTTTCTTGATTCCTCTTTTCTTGATTTTTATTAAATTAATTATATTATTATATAACATATTAACAATATATATATATATATATATATAATAAGCTACTTTTAAAATAGATAAAAATATATAATATAAAAAATAAAACACTAAAATGTGCAAATCATTATTTGATTAGATTTTTTAACGCATTTAATTTCAAGAATTGTTTGACCACTTTAACTTATTAGTATTTTTTTTTTATATGTTAGTCATTAAGTGCTTAATGGATTATAATGTAGTTTTGAATCAAATCCCATAAGTAAGCTAAAAATTATTTGATCTATTCATGATGATATTTCAAAAAATAATACTATGCTTTTGGATTCTAATGTCAAGTTATAAAATAATTAACTTATATATTAAATGGTATTTACATTATACTTTAGACTATTATATAAATCATGAATATAATATATATACAAATCTCGTTTTCATTTGGCCCCCTCAAAGACAAGTTCCAAGTTACGTCATTGCTACGATTTTATTCATATAACTTAAGTTTTTTAACGACCATTCTAAAAAAATTTCTAGAGTTGTCACTAATTATACGAATGCTTATTTGATTTTTTTTGCTTACATTCCAGCCCCCTAACTTCAAATCCTGAGTCCGTCCTTGGTAGAATTGGCAATTTTGCCCCGCCCCGCTTGACCCGCTCCTCCCCCGTTTCGCCTCGCGCGGGCTTTCCCCGCCCCGCAAAGGTGGTTGGGCGGGGATGGGATAAGATTTTAGCCCCGCACCACGGGGCGGGGCGGGGATGGGTTTAGACTTTTTAGACCCGCTCCGCCCCATCCCCGCCCCATCCCCGCCCCTCCCACATTGATAAAGGTTGAATTGTAAATTTTTCATACTCTAAAACCCTACTATTTAAACAAATATATTATCAACTTATTTAATTCTACCTAACATGGTTCTATGCCTCTCTTTTCTCTCTAGCAAAGTTGGAAATAAGGTACCAATTTTAATGTTTTTTTTTTTTGTCTTTATTAGAAACAAATTTATATTCCATTGAATCATTGATTTGTACTATGAGATTTTTGTTTTTATTGTGATATTGTCTTGTTAAACACTTGGATAATATTATTTAGATTTTGCTAAAAATTAGTTCGATTTGATGGGATGAATTTATTTGTAATTTCAAGTATATTTTTATTAATGAAATAGGTTTTAATTAAAAAAAAATGTAATAGTTGTGAACAAATCAACAAGAAGTAAAGTTTTGCGGGGTGGGGCGGGGCTTTGCGGGGCCCCAAGGGGCGGGAATGGGGCAATAAAATTTTTCCCGTCATGCGGGACGGGACAGAAATAGGGCAAGACAAAACTATGCGGGGAGGGGATGAAGACCCCATCCTTCAGCCCCGCCCTGCCCCGCCCCGCCCCATTGCCATCCCTAGTCCTTGGTCCAATGTCTAGCTGACATGCGGGCCTAGACTCACACAAGATTTTTTCCTAGATGCAAAAACTACTGAACGCATTTATAAAATAAAGTTGAACGGATAGAGGAATAGGCGGGTGACATAGAGACGTGTGCTGCTGGGCTTGGGTCAATCAATCAAGGTGAATCATTGAAAGTTGTACAGGGAATTGACAAGCATAGGACGAATGATGTGACTGGGGCCTTCACAAATCATTGCTAAGTCCTAACTTTTCTCCCACTCAACCATAATCCAGCCACACTCAAACTAATCCCACACCTGCCCTAGCTCTAGCACAACCCAACTTCCTAGACAACAGGACTAAGGCCCAACCCCACATTTTAAATTCCCAAGCCCAAAAGAACTTTCCCGCCCAAGCCTGTATAACCAATACCCTACCTAAATCACATTCCCAACCCAGCCCTATTTCCCTAACACATGACCAACTAAATCCCATGTCTCCCGGGCCCAAAAGAAAGGCTAGCCCAACTCAGTTACCAACAAAACCATCCCAAGACTTTAAAAGAATCAAAATCAACCCACCTTTTATTAATACAAGCGATGTCATTCTTTCACATGACACATCCCCCTCAACTCTAAACATCACACAACCACAAGAAATCCCAACAAAAAAGTCCATAACCATACCCAACCAAACCAGGAAAAAATCCCCAAAAATCCTAGCTAGAACAAAGACAAGTCAAATTGCTTGCGCTCTAAAACAACTAGTCACATGTTCCCCAGAAGCTAATTCTAAGCCTATCCCCAATACATATGTGAATTCTCTTTCTTCATCTTCTGGTCGCGTGGCCGAGGAGGCGGCCCTTATTTTGCCCCCCAATTCGCCATGAGGACTCTAGCTTGGAACTATCGGGGTGCTGGTAGAGCCCTGACAGTTAGATCACTAAGAAGCCTCATCCGTAACTCCAATCCAGATTTAGTCTTTTTATCTAAAATGAAAATTAAGGCTCCAAGAGTAGAGAAAATTAGAGTAAAGCTAAATTTTGTTGATTCCTTTTGCGTGGATGCCAATGGCAACTCAGGCGGTTTGGCCATTTTGTGGAGACAGGGCATGGAGTTAGAGTTAGTTTATTCAAGCAGATATGTTATACCAGCTCTAATCTACTTTGACCCTCCAAGGACCCCATGGCTCTTCTTTTTTGTCTACGGGCCAAGTTCTAGAATTAAAAGAAAACAGTTCTGGGAATTAATGGAATCCATGGTTAGTACCTTCTCTGGTCTATGGGCAATGATCAGAGATTTTAATAGCATTAAAAATATGGAGAAAAGAGTGGAAGGAAACCAACTACCGAAAGCACAGTCACCAACGTTAGAATCTTCATCACAAATTCTGCAGCAATTGACTTGGGGTTTAAAGGCCCACCCTTCACCTGGACTAACAAAAGAGAGGGTCTAGCTAATATAAAAGAAAGATTGGATCACTGTTTGTGCAATCAAGAGTGGCAACTGCTATTCCCAAAAGCGAGGGTCACTCACCTCTGTGCAACTAATTCAGACCATTCTCCCATCATCCTTTTGGACACAAATTTTGAAGAAAAAATGATAACTCGGCCATTTAGATTTGAAGCTATGTGGAAAAAAGATGAAACAAGCAGAGAAGTTATGGACAAAACTTGGCAATTACAAGTGAGAGGTTCGCAAGGTTTTAAGCTAGCAAGGAAGCAAACAAACACTAAAAATGAGCTGAAAAAAAAGGAGGAGTATTTTGGTAATGTCAGAGAAAGAATCAAAAAGTTGGAGAAAAAAATTGAAGAAGTCCAAGGTGCAGAGCCTAACAAAGAGAATCTTGAATTAGAAGCTACCTTTAGCCTTGAGTTAGATGACTGGTTGGCCAAAGAGAGTCTCAAATGGCATAAAAAATCTAGGGCGATTTGGCTCAAAGAAGGGGATAGGAATTCAAGATTCTTTTATCTCACCACTTTGGTAAGAAGGAGGAGAAACTTCATTTCTAATATCAAACAGGAGGAAGGTTCTTGGATTTCGAGTAGAGAGGCCATCCAAGAGTATTTTAATGCCAATTTTCAATCCTCATATCAATCAAGTAGACCCCAAATCCCAGAAAACTTGGAAAATCTCATTGATGTTTGTGTCTCTGTAGAAGAGAATGTTGAGTTGTGCAAAATCCTTACTAGAGAAGAAGTTAAGAAGACGATATTTGGGATTAAATCACTTAAATCTCCTGGTCTAGACGACCTTCCAGCCCTCTTCCATAAGCACTATTGGGAAATTGTTAGAGCATCCGCATTGATGTTTGTTTCTCTCTCCTACGTTCTCTTCTCTCTCTTCGTTCTCTCTGTCTCATCTCATCTGCTGTCTCCTCTCTTCAAACCCAAACCCAAACCCATCCTCCGCCCAACATCAACATCCGAGTCTTCATTTTTGTTGCGTTTTGATGGGTGGCGAGATCAAGTCGGGTTTTGATGTTTTGCTCCGATGTGGGTGTAGTTTGCTCCGATGTGGGTTTGGGTCGTGGAGATTGGTGGGTTTGGATCGGTTGTGGCCGGTGGGTTTTGATCGTGGAGATTGGTGGGTTTGGATCGGTTGTGGCCGGTGGGTTTTTCGGTGGAGATTGGTGGGTTTTTCGGTGGAGATTGGGTGGAGATTGGTGGGTTTTTCGGTGGAGATTGGTGGGTTTCTGGGTTTGGATCGGCGCTGTGTGTGTAGATCGGCGCTGTGGGTTTTGGCCGGTGGGTTTGGATCGGCGCTGGGTGTGTGGATCGGCGTTGTTGTTTGGATCGGCGCTGTCGTGGTTCGATGCTCTGGGTTTGGATCAGTTCTGCTGTGCTTGTTGGTGGTTTTTTGAAATTTTGTGTTTATTTTCCTCTTGGTGATTATTTCTTGTGGTTGTTGTTGGTGGTGAGTTGGTTGTGGTGGTGGTTGCTGGCCGGTGGCATGGTTCTTGCTATGGTTGGGGTTTGGGTTTGTTCACAGTGGAGCGAGAGAGACGGGAGGAACAGAATTCTTTTATTTTTGTTGTTATATATTTTATTGCGTAAAAATATTATTTTAATGAGTAAAGTAAGAAAATAAAATTTTGGGATGCTAGAGGTATTGTAAAATGGTATGGTATAGTAATAAAGTGGCTTTTTGAGATTGTAAAATAGAGTAGAATTAGAATTTCCCAATGCTAATGCTCTTAGGGACCAAGTTACTTTGGCAGTTCAAGGCTTCTTCAGGCACGGGAAACTTCTCCAAAAATTCAACAACAGTTTCATTGTGTTAATTCCAAAGAAAAATGGAGCATGTAATTTTAATCAATTCCGTCCTATTAGTTTGTGCAATGTGGTATACAAAGCAATATCAAAAATTCTAGTTGGCAAACTGAGACCTCTTCTGGATAAAATGGTGGATTAAGCTCCAGTTGCATTTGTTCCAAGTAGATGCATAACGGAAAATATTGTGCTAGCACAAGAGATAGTTCATAGCTTCAAGCACATGAAAAGGAAGAAAGGATTCCTAGGAGTGCAGATAGATTTTCAAAAAGCTTATGATATGATGGAATGGGGATTCATTCATAGAGTCCTGAAGGCATTTGGCTTCAATAAGCAGTTTACAAATCTAATTTAGCAATGCCTATCTACGGTTCATTACTTTTTGCTCTTAAATGGAGGAATTTGCCCTATATTCCAACCGGAATGAGGATTAAGACAAGGGGATCCTCTATCCCCTTATCTTTTAATTCTGGGCAACGAAGTACTGATGCACTTGATCAATAGAGAAATAATCCAGCATAAGTTGACTGGAGTAAAGCTCGCAAGAATAGCTCCTCCCATATCTAAACTTTATTATGCATATGACATAATTCTCTTCTGCAAAGCATCTATGGTTGAGTTATCTTCCTTAAAGGAGTGCTTGGGGAAATATTGCCAATGGTTGGGACAAATAATCAATGTGGAAAAGTCCGAGGTTTTCCCTTCCAAAGGGGTTAGTCCTCATTTCCTTAATCAAATTCGAGCTCATTAAAGCCTAAGCAAACTCCCTCCTTCGACAAAATACTTGGAAATCCCATTATACCTCACTCCCCACAGGAAAAAGGACCTTAATGACATTAAGGAGCAGATTGAGAACAAGCTCAGTAGTTGGAAAAGCAAGAATCTGTCTTGGGTGGGCCGTGCTACTCTTATCAAATCTATGGCTCAAGCCATCCCCTCCTACTCCATGTCTGTCCTCCAATTCCCCAAGGGGCTTTGTGAACAATTGGATGCTATTGTGAGGCACTTTTGGTGGAATCCAAAATCTGATAAGGGGTCTTATTCTTCTCCTATTGCTTAGGCTTCATTGTGTTGGCCTCTCAAAGAGGGTGGATTGGGATTTAGAAAGTTTTAGGAATTTAATCAAGCTTTGCTAGCTAAACTCACATGGTGGCTCCTAGCAGGTAAAGATTGCCTTTGTATAAATCTCCTCCGAGCAAAATATAAAGTTAGAAACAATTGGCTTAACCATAAAGCCTCTGGTAGTATTTCTCTAGTTTGGAAAAGCTTAGAGGGTATAAAACAACTCATCGCTCAAGGTGCGTGTATTTTGATTGGAAGTGGTAATTCAATTCGTATATGGGAAGATCCTTGGATCCCAAATCACCCTCACTTTCGGCCAAATTTGTGTGAGAATGCATCTATGGATGGAGTTATAATTGTATCACAACTGTTGGATCATAGCAAGACACGGTGGGATATATCGAATTTGAGGTCTATTTTTGATGATGCAATGGTAACCTCAATTTGCCTAATCCCTTTACCTCATAACATCCATTTCGATAAATGGATATGGACCAAATCAATGTTTGGAGAGCTGTTTGTTAAGTCAGCTTATTGGCTTGGTAGAACCTCTAACCCTCCTCCAAACCAAGACTTGCTGAGAGGCCAAATTTGGAAGACCAGAATTCATGAAAGATTGAAGATGGTTTTATGGAGAGTAGTTGCAAATTGTCTCCCCATGAAGGATCAAAGGCTGAGGTATGATGCCAATTGTTAGGATTGAAATCTATAGCTAATTGTATGGCTGGATTCAAGGTCAACTAAGCTTCCAAGAGAAAGAACCAAGAAAAAAAAAAGAGAGAAAAGAACAGAGAAAGGAAAAAAAGGAAAAAGAATGAAGAGAGAAGAAGAAATTGTATTTCAGAATTCACTTTGCTTGCCTAACCCCTATACAACTCCTTCGTCTCTTAAACCACACCTTACTTACCCCTTACAGCTGTCACCAACCCACTAGTTATAACTAACTCTAACTGCCTTTGCACAGTTACTAACCACTGACACTAACCAAGCCATATAGCAAGACTCATCTACACTTAGGCACTCAGGCACTACACTTAGGCACTGCACTAGTACACTACACATTACACTATCCAGCTACTACCATACAACCATCCTATAACCCAACATACAAACAAAACATACAAAACTTCCTATAACCCAACGTACAAACTGATAAATCATCCAAAACTATGCTTAACAATAAACCCCCCCCCCCCCCCCCCCCCCCCTAAAGTACCTTTCCCACAAGGTGAGGGAATCGTAGCTAGTACAAATTCTCCCAAGTAGCATTTTCAGGACCTTCCCCTTGCCACTGAATTAAAACTTGAGTAACAGTCCTATTTCTCAACTGATGGGACCTTTCCTACAACATAGCAATGGGTTCAAGGCTAAGTATGCCCTCTAGATCCACAGGTGGAAGAGTAGGAAGTGCTAATACATGCTGACCCAGTTTTGCCTTAAGACAAGAAACATGAAAGGTAGGATGCAACCTAGAATCTAAGGGTAGGTCCAACTTGTAAGACACCTGTTAGGTGCTAAGGAATTAGGAATTAATGTATTAGAACTTCATTTTGTAAGGTTGGCAAACCATGATCAAAACAGTTTTTAGTCATGTTTAGACTTGCTTAAAGTATGTGTTTTTTATGTAAAGTTGGAATCGAGTTACTACAGAAGTTACTATGCAAATCTACCTGGCTCGATCGATTGAGAATTAGACTCGACCGATCGAAAGTCGTGCAAATTGTTTTTCTGCAAAATTTCCAACTCAGCCCAAGCCCATTTGATGTGCAGAGTTTTATGTTTTGCCCTAAGTATAAAAGAGAAAACCCTAGCCACGTTTTAAGGGAGTTCTTTATGCTGTGTGTGTGAATCTTTTGTGAGATCTAGAAGTGTTTTCCTTCACATAAATTTAGGGTTTCTAAACTCAAGATTGATGTCAAGAGTTTTGTGATCATTCAGTTGCAGATTCAAGAACTTAAAGATATACAAGCAGGAGTGCTTGTGCTTGCTATGAATTCAAGAAAGAAGTAGTCCGTGGACTCGGAGCTGTCATATGGTCGTTGTAGTAAGTTTCCTACTCGAGGTAGCAATAGGATGTTAGTGGTCTAAGTCGCTATTGTGTAAACTTCAATTCTTTCATAGTGAATTCTGTTTTACCTTGAGGATAGCTAGGTTAAATCCTCCCCGAGTTTTTTACCAGTTTGGTTTTCCTGGGTTATCATATCGTGTGTTCTTTACTTTCCGCACTTTGCATGATATGATATATTTGTGTTAACCTAAAACTACATAATTTACCTAAGTTAATCACTTGGTTAAATAACTAAGGTAATCTGATTGGGTTTTAAGGGGTCTAAATTTCTTACAAGTAGTATCAGAGCAGGTAGCTTTTTGTTGTAGATCCTTTGATCTAAAATCTGATCCTTGACCCCTGTTGTCATGAAACACGGTCACTTTCTTGTTATTCCACCTCATTTTGATGGGAATAATTATGCTTATCTGAAAATAAGAATGAAAGCATTCCTGAAATTTATTGATGAGAGAGTCTAGAACTCTGTTGAATACGGATGGGAGAAGCCCACTACTCTTGTGAGTGAATGGCAAACTTCTCAAAAAGAAGCAACCACTTTTAATAGCAAAACAATGAATGCTATTTTTCATGCTGTTTCTATGGAGGAATTTAAGAGAATCTCTAATGTTGAGGTTGCTCATACTGCTTAGAATATCCTCCAAACTGTGCATGAAGGCATAAAAATTAACAAGTTGCAGCAATTGACTACTAGATTTGAAAGTATTAGAATGACTGATGATGAATCCTTTGATGAGTTCTATGCTAAACTTAATAATATTATTAATTCTGCATATAATTTTGGTGAAATCTATGAACAATCTAAAATTGTTAGGAAAATTCTTAGATCTTTGACTGAGGATTTTAGACCTAAAGTGACTGCCATCACTGAAAGTAAGGATATGGACTACATTCCTGTTAATGAACTTGTAGGATCTCTTCAGTCCTATGAATTGGGCCTACCTAAGACTAGCAAATCCAAATCAATGGTTCTTAAGTCTGTTCACGACGTTGATGATAGTGGATTTGATGATGAGCTCTCTGCTATTGAGGTTGCTTACCTTGTCAAGAAATTTAGAAATTTTCTTAGGAATAATAACAGAAGAGCAAAAGGTAAGAACACTGTTGAACCAAAAATTTTAGGAGGAATGATCCCACTAAGGTTAATAACCTTGAAAAACCTAAAGAAAAAGCTGGTCAATCTTCTAATAATTCTATAGGGCAACAATGTTTTGGGTGTCAAGGGTACGGTCATGTGCAATTTGAATGTCCTACATACTTGAGATCTAAGGGTAAGGCTATGGCTGTAACCCTTAGTGATAATGAAGTTTCTAACAATGACTCTGGTAGTGATGATGATGGAAACTTTATTGCTTTCACTGCTATTACAGTGGTCAATGAAAGTGTGTCTATTGAAGAGAACCCTTCTGATGAGGAACTCTCTAAAGATGCAGATTTACAAGAAGCCTACAATAAAGTTTGCAAAGTTGTTGCAAAGGATGCTATGAATGTTGATCTTGGCTTAAAGAAAATTACATCTCTTGAACTTGATAAGAAAAATTTGCTTGTGAAACTGTTTAATGCTAATGAACTTTTAAATAATGTGAAGACTGAGAACATGCTTTTACTTGATAAAGTTAAAAATTTGGAACTTGAATTGTCTGTTGCTAGAGAACAAACTAATAGGTCTGCAAGCTCCAAACTTGGTCACATGCTAAGTGTTCAAAAATCTCCCTCTAACAAAAATGGCTTAGGTTTTGTGGAAAGCATCACTATGCCTAAACCTCATTCCACAAACTTTATTCCTTCTACTGAATCTCCTATGAGTGAGGTTGTCAAACCCTCTGTGTGTGAAATCGCTAAATCTGTATATGTTACACCTCCTAGGAAAATTAGGGTTGATCTTCAAGAGTCTAAATCTAAGGTTCATAATCCTCCAAAGGGCAAGTTGCATGATAAGCCTGCATGAGTTTTTCATTTTTGTGGAAAGTTTGGGCACATTCGTCCAAATTGTTTCAAGTTGAAAGCTGCTAAGTGAGCAAATAAACCAAAACTACATGTGCCTAAAGCACAATATCCTATGGTACTTATTAGTGAATTGGTAAAGGTGTTAAATCTTTATTCCAATCCTGGAGTTGCTCAAAATTCTAATGTGAATAATAACTCAATGCAAGAGTTGCATCTAAAAAGTTTTGGATGCAAAAGGCTCGATCTAATTGAGTCTGTCTAACATTGTCCTTATGCTTCATTGTTTTACTTCTTATGGCCATTTTTTTTATTAGGGTTTGCATTGCATAACATTCATGCATTTCATTTTAAGTTTTTTTATTTTTTATTTTTTAAAGGGAAGCAAAATGTATTTTGCAGCATTTTTCTTGAATTTGAATCAAGGTTGGTCAATCTATTTTTACATAACATATTTTTGTACCTTATTTAGCTTGGATGAGCTTCTTTATTGCACTTTACTAATTTGACATTTATAGTGCATATTGTGTAGAAAAGATGTTTATAGCTATTGATCACTTTGTCTTGATCTTAAAGTCACATGTTTTTGATTGATAGACTTAAACTTTTTGAGATTGGCATAAATAACCATCTCACCACTGTTTATAAGCCAATCATGAACACCTTAGTGCATATCATAAGATTTTGTGCTCGCATAAGTGTAGCACATGCACAAAAAGATCATAAGGTGTAGCCTCGGTTAAAATGCTAAAATTGGTGTGTACATTATTGAGCTATATTATACTTCACAATTCAAATAAAATTGGTGTGTACATTATCCCGGCTGTTTTAAATAAGTTTCTGATCAATTAAAATTGGTGTGTACATTATGAGACAAATCAAGAAACTTACATGATTGCAAGTTTTTATTCTAGGAGATGTGAGAGTTATATAATGTAACTCTTTAAGTGATAGTCTCTTTCAAATTCTGTGTGATGAATTTTGTAGATATTGTGCTTGATTTCTATTTACATATCACCTCACATGTATCTTAAGCTTTTGCTAGTTGCACACATTACACAAGTTATTCTTTGCTAAACTTTATACATGTTATTGTGTATGATTTTGGTTTGACCAACCAAGTTTGAAAATTTCTTGAATTTTATGCAAAACATGTTTGATGTTTGAGAATTTGAGCAGAATTGAGTGAAAATCTTAATTTTGGAAAACTAGGATCAAAGTAAGTGTTTTTGAAAAGCATTTCATCTCATTCTCATGCATTTTTTTTCATAAAATTTAATGTTTTAGGGAGTTTTTGCACAAAAATTACTTTGTTTTTCAAAAATTCGATTTTCCCAGAATTTCGATTGATCGAATCTGGTTCTCGACCAATCGAAATTGCGATTAAGACTTTTGGTTAGCTTTTGTCTGTTTTGATCGGTACTCGATTGGTGCTGGATCAATCGAAGCATTTTTGACCGATCGAACCTAATTTTCGATCAATCGAAAATCACGATGAGAGTTTTTAAAAAGCTTTTTCCCTCACGTGTTCTTCACTTTTCAAAAGTTTTTCAAAACCTCTTTTCTCTCTCACCGATCGGTCAAAGCTCCAAAAGGATTTTTTTGTCATTTTCCTCTAGAATTTTTGCAAAGATTCTCTCTCCCAAGGCCGGTATGTCAATTTTACCCCTCTTTTTCTTTTTATTTTCATTTTTCATGCATTAAATCATGCATTTTTGGGTAATTTTCGGATCTTTGTCTTTTTGGGATTTTTCTTGATTCAAGCATTTTCATTCAAAATTAATTAATGGGTTTTTGTTGGGATGCTATATACAACTGATCTTTTTGGTTTAATTTGGTTAATTTGGTGGTTTGTGAAAAATTTAAATTTCTAAGGCTTGGAATATACCCAATTTGGGGTTTTTGTTCAATATGCTGTGAATTGATGAAATTGGCTTGTTAGACTACATCATTTGATCATTATATTATGTTTCCTAACTTAAGTTCTGATCAGTTGCTCAATTTGTTGATTTGTGTCAAATTTTTTTAAAAAATTTGTGGTTTTTGATGTAACATTCATGCTCAAGCCAATTTTGTGAATTTGGAGTAACATTGACCTGTTTTTCACTGCATTAGAGCATGCATCATTTGGAAATAATGCTCATGCATCATTTGGAAATAATACTCATGCATCATATAGAATTGTTATTTCTATATTGTTTTTGTGCTAACTTGCAGTCTGCCATTGGTTTTTCTTTTGTTTTTTTTTCTTTTTGTGTCTCTCTATCTGATCTGTAGCATTATGCCTAGGAACACTAGAGCTCATAGGACCTTTTCTTCTTCACCATCCTTTGATAGTGATAGATTTCTGAGTAAGAAATATCAGGAGACCTATGAGAAACTTAACCTCAAGAGGAACATTTTGGGTGAGCGTAGGGTTCTTTTAGGTAAGCTGGATGAGGAGGTTAGGCGTAACTTTGAGCGTAGGGGCTGGTTACCTCTGTTAGACATAGATCATTCACCTTCGGCTACCCTAATTAGAGAGTTCTACTCAAACCTCTATATCCACGTCTATGGTTCCAACACTTTAGTTAAAAGTTGGATACGAGGTATAGAGTATCGCATTACTCCTTCGATGGTATCTGATGCTCTTGGGGTACCTGTGGTTCCGCATCCTGTCTATCCCTATGATGAGTCTCCTCCCCTAGACGACATCATGTCCTACATCACTGGTACTTCTATCCAGTGGGGTTTTGATCCTTGGATCACGTCTGCTGAGCTCACTGAGATACACTATCTTTTCTTTAGGATTGCTTGTCATTCCTTATGGCCTATTTCTCATCTGCACACTATCCCTATTGAGCGATGTATGTTTTTATATGCTCTTATTACTGATGCCCCTATCAGTTTTCCTCACCTTTTTCTTCGTTCTTTGAACGAGGTGCATAGGAGTTGTTCTACTACTCATGCTTTGTTCTTCCCTATTTTCATTCATTAGATTCTTCTCCATTTAGGGGTAGGCGTCTTTCCTGCTTCTGAGCCTGTTCACATAGTTGCTCCCATTAGTGCCATTTTTCTTAGGCAAAGGGCTGCTCAGCTTCGAGCTAGCTCTAAGTATCCTAGGGTTGCGCCTTCCGGTGTCACTCCTCCTCCTCCTTCCTCTTCTGCAAGTGCTACTACGGTAGAGACATCTGCTGATTCGACTACTGCTGCTGTTGCTGCTTCTCCACCTTCACTTTCGGATGATTTAGACATTCGTCGGATGTTGGATACTGTCATGACCGTCTAGGCGGCTCATGGTCAGCTTTTGGTGGACATGCTTGATGAGCTTCGTGCTTTGCAAGCAGATTTAGAGAGTCTTCGCCGTTCTCCTTCGCCACCTCCTTTTAGTGATGAATGAGTGCCCTTTAGCAATTCGTCACAAAAAGGGGGAGTACATTGTGGGTAGAGGAGATTTTGTTTTTAGGGGGAGAGATTTTATTGTGATACTTGAGTTTTATGATTTTGTGGAGCTGTGGAACTTTTAGATTGTATCTAGGTGCTTCATTTTGTATTTATCTTTTTGGCTCATGATTTTTTTTGTTTGGGTTGCCCATGATAGGGAGAGATACATTAATTGTGTATGTTTCTTGTTTCACATTGTGTTACATTGCTTATTGATTTATATTTATGAGGTTATTCATGATATATGTCTTTATTGTTATGTTATGTGAAATCAAGAAGTTACTATTATTTTACTTGTATTTTCCACACGTACAGTTATGTGTTTGTTAAGTATTACAAGAATATACATGTTGATTCAGTCGGGCTGCTGTCTACACTTGCAACTGATGGATAGTAGTTAGGTTGAATTGTTTTTGTTGGGCTATTGTTCTGTAATGTTTTTTTTTTAACTTTGAGCATTATGTTAAGTTTGGGTTTTGTCACGGATTGCCAAAGGTGGAGTTTGTTACATTTTAAGGAATTAGGAACTAATGTATTAGAACTTCATTTTGTAAGGTTGGCAAACCATGATCAAAACAGTTTTTAGTCATGTTTAGACTTGCTCAAAGTATGTGTTTTTTATGTAAAGTTGGAATCAAATTACTGTAGAAGTTACTATGCAAATCTACTTGGCTCGATCGATCGAGAATTAGACTCAACTGATCGAAAGTCGTGCAGATTGTTTTTCTACAGAATTTCCAACTCAGCTCAAGCCCGTTTGATGTGTAGGGTTTTATGTTTTTCCCTAAGTATAAAAGGGAAAACCCTAGCCACATTTTAAGAGAGTTCTTTATGCTGTGTGTGTGAATCTTTTGTGAGATCTAGAGGTGTTTGCCTTCACATACACTTTAGGTTTCCAAACTCAAGATTGATGTCAAGAGCTTGGTGATCATTCAGTTGCATATTCAAGAACTTAAAGATATACAAGCAAGAGTGCTTGTGTTTGCTGTGAATTCAAGAAAGAAGTAGTCCATGGACTCGGAGCTGTCATGTGGTCGTGGTAGTAAGTTTCTTACTCGAGGTAGCAATAGGATGTTAGTGGTCTAAGTCTCTATTGTGTAAACTTCAATTCTTTCATAGCGAATTCTGTTTTACCTTGAAGATAGCTAGGTTAAATCCTCCTCAGGTTTTTTACCAATTTGGTTTTCCTAGGTTATCATATCGTGTGTTCTTCACTTTCCGTACTTTGCATGATATGATATATTTGTGTTAACCTAGAACTGCATAATTTACCTAAGTTAATCACTTGGCTAAATAACTAAGTTAATCTGATTGAGTTTTAAGGAGTCTAAATTTCTTAAAACACTTTACCAACCTTTTTTAGAATCTAAAAGGGTCCATATTACCTAGGAGACAATTTTCCCATCTTGCTTGGCCTCATGGACTTCTGCTTGTATGGATGCAGCCTTAAATACACCCATTCTCCCCCAGCAAAGTCTCTTTCAGTCCTGTGTCTATCTGCATTGATCTTCATTCTTTCTTAAGCTGCCACTAAGTCCTGCTTCAACAATGTCAGTAGCTGCTGTCTGGTTGCACATCTACACTATCAACCTTAGTAGTGCCAAGTATGTAGTCCAATAACCTTGGAGGAGGATAACCAAATAAGTCTTCAAAAGGAGTCAATTTGGTGGAGGTATGGAAGTTGGTATTGAACCAAAATTTTGCTAAGGGTAACCAATCAACCCAAGAGTGGGGTTTGTCAGTTGCAAATGCTCTCAAATAGTGCTCCAAGCTCTTATTAACTACCTCAGTCTGCCCATCTGACTGAGGGTGGTAAGTCGAGGACATGGAGCTACACCACTTGCAATCTCATCAACTATTGTCAGAAATATGAAGTAAACACAAGGTCCCTATCACTCATTATTGAGGCTGGCACTCCATGTAATTTGAACACATAATGCAGGTATAGGTTAGCTACCTTAGCAGTAGTATAAGGATGGGACAAGGGAACAAAGTGAACAAATTTAGTCTGTCTATCCACTACAACCAAAACCACATCTTTAGACTGAGACTTTGGAAGTCCCTCAACAAAATCCATATTCACATCAAGCCAAGGCTTATCAGATACAGGTAGGGGCTATAACAAACCAACTATATTACAAGTCTCAGCCTTTAGTCTTTGGCAAGCATCACATTCCCTTACATGCTTCCTCACATCCTCCCTCAAACCAGGCCAAGAAAAATCCCTCTTCACCTTATGCAAGGTCTTAAGAAACCCAAAATGCCCCCCCCCCCCCCCCCCAAAAGGGCTATTATGGACCTGTTGCAGAACAGCATCCTTTAAGGCATCACAGGAACCCAAATAAATTCTACCTTTATACAATAGAAGTCCATTATGTATTGAGAACCCCTTAGGAACTTCCTTTCCCATTATAGAAGCTTGAAAGATACTCTGAACTAGCTGATCAATGGCATAACTAGCCTTAAGATTAGTCTGCCAAGTAGGAGTTGGAAATGAAATCATGCATAGAACTCCACCAGAATCCTCACCTTCAATATCAATGTCTTCATTCTTAACCTTCCTAGACAAAGCATTGGCTACCAAATTATCCTTATCTTTCTTATATTCAACCACAAAATTATAACCCAACAACTTAGCAAACCACTTTTATTGAGCCGGAGTACCAACTTTTTGTTCCAGCAAGTACTTTAAGCTCTGTTGATCAGTCTTGATAGTGAAGGGTCTGCCCACCAAATAAGCTCTCCATCTCTTCACAACAATCACCAAGGCTAAGAGTTCCTTCTCATATGTGGACAAAGCCAAATTCTTTCCCTTAAGCGATTAGTTGTGATAAGCAATAGCCTTACCTTGCTGCATTAAAACAGCACCTACTCCCTTTCCAGAAGCATCACACTCCACCACAAAAGGCTTGTCAAAATCTGGCAAAGCCAAGACAAGTGGGGTAATCATAGCCTCCTTAAGCTATTGGAAGGCCAAATCAGCTTCCTTGGATCAACAAAATGAGTCCTTCTTCAGTAAGGCAGTCAAAGGAGCTGCAATAGTCCCATACCCTTTAACAAACTTTCTGTAATAGCCTGTGAGACCTAAAAAACCCCTTAAGGACTTGATATCTTTAGGAAAAGGCCACTACTACATAGCAGCCACCTTCTTTGGGTCAATGTGTACTCCCTCAAAAGTAATTACATGTCCTAAATACTCCACTTTTGAACAAACAAACATACACTTAGGCCTTTTAGCATATAAATGATGAACAACCAAAAGTTCTAAAACACTTTTAAGTGGGTGACATGTTCAGACACAGATTTGCTATATACCAAGATGTCATCAAAGAAAACTAGGACAAATCTTCTTAAGAAAGGCCTAAATACCTGATTCATTAAGGATTAGAAGGTGGAAGGAGCATTGGTTAAGCCAAAAGGCATTACCAAGAACTCATAATGACCCTTATGTGTCCTAAAAGCTGTCTTGGGTATATCCTCATCCTTCATTCTGATCTAGTGTTACCCAGACCTCAAGTCCAACTTGGAAAAGATAACAGCCCCATGTAATTCATCCAACAACTCATCAATAATTGGGATAGGAAACTTATCCTTGACAATGATGGAGTTTAATGCCCTATAATCAATGCACATCCTCCATGAACCATTAGCTTTTCTAACCAACAAGACAGGTGAAGCAAATGGACTACTGCTGTTTCTAATTGATCCCACTGACAAAAGCTCCTTCACAATATTTTCTATTTCATTTTTTTTTTATAAAATGGGTAACTATAGGGCCTTTGGCATACAGGCTGGGCACCTTCCTTAAGAGTAATGGAATGCTCATGACCCCTCAATAGGGGTAATGCAGTAGGAGTCTCAAAAACCTAGCTAAACTCTTGCAACAATGTTTCCACCTTAGCAGCAATTCTATCTACTAAGACAACTGGTTTCACACCATCAATCTGTAACAATAACCCTCTCTTCACTGAAGCATTGAAGAATTTCTTGCAATCCACAAAAGAAGAACCTGAATTGGAACTTAGACCTTGCAACAAAACTTGTTTATTCCTATACCAGAAGCTCACAGTCAACAGTTTAAAATTCCACTGGATTTCACCCAAAGTACTTAACCACTGAGTACCTAAAATTGCATCACAGCCTCCTCATGCCAAAACATGAAAATTGATGCAAAATTCCACTCCTTGGATTATCACAGGTACCTCACTACAAAATCCTTGAGTTTTAACAATAGAACCATTAGCTACCTTGACCTCCATCACCTTTGTAACATCCACCCTTAGTTGTAAACTACTGATCAAGGATGCATCAACAAAATTGTGAGTGCTACATGTGTCTACCAAAATAAACAACCTATCTCCACTCACTCTTCCCTTAACCCTCATTGTACAAGGTGTAGGTGTTCTTGTGAGAGCATATAAGGTAATTTCCACCTCTTCATTTTGACTATTCTTCATACTTCTATCAATTATATTACCTACTTGACTGTCCACCTCCCCATCTAATTCAGTTATCTTCACCCCACAATTTTCCCCATAATCCAGTTCAATTCCTCCCAAAAGAAACAATTTTGCATTCCTACACTTATGTCTTGGCCCCCATTTCTCATCACAATTGTAACAAAGACCCTTCTTCCTCCTTTCATCCATCTGTGCAGGGGTTATTCTCTTAATAGGTATACTAGGCTTAGTTTCTACCATACCATTACTACCATTACTTTTAGGTAAACCCAAGATGGAATTCTTACCTGAATCTTGTTGATACTTGACACTCCTTCTGCAACTCATCACATATTCCTCTTGAATCTTAGCCAATCCAAAAGCTGCATTCAAAGATTGAGGATTAAGCATCCTCACAGGTAAACGTATTTCATCCTTCAAGCCACTCAAGAAACAGCTAAGCTTGTGCAATGGAGAAAGCCCCTTGATTCTGTTTGATACTGCTTCAAACTCTGCTTTATACCCAGCCACTGTGGTAGTTTGTCTCAGCCTAGTTAATTCCTCCAAGGGATTATCATAGGCAGTTGATCCAAACGTCACATGTAAGGCTTGCACCAAAGATTCCCAATCAGAGAATACCCCAGCCTCCTTTGCTTCTTGAAACCATATCAATGCCTCCAATTCCATGTGAAATGAAGCTATCAATAGCTTTTCTGCCATTAGGGTTTTGTAATACCCAAAATACTGGTTAGCTTTGAAACCCAGCTAGTAGGATCAACACCTAAGAATCATGGAAAATCCAACTTCACAAACTTTGCAAGTGACAAGGTTGAAGAACTTGGAATTGAATTGGATTGCACATTTCTCTGAGGTGAATTTTGATTTCCGTCTATGGAATTAAGCTTCTGTAAAATCACATTGATGTTCTGATTCATCTCGTTCAAGGTTCTGGTGTGAATGCCTTGAATCTTTTTTATTTCTTGGATGTCCCTATTATGGTGATCAGATGTAATACGGAGAGAAGCAATAGCTTCATTCACCATGTTCATGGCAGCGGCTTGTGTCTCAGTCATGACAGCGCAGGAACGATACTCTGATACCAATTGTTAGGATTGAAATCTATGGCTGATTGTATGGCTAGATTTAAGGTCAGCTAAGCTTCCAAGAAAAAGAACCGGGAAAGAAAAAGAAAAGAACAAAGAAAGGAAAAAAGGAAAAAGAACGGACAGAGAAGAAGAAATTGTATTTCAGAACTCACTTTGCTTGCCTAACCCCTGTACAACTCCTTGGTCTCTTAAACCACACCTTAGTTACCCGTTACAGCTGTCACCAACCTACTAGTTGTAACTAACTCTAACTGCCCTTGCACAGTTACTAACCACTGACACTAACCAAGCCATACAGTAAGCCTCATATCTACACTTAGGCACTCAGGCACTAGTACACTACACATTACACTATCCAACTACTATCATACAACCATCCTATAACCCAACATACAAACAAAACATACAAAACTTACTATAACCCAACATACAAACTGATACATCATACAAAACTATGCTTAACACCAATGCAGACACCATTTGCCACCTATGTAATATTGGCCAAGAGTCAACTATCCATCTTTTTATTAATTGCCCACTAGCTAGAGCATTGTGGTTCAGTAGTCAATGGGGAATAAGGATTGATAATTGTGAGCTGTCCACCCCCCGGCCCAATGCATCAATTTTCTGCTTGATCCTCCTTTCCAAGAGGCTAGTGAGGTCTTGCTTCTTTTTGGGGCCTTACTTTGTGATTTGATTTGGAGACTAAGGAATGAAGCTCTATTTAGGGGAAGAGTAGCCAGTTATGAAGATTTAAGAGCCAAAATTATTAGATTGTTTGCGGAGCATCGTAAAGTCAGGTCCTCTCCTCAGATTTGAGGCAATAGAGTTCCAGCTAAATGGTTGAAACCTGGTAATGGCTCTTTTAAAATAAATGTTGACACTGCTGTAGGCATCCATCATTCTGCTGTTGCAGTCATAGCTAGGGACTGGAGAGGGGAGTTGGTATTTGCTTGCTCCAAAAAAGTGAACACCACCCTTCCACTCTGGGCAGAAGCAGAGGCTCTTTTATGGGCTTTGCAACTTGCTGAGCCTTTAAATTCAGAAATTATTTTTATTATGGAATGAATCAATCATCTACTACTTTGATATCTTATTAAACAAAATGGCAGCATCATCTAATCTAGAATTTTCTTCTCAAAAAATCATATCTAGAATTTCAAGATCCAAATAAATAATTCTTGTAGTGTGAAATCAAAAAAAAAAAAAAAAAAAATCGAAAGTTTGGTGCATTAAAAATCTTTTAAAGTATTTTTATGAATTTTTTTATTATTATTAAGAAGAGCAGGTTATGGAATTGTCATTAAGAAATTATAATAGCTTATTCATTTCTTAAATTTTTTTTTGGGAGAGATCCTATGGTTTAAAACCAAATAAACCAATGGTTCTTTACTATTAAATCTTGTATTTCTTGAAAAATGAGTCCATTAAAGAGATTCTAATGGTATGATACTTAAGAAATGGATGAGATTGATTAAAGCAAAGAAGACCTTTGAAAAATGCACATCTTTTATACTAGTGATTGTTTGTTCCCATGATAAATGCTAGCATGCTAGGTAGTCATGCATCAAAAAACCCCAATGGTGAATTCTCACATGATACTCTAAAAATTCTATAAATCCAACTTTGATTCCTGTGGATAGGGTTGATTGCTCCCCCCGGATAAACCATAGAGCCAAAAGAAACCATGGACTAGAATTGAAGAGCTTAGCAATCGAATGTACTAAATAAACAAGTACAACATTGCATTGTACATATTCATAATAAGCCAAAAAAGACATGGTAGATATATGAATCGCTATTCTTTCAAAATTATATTTTTATCCTCAAAGACAAATGAGGGTGAATGCCAGCCATTTAAGTTCACATATGAAAAATATCGAATAAGTGTGGAAAACTCAATTGTAAACTCTTTCACCAAAGAAGAAAGCTGATATTCTGCGAAAAAAATGCTAATATTATCATCCCCATCAGCAATTTGATCATGGGCCTTACTTAACCCTTAAAAAATTCATGGGCCACATTTAAAGCCCATCAAGAGAATTTTTGGACTAAGCTTTTGCACGACCATCCTAAATCAACTCCAAGTGGGCCTTGCAACTTCGAACAACCTAGTACTAACATGGTTTTCTTTTGGTGTTTTTGGTTTGATTTTGATTATAGATCCAAGTTGGGGAACTGTGAATTTTTTTTTCTTGTCTTCCACAACCACGTGCATTAGAGTATTATTAGTCTCATCATACGTGCAACAATGCTTTTTATTTTTTATTTTTTGGGTACAGACATTTTATTTAGAGCAAATTTATTTTATTTTTTAATTAAAAAAAAGTTGTATTAGTACTTGACTATTTATGTGAGAGAGAAATGTGAAGGTGGGAAAAGAATAGTTTAGTGATAAAAAAAAAAAATGCTATGTTTGTGGGGGGAAAAAAACAGTTTTATTTTTTTATTTTTCAAAAAGAAAAGATTGTTGTAGTACTTGACAACAGACGTGAGAAAGAAATGTGAAGGTGGGAGAAAAAACTTTTCATTTTTTTATTTTTTTTTTAATTTAGCTAAAAATTAGAAGTTTTTAAATTACTAATTTTACATGTCTAACCCTATGATTTATAAGAAAAACATAGTTCTAATGACACCCGTTGTGGAAAAGCTGAGACAAAGGGAGAGTTGGAAAGTTATTTATTTATTTATTATTTTTGGGATAAATAGAGGCAAGGAGTATTAATAAATGAAAAAAAAAAAAACATAACACGAGTATAACAATTACAAAACAGAAATAGCAATCAAGGCCAAAGTTACTGAGGAATGACAATCCAAGTGACTATATGAACAGGTGTGAACTGAAGAAACACCATGTTAGCCCTGCCAATGACAATTTCCATTACAAACCATCTCTAGTCTTGATCACTAGTCCCCGCACTTTTGGCACTCGTAGAACTCCCTCCACCTGTAGCCAAAAAATTACCACAAATTTAAATAGTTTTCTACAATATCAAAAGAATAGTAATTAAATTGAAATGAAAAAGAAGAGTCGTGTATTTACATTACCACTAGGACTAGGGGCAGGACTACTATCACTTTGATTAAAAGGGGCATGGAAAACGGAAGACAGACTGAAAGTAAGTGTTATATTAATTTATAGTCCTAATTCATTATTATTACGATCTCTGATGATGATGTACAAGCACTTCTTGTTATCCTTAGACTTGTTTGAGACTAGTACCACAGTCTGGATATAGGTGCTATTGCATTACCACAAACGCAAGGCAGACATGTAGCCAGCCCTACCTGTTGCTTTGCACACTATTCTGTCTTTGGCTGCATCAGCCATTGCATAGCTAATTATAACTGACATTAGCACTAAGAGAAATGGAATTTGTTTAATTGTTTACCTCAAAATATTATGAGAATATTATCTGCTCATAATATTCTCATTCTTTAATTTATATCTTTTCAACATATGAACTTTCTTTCATCTAGTTTCATACAGTTTAATAAATTTTTTCTCTGTAGTTTTGAGTATATCTAATATACCAGTTTTTAGCAGTGAAAATACATACTAGCTACCACCAATTTCTAACCTTTGTTGAATACTTTGATCTTTTCGTTAGAATATAGTCCCTGGATATACAAAACATCCTTAAAAGAAAAAAAAAAAAACTAATTACAAGAGATTTATGTTTCGGGGAAAAAAATTATAGAGACGCAAGGAAGCTAGACAAGTGCCTATATATACTTAAACTCGAAAGCAATCAGGGACGGACCCAGGTGGGGGCCAAAGGGGGCCCGCCCCCCCCCCCCCCCCCCTCCCCCTCCCCCCGGGCCCAAAAAAAAAATTTAGTAGGTAAAATTTTCCCAAAAAAAAAAAAAAAAAAGACTTGGCCCCCCTATCAAAATGACTTCCCCCCCCCCCCCTTTAGTTTCAGGAACGGATGAACCACAGCCGGCCGGCCCAGTCAACAGCCCATGTAAATCTAAAAAAAAAAAAAAAAAAAACCCAACAATCCAAAATGGCAAAACCAAACGGAACAAGCAAAAAAGTGAAAAACGAAGGGAAAAAAAAAAGAATAAAGAAAGAAAGAGAGAGAGGCGAGACAGAGAGTGAAAGGCGAGACTTAGAGAGATTCACGCTGCCGCTCACGCCACCACCATCTAGCCCAATAATCAGCCCACGTTCCTCCAAAACCCCTCATTCACCTTTTATAAATTCCAAATTTGCAACATATATAAACTCAAAAAAAAAAAAAAAAAAAGGTTACTGTGTACTGTCTCAATTGCGCCGCTTGCCATGGCCAGTTAACCACACCGCTAGTGTTCTTGCTGGGAGTCTGTAATGCCACTCCTCGGCAGCAACACTGGTACACCTCTTTCTCTCTTACTGCTCTGCTGTTTGTTTGCTGCTGTTATATTTGTTGCTCAACACTACTGTGAAGCAGTTCACTTTGACTGCCTAGTAAGCTTCTAAACTGAGAAATGAAGTGTCGTACAGCTGTACAACACTTCACATATCTTTTATCTTTCTTTATTTCTTTTATTATAATAAGATATATTAGTTTTGTTTTGGTGATTTAATGTTCTTTACACAGCACACTGCAATTAATAGTAATATAATATAATATAATATAATATAATGCGGTTTATATTAGAATATTAGATTATCTATTTATACTTTATAATAGTAGGAGGACAAATAATTTGTTTAATTGTTTGATTTGAACTAATTGCACTTAAATAGTAATTTGCACTTCAATGTTCACACTTTTTTTTAACAAAAATTATTGTATAAATCTTTGAAATTTCATACCTATTAATCAATTTGTTTATCCTAAATGCTAAAACATTAGATGTAACTCCTTAGAGAAGCTCTAAAATGTAAAAAGGTAAGTTCAAACCTAAGTACAAATAATTTAGTACAGTGAAAAAAATGTAGGCACAAGTTTACTTAAAGTTAGTTTATGAAATAAAGTAATTTATTTTTGGCCACAATTTGGGCCAAATTAACTTGAGTTTTTTGCATTTTGAGCCAACGTAGGTTGAACTAACGTAAGCTTAACCTATTAACACAATGTAGGCATAACTAACTTGCCCCTCCTAAGAAAATTTTCTGGCTCCGCCATTGACTATATGGATGTATATTTGAATTTTTTTTTTTCGCTTATCTCCGGCCCCCCTAGCTTGAAATCCTAGGTCCGTCCCTGAAAGCAATACACTAAGATAATTTTTATCATGCTTGTGATATCATTATCCTATCCTACCTAACTTTATCATTCACTTTTTATTTTATTCGGACGAGGATAAAAACAGTACGTCTTGAGTGACCAAATGCTCAATAATAAATAGTGTTTCCTCTATCCAAGCACTAAAGTTTGAAAGACCTCTAGCATATTGAGCTAGTCCATGTACGGCCTTATTGCCATCCCGTGAAACGAAAGAGTCAGTCCTATTGAACTGCTGGAGTTGTGGTAAAGACCCTGTAAATGTAATGCTATTAGAGATGCTTAGTGGAGGAGTGGTCATGTCTAGTAGAGAGATTTTACCACGACCTGAGAGTCTCCCTCAAAAATTTCATCTATAATCCCCATCTCCCAAGCTTTCACGCACTAGTCAAGCCTTCATTGCTTCTTTCAACAGCACCAAAGGTAAAGAATATCCTTGATCTCAAATAGATTAATTTTCTCCACCCAAAAAAAAAAATTATAATAAATAAACAAGCACACAATGTAAATATTACAAAGGCATTGGAACTTAAGCATTGTGAAATGCTCTAAAGTACGTGCATTAAACAATTGCTCTTAAAAAGCTAAAGTAGACCCTCGAGACAATCAAGGGATTGCTCGTGCAATTATTTTAATTATAAAATAAAATAATTAAAACCCAATTATATTGATGGAGTGGATCCTTTTGCTAATATAGGTAAACTTCAGGTATAAAATTCAAGCAATATCAAACTTTAGGGGTGTACTTTCTAATTTACTATTTTATTTTTAACCAAACCACCTCCACAGCTAGTACTATCCCATTATCAATTTTGGTTAAAACTGCATAAATATTTGCAACTATGGCTATTGAGTTCCCAATACAAAGGCTTCTTTCTTGTTTCACCATGCATAAATAAGTGCAACCATGGCTATTGTGCTTTTGGGCTAAGGCTTTCTATAGAGGGTAAGGGAGTTGGGCCTAGCTCTCTCCACGAGATTCCCTTGGAACTAGTTTGTGCACAAGACAAAGCACTCCAAACAAGACAAGAATTCGTGGTAGAATAACAGTTAGTCCAAAACATAGTTAGTAGCAACATAGAATATTAATGACAACAAAAATAATGATAAAATGGAAGTATCTTCTGCGGGATATGAATTGCAATTTATATATATACATATGGCAAAATTACTTAAAGCTAAACACACTAATACACGTGTTAGTAAACAATATATAAAATTTCTGTCAACATAATCATGAATCCAAAGAAAAGACATTCTCAGCAGGATATTGACTAAAATAGCTTAACTCCAACTCACACAACCTTGTTACTTGATTAGGCTACAAAGTTGAGTATTTTGGAAAGTGAGTCAAAATAGCCATCCATAAGAGATTGCAGAGAGTATGGTTTTATATTGAGGGAAGGAAAGGAACCCTAGTGATGCATGCTATACTCTCTTGCCGTGCATACTATCTCTTTTTTCTCTCAAATGTTTTCTTCTCTTCTTTCACTATTTCCTTTTACTTTTCTGATTGCCCATCTTATTCTTATTGTTGTTCCTACTCTTCCTCTTTCTCTTATTCTTCTTGTCATAGTTCCCACATTCATGGGTAATTTTCCTTTTATACCCAAGATCTAGCTAGGTGATTTTCCTTCTTTACCCTTGTTTTCACCAACCATTTTGTTTGCCGTGGGCATTTAGCCAATACCCATAACGTACCGTTCTGGTCGTGTGTAGGTGGGTTCAATTCCACTACCTTTTGGCTACTGATAGTGGGTTAAATCCCACTACCTTGGTTTTGCAACAAACTTCTTTGTCTTTTTGGGTAATGGCCAACCGGCCACAACAACCTTCTCTCTCTCTCTCTCTCTCTCATTGAGTCTCTTTGTCTTTGTTAGGATATATGTGAGTCATGTTAGGAACGAATGTCAATATAAAATTGGCTAATCCTTTGACAAAACGCACTTTACTTGTAATTGGATAGATCTAGGATGTGTTTAAAGCTTCAAGGAACAAGGTTTCAAGTTCAAGGGTTAAAGTTATGCAAGTTTGTCCAAGAATCAATTGAAGAAGTGCTGAATTTTAAAACTTGACAGCTAGTATCTATCAAGGCTTAAAAAACTGTTTCAGCCCAAGGCTCGACAGCTGCTCAATAGACAGGGTATCTGTCGAGATTTATGAAAATCAGTTTTTCAGATCTGATTTCATTCCAATCCATAAATAGATATTTGGGTTTTCTTTTCTCACAATCCTGAACATATATAAGGATTGTTTTAAAGGATGTCACATATGATACAACTGAATGAAAAGGTTTCTCACAAACATATTGTGAACTGGAGACATATGCCCTAGTTCATCTTTCTATTTAAGAAGCTGCTGTATTTGTACATCGTTGGGTTTTGTAACCAAGGAGTTTCGTGATCTTCATCGTGTGATGAACTGAAAAACTTTGCAGCCAACATCCTTCTCAAATTGGTGATTAAGTCGCGTACTAGGATTCGTGCAATTGGTTAGTCACGTACTGGGAGCCGTGCATTAAAAGGAGAGATTGTCACTACAGAACAAGTCTAATTAGGTATTGGGATAAAGGTTCAATTGTAGGTTGGTATAAGATAATAGGATTCATTTACTTATAACCGTTTGTTGTGATAATAGTGGATTTTCGGGAGTGGTGACCTTAAAATCACCTGGTGAGGTTTTTGCCACGTAAGTTTTCCCCATTCGTAAACAAATAACCATGTCTATTTATTTTCCGCTGCATAATTAGTTACTTGGTGATTTGTTTGTGCTACTACGCATATTGCATGTAATTGAACTTAATTAATTAACTTGGCAAATTAATTGATTAATTCATCACAAGGGGTCAATACATTCTTGACCTATCATTCTTCATTCTCTAGCATGCATCAGATGGTTCACACCTACATTCTTCCATTTTTGGTAAAGATGCCTTCCCAGCAAGGCATATTTTCAAAAGTGGTTTCGGCGGAATACCAAATTTAGGTCCTTTCCTCCCTCCACCAAACCACTGTTAGGATATGTGCCCTTAAATCCTATTGTATGATAATATGTATGACATTATGTTGTGATTAATAAAGTTGTTTTATTATTATCTAAAATAATAGTAACATGAATATTTGGACATTATCATATAGTACATGAGATGCATAGTATGTGATTTAGTCACAAAAGATATAAATCACAAGTTCTTTGTAAACTCAGAATTTTAGTTCGTAGTCGGTGATAAAATTGGGCATTTCATCTGTGAAAACTATAACATATCAACTAAAATGATTTGTTTTGATCATAGAAGTGACTTTTAGTTGATATGTTGATATGTTTTAAAAGTTAAGACATATTGAATTGGACTACTGTGATATTTATTATTCTCCTAATGACTGTCAAACGAATAATAAATCTCACGACTTCTATTTACATCAACTCTAAATCCTGAGAGAATAATGAACCTGATCATGAAGTGTAGGTTGCTTTGATATATCATGAGTGAGATCTAAAATCATGAACAAAACCTCAGTATGTTGGGCAGCCACATTTAGTGTTAAGGGAATATATAATCTCAAGATAGAATTCATAATCTCTTAACGGAGATATAAAATATTCTCTTGAGATAAGTTTAATGGGTTTGGTTATTCAGAGTGTTAGGCCTAACCACTTTAGTAAGGAGTTACTAAAGTATATATTTATGAAATTGGATTTCATAAATATATGATAAATAACTTAAAGAATTAAATCTGATACTCAAGGATTAAGATGTAGTAATCATCAAAGTGGCAGCCAATATTTATGATTTTGTATTACTACGAATATTTTATAAAGGGGTTAAGTGTACAATAAAGTCTTGGAATATAATTTATAAATAAGGCATAGAGTGCAACTATATTTATATAGTGATATTAAATATAGTTAATGGTAACTTTGGGCTTATCAAGAGTTGACAGAAAGGCCCAAAATCCATTGGAGCTAGTGTTTTATTTGTTCCTTTTGATCCCACTCCAAGCCACATACTAAAACTTAATTAGAATGGCCCAAAGGCTAGCCTAATTAGAAAATCAGTTATATATAAGGAGAGAAACACACAAAATTTTGTAATATGTTATAAGTCTATGAAATGGTAATGTGCATGTGAGTGTAAGCCACTCTGTTATTCTCCCTTAAATTAATTGAGAGACCGCACTGCTTGGGCGTTAGTGGAATTGGAGTGAAAATTAAAAGTGTTCCCAATTACTTCTAATCTTTGGTTTTGAATTTCACCACACTAAGGTACACTCTCTTATTCTTAAATTCTGAAATTTACAAAGCATATGTTATCGGTTGCAAATGAAGTAGATACGTTAATTTTCTGCTGTGTATGTTTTGTATAAGATACAAACCATGTTTTTCCATCAACCACACCCTCTATTTCTCATTAGTTGTGGGCCTTGCCTCTCTTACAATGGCTGGGTTGCAGCACGACAGAGCTCCTAACCTTGCTACATTTGTCTCTTCTTTTGGTTTGGCTTTTTTTTTTTTCTTTTTTTTTTTTCTTTTCTCTTTAACGTGTTTCTTGTCGCTATGGTATTGTCTTATTTCTTCATACGTTTCTTGCCGCCATGACTTTGTCTTATTTCTTCTTCACGCTCTTCTTGCCATTATGGCTTTGTCTTATTTCTTTGTGCGTTTTCTGTTGCTGTGGCCTTGTCTTATTTCTGCCGCTATGGCTTGGCATTATTTCACTATGTTGGCCTTGTAGAATTTGGAGTTTATCCTTAGCCCCTTGTACAAGGACATTGTGGGCTTTGTGAGTTTGCTCTTTTTGTTGCATTGAGCGCCTACTGACCCTTCAATTTCTTCTTTCTTTGGGCCTTTGGAATATGACCCAATTGCTATTTCTTTGCTCATGCCTTGACCCATCTCTTGCGGTTTTTTTGGGTTTTTCTCTTCATAAACTTTTGGGTACGAATTTGTAAAAATGGGTATCAACACTAAGCAGGACTTGGAGTCCATCTTATTAATGAATAAATGTTAAGGAGCATCCTTTTATTTAAAAATTTCCTGGACATAATCCAAACAGTGGAAATGAAGTCTTTTATTTTTTGTAGAAATGCACTTTTGGTCCCTATGTTTTGTCCTAATTCCATTTTAGTCATTTCCGTCATTGCTCTAATTGCAAAATCCTAATTGGCAGACAGAACTATTAAAATAATAATAAATTGTAAAAATTCATGTTTTTTTTTTTATAACTCAATAAATTCAAGTTCTTTTTTTATTAAAATTTTTTTAATTTAAATTTCTTAATGACCCCCTAAATAAAATTTCTAGGGTCACCCTGCTGGCAAGGCATGTTTATGAGAGACTACACATTCGGCAGCACTTCCAATGCCATCTCTGGGTCCATGTCCGCGAAGAGTTTGCATATAAAGATCTCTTGCTCATCATACTCGAACAGATTCTGATATGCTTATTGAAGGACATAGAGCTTATGAGCGAGAAGGAGCTACGTCAATTGGTTTTCCGGACTTTAATGAAATTCAGGTATCTAACGGTGTTGGATGACGTGTGCACGTAGGATATGTGGTTCAACCTTTTACGTCCCTTTGCAGACGCCACAAATGGAAGCAGGGTCATCCTTACTACTCGCCATTTTAATGTAGCATCAGAAGCTGACCCATGGAGTAGTCCATTGAATCTGAGGCAGTTAACTGAAGAGGAGAGTTGGGTATTGTTCTTGAAGAATGTAGGCAGCCGCAGATCACCAGAAAATAGTTCGGACTTAAAACAACTTCCGGGAAGGAATTTTGGGAATATGTCAAGGTTTGCCTCCGGCGGTCCTCCTACTGTGAGGACTATTGTCAACCATAGAATTAAGTGACAGGTCAAAGAGTAATTGATCGTTCACCATTTGGTGAAGATAAATCAGCTCTCTTAAATATTGTAGCTTTGATGAGCTATAATGAACTTCCATCTGCGTTAAAGCCATGTTTCCTTCATTTAGCTCTCTTTCCCAGGGCAGATGAGAGCCCCAAACGAAGGTTGTTGCAGTTGTGGCTTGCGGAGGGATTTGTTCAATTGTCACCTGATGAGGCTAGCGTCCCCATTGAAGATAAGTCCAAGATATATTTGGAGGAACTAGTGTCTAGAAACATGATTGAAATAGCAACAAGGAAGTAAGATGGAAGCCCAAAAACCTGTCGTATGCCATGTTTTCTCTATGGCTTCTTCTTGCCAAAAGCTGAGGAGGAGGGATTTCTACACGTCCACCATTGCAGGTCAGAATGTACATCTGCAGATTCAGAAATATTTAAGGTTCAGAGGGAAACCTATGTGCTTATATTTCTTTCAAAGCTGAAAACAAGGTACATCCAATAGTGAAATTGGTACGTTGCTTAAAAAAATTATCAAAGGTAGAGATTGTGTCCTGCTGAAGGTGCTTGATCTCGAGGGTGTCTACTGAAAGCAATAGCAGTAGCAGTTGTGCACTTGAAGAAATTGAAGATGATTCAAGTACAGTTCCAACGGTCAAGAAGAAACAGGGCAAGCCACCAGACGGTGTCGTTCCAATACGGAAATAAGCAGCACGATGTCGTTTTAATGTATTTATCTTAAGTGTTGGCACGTGTGCACGTGTGTGAGGCAGTTAGAATAGATTAGAATTGTAACCGACTTTCCCGCCTTTGTATTTGGGTATATATTAGAGAATGCTCATCTGTAATTGTATTGATTTGATTCTTGCTCTCTTTCTCTCGTGTTTGTTACCAGGGACGGAACCATGTGCAAGAAGAGGGGGGCTGTGGCCGCCCCCCCCCCCCCCTCCAAATTTTTTTAAAATATTAAATAATATATATATATATATATTTAAGATTTTAGAAAAGAAGTCCATGAAAATTATATTTGCCCCTCTCAAGAAAATTATATTTGCCCCCCTCGACTTCAAATCTTAGTTCCGTCCCTGTTTGTTACACTCCGTGATGTGTGTTTTAGAGCTTCTTTGTGTTCTTTCATCTACAAACCTCAGCTACCTAAGAAACTCGGGGAGCTGAGGAACCTAAAGTACTTAGGCTTGAGATGGACAGGTCTTAACTCTTGTCCCGCGTCAATTGGGAAGCTACCATGCCTGGAAGTATGCTAATATAACCACTTTGCCGAGTTCCATCTGGAAGGCAAAGAAACTTCGACATCTCTATATGAATGAGGTGTCCATTCAGAAGCCATCAAGAGTAGTCAGGGCCGGCTCAACAATTTTGGGGGCCTTAGGCGAAAATTTTAAGTGAATTATTTTTTTAACTTTAAAGTCTAAATTTGTACAAATAAAAATGAATTTATTACATGGTTCAATAAATTAGTTTTACTATGATACAAATAAGTTGATATAATATATATCAAATAATTAATTGGTGTGATAATTTATAATAATTGATAAAGTAAGAGATTGCATTAAAAAAAATGTGATAACTTATTAATTAGTGTGAGGTCTTGTTGTGGGGCCAGCTTAGCTTGTGATGTGTTAGGGCTTGTGGACAAGACTGCACAGTGCTATGTGCATTGTGCAATCTTGTCCTATCAAGTTGTGTTTATTGTGTAGTATTCTGCATTTTAAGATATAATGTGGTTTTTTTAATGCATTTTATTGACTAATAAAAGTATCTAAAATTTTTTTTTGTAATTAAAAAAAAAATATATAAATATATTATAATTTTTTTTTTACAAGTGGGGCCTTTTTTTATTTGAGGGCCTTAAGCAATTGCATCAATTGCTTATATGGTTCAGCCGGCCCTGAGAGTAGTGTCTTCAACAAACCAACTTCAGACCTTAATGAGGCTTTAATTTTATCGGTTCCAAGGATCCCAAGGATTGTGGCTTCGAAAAGTTCACTAGCCTTAGGAAACTGGAACTCACGTGCCATTCAGAATCAACGAAGGAAACAGCCAAGTGCATCTCACAACTCGATCGGCAGCCTTCTAAACTTAAGGTTGAGATCAAGAGATCCTTTTGGTCAATCTTAATTTATAACTCGTGTTGAGTCCTATGAAGGTTGAGATCAAGAGATCCTTTCGGTCAATCTTAATTTATACCTCGTGTTGAGTCCTATGAAGGACCATCAGTCTCAATTAGGGGTGTCAAATGGGTGGGTTTGGGTGGGTTTGGGGTGAGCATAATTGGGTTGGGTATATAAAGCCTATTTATCCATTATAGCCCATTTAACTAATTACTTCTAACCCAAATCCAACCCAACCCAATTATTATGGGTAAACCCCAACCCACCTAATTACCCAATTACCAAAATTACTAAACTGCCACTAAAGTGAAAATGATGAAAGCACTCTAAAAATATTAAACAAATTTTTTGTACTTTTCCACATTTTCTCACCTACCAAACAAAGATGCTGTTTTTGCCCCAAAAAAAGGGTTTTTGAAACAAACACTGTAAACAAAGCTTACAGTTTAGTTGAGACAACAACATAAAACGTAAAAGATTCCAAAATTTTATTTCTTCCAACGTTCCCACATTTTCTCAGCTACCAAACAAGCTCCTCCATCTTCAACGTTCCCACATTTTCTCAGCTACGTAAAAGACTCCATGGCTAAAGGGATTCTTCAAGCTCCTCCATCTTCTCTCTATTCTTCAATTCAGCTTCATACTTTTTCAATCTCTCATTCATTTGCTCCTGTGTTCACAACATTAATGAAAATTTGATGAGTAAAAAGATCAGTATGGAGTGGATTCTTCAATTCCTAAGATTTTATCGGCAACCAAACAGAGAGTTTAGAAATTGAAGTGGGGGAGGTTGCTCAGCTTGTTGATTAGGGTTTCGACATCTTAGCTATACTTCCCTTTCTCCACTGTCATTGACGAGTTTCTGAGGACTAGCTCCGTCGGCTTTGCTCTCAGTTTTCCGGCGAGGGATCTTCAGTCGCCGGCGAAGAGGAATTAATGGCCTGTGATCAGACGGTGGAGGTGTACTCGTACGAGAAGATGGATTGGATTTCAGGCAAGAGATCTGATATTGCTTCGTATAGGTCCAATGTGCGAAACATTTTCTCGTGGGTTTTCTTGCACTTTGCCACGGTTTCCGGGAATCCAAACAGGCTTACGTGTAGCGTCTTTACAGTGCAAAACATTTTCTTGGGGGCTTTTTTTTTAATGGGAAGGCTGGGTTGAATTTGGTTATATTATTTTTGGGTTAAATGGGTCTCAGTGGGTTTTTAATTAAAACCCAATAATCGCTAGGTCTAATTGGGTTGATACCCATTTAACCCAACTAATAAATGGATGGGTTTGGATTCAATTACAGTGGGTGGGTTTGGGTGGACAAATGGGTTTGGGCTTATTTTGCCACCCCTAGTCTCAATGAACGTACACCAAGTAAGCCGAATTTGATATATATCGTACCTCAAAAATTGTGCTATTATTAAGTGATTAGCAGGGCCGGCCCAAGAAAATTTGGGGCCTACGACAAAAGTTTTATATGGGCCTTTTTATATGTAAATATTAATTAAATAAAATTATATAATATTAATTAAATTAAGACTAATTTAATGTAAATACAGAAATTGATGAATAATACTAACTAAACTAAGGTTAATTTTATATAGAGGATTTAATATCATAGTTGAACCATAAATTTAAAAAAAAAACTAAAATATATATATATTTGTTTAAAAAAAAACTTAATTTAACTTGGATATATGACTATGCATAGTTAAGTCCATTTGTAATCTAAATTTTAATTTTATATATTCTTTTTAAGAGAAAGAGATAGATAGATGTTATTTAGTATGTGGCTTTGTAGGAGATTAATTTACAAAAATTAAGGTCTCAAACTCTTAGAGGAGATTAGTCATCATTGATGATCTATCACATTTGTAGCATCTTTTTTGAAACATTTTAGGGTTTCAATTGGTTTAAATTTCTATTGGTCTCCTATTTTGGAAGCCTTGTTAGAAATGAAAAAAAAAAAAGTACTAAAGATATTACAAAATGTTCATAATATAATGTGATAATTGTTAGGTTCTAAAAGTTTAGAACAATTGGCAAATTGTGAACACAAACTTGTCTAGATATAGATCTTAGAGTCTATAGGTTTTATTAGACAATGCTCAAGGTGATTTAAGTTAAGATTCAAGAATATGTAAGCTGCAGAAAGAAGAATTTAGAAATTGCCTGGTTCGATCGATTGAAAGACAAGCTCGACCGATCAAAAGACAAGCTCGACCGATCGAAAGTCGTATCTACAGAATTTTAAGTTGGCCCAAACAGCAGTTCAAGCCCATTAAGGATTAGGGTTTCAGATCTACTTCTCCCACTATATAAAGGAAACCCTATGCACATTTTTACAAGACTTTTTAGAGAGAGAAGAGTGTGCCTCTTTTGTATTAGGGTTTTGTTCCTAAAAAGCTCTCTTATATCTTCTACCAGTGTTGTTCCTTGAAGAATCTCAAGATCTGGTATTGTTGAAGTTGCCGCCTTCTTTTGTCATCAAAGGTGTTGATAATCTAAACCTTCAAGGGTGGTCTTGGAATCACAAACAGGAGAGTTTGTGTTGCTAAACCTTTGAGTGGAATCTCAAAGTCACAAGCGTGAGTGTTTGTGTTTTGCAAAGGTCAAGGAAAGAAATAATCCGTGAACTCGGAGCTGTCACGTGGTCGTGGTAGTAAGTTTCCTACTCGAGGTAGCAATAGGATGTTAGTGGTCTAAGTCGCTATTGTACAAACTTCAATTCTTTCTAGTAGATTTGCTGTTTACCTTGAGGATAACTAGGTTAAATCCTCCCCAGGTTTTTTACCTGTTTGGTTTTCCTGGGTCATCAGATCTTTGTGTTCTTTATTTTTTCGCTGCTTTACATGATATGATTATATTTGTGTTAACCTAGATTTGTTTAATTTACCTAAGTTAATCACTTGGCTAATTATCTAGGTTAATTTGTTTGAGTTTAAGGGGTCTAAACATCTAACAAGTGGTATCAGAGCGGGTAGCTCTTTTGTGTTAGATCTTTTGATCTAAGAGTTGATCATTGATCCCTGTTATCATGAATAATTTGAAGTGTCTTTCTGCTCATGTTTGTGATGATTTGAATAAAAAGGACACTGTTGTTTTTGTTGATCTTTTTCATGCCCGTGAAACTCTTCGTAAGGAATTATTGAAAACTAAGAGAATTGCTAAGAAATTCAAGGAAGAGTTAAAATTGGCTAATATTGAAAAATAGGAATTTGTTGTTAGATTAGATGAATATAATAAAAAGAATGAATTTTTGAGAAATCAAATTTCCTCTCAAGATGAAAAGATGAAAAGCTTGGAACAAGAGTTAGTTGAATTTAAAGCTAAAATTGAAAATTTGACTAGTACCAAGCCTACTGTTGATAACAGAAGTATTTCTGTTTCTCTTAAGCCTAAAACTGAAAAAGTTTATATCCCTCCTTTCAAGAAGAATAATAAAGAAAAGGCTTATTTTGTTAGGTTAGACAAAGGTAAAAATTCTGATGTAGACGCTGAAGTTTCTAAACCTAAGTCTAAACCTACTGTTAGAGAGCATAAGAAATCTGTTTTTGTGTCTACTTGTCACCTTTGTGGTGTTGTTGGTCATATTAGACCAAATTGTTCTTTGTTAAGGCAAAAACCAAAATCTGAGACTAGATTTGCTGTTAGGAATACTGATGTTCCTAAATTTGTTCCTGTCTATCACTTTTGTGGTGTCTGTGGTCACATTCGTCCTAACTGTCATAAATTGAAATTTAAGCATTCTGTCTTTCAATCTAGGATATGTGATGATATTTTTCCTGCCATGAGTCCAAATAAATTGTTTCATATGCTTTTGAAAAATTTAAGCTTGTTGGCTTGTGAAAGGAATTTGCAGGATTTCAGTCTTTCTCAGAAGATTGGTGTAATCCCTCAAATACACTCTGCTTCTCATGGATTTTCACCTGCAAAGCCGAACACTCGTGCTATATGGGTGAGAAAAGATTCTTTAAGGTGAGTGTTGTTTACTTGTCCCTGATTTAATTCTTTCAATTGTTTGTGGGCATGTTTTGTTTTTGTTTTTGTTTTTGTTTTTGGTTGTTTTGTTTTTTTTAGGTTGTTTTGTTTAAAAAAGATCCAAAAACATTGAAAATTTTCAAAAAGACAAAAATATTTTATTTTGTGTCTAGTTTTATTTTTCTTGAGGATTACATAAATTATGATATCTCTCTTTTGATCTAAAACATGCTTGATATTGTGGAGAAACATAAAAAGTATGTGTTCTATAAGTGCTAAGCTATTTTTTGATTTTGTTTGAGTATGTACTAGTTTGTACATGTACTCAAGGGTTAATTAAGAAATTTATATTTCTTGTTTGTGTACCCTCTATCGCTTGGTTAAGTACTGCCATGCATTGCATTTGCATATTTAATCATTTAGCATAATGTGTGCTTTTAGTTTTGGTCATAAAATTTTTTTTAAACCAAAAAGATTTTTATGTGTTTTGTATTATATATCTTGGATTTATAATTAAGGTTGGCCATATTATCTTTACATAACATGTTTATGTACTTTGTTTAGCTTGGATGAGCTTATTTTATTACACTTTACTAGTTTAAGCTTTGTAATGCATGTTGTGTGGGAAGTTGTTTATATTTTTGATCACATGATTTTGATCTTGAATTCACATGCCTTTGATTGTTGGACTTGAACTTAATGAGAAAGGCATAATAACCATCTCACCACTGTTTACTAGCTAATCATGAACACCTTAGTACATATCATATAATTTTGTGCTCGAGAAAGTGTAGCACATGCACAAAAAGAACATAAGGTGTAGCCTCGGTTAAATTGTTAAAATTGGTGTGTACATTATTGGGCTATAATAATTTCACAATTCAAATAAAATTGGTGTGTATATTATCCCGGCTATTTTAAATAAGTTTCTGATAATTAAAAATTGGTGTGTACATTATGAGGTAAAACAAGAAACTTACATGATTGCAAACTTTTGTTCTAGGAGATGTGAGAGTTATATGATGTAACTTTTTAGGTGATAGTCTCTCTCACTTGTATGTGATGAATTTTGTAGACTTTGTGATTGATTGCTATTCACATATCACCTCACATGTCTCTCAAGTTTTTGCTAGTTGAACACACTACACAAGTTACTCTTTGCTAAACTTTGTACATGTTATTGTGTGTGATTTTGTTGTGGCCATCCAAGATTATATATACCTTGATTTTGATGCAAAATTTGAGTTTTGAGGACACATTGGTTGATAAACTTGTTTTTGAGAGATCTGGGTTGTATTCATGTGTTTTTGAAAAACTTTTAGTCTCATACTCATACATTTCATTCATGAAATATTTTGTTTTGAGAAGTTACTGCATTAAATTCCTCTGTTTTCAAAAATTTGAGTTTTTCAGAATTTCGACCGATCGAAGCTATCTCTCGACCAATCGAAATTGCGATAAAATTTTTAATTTGAATCTGTTTGACTCGATTGGTATTCGATCGATGCTCGATCGATCGAAACTGAAAAATTTTCAGTTTCTAAGTTTTTGACCAAATTTTTTTTCATGAATCATTTATGTTCAGGATTCACATGAATTGCATTTTTTTTTTTGTATCCATCTTGCAGTCTTGCATTCATATCTCTCATTGTTTTCACACATAACATGCATACACTTTGCTAAATTGGGTACTCAACTTGAATTAAAAAATTGATTGATTATTTTTGAGTCCTTTGTACATTTTAGTCTATGCTATTTTTCTTGATGTGTGAACTGCAGAAAATATTTTTCTTAAGAGATATGATGGATAATCAATGTGCAAATATTTTCTCTACTCATGCAACTGTTTATGGGTCACATAGTGTCAAGTTTGCATTTATTGAAAGAGAGAATATTTTTCTTCATGTGTATCCTTAACTCAATTTTTTTGGTTTGTGTGTTTTTTTATTTATCCCCACCTCCTAAATTTTTCCCAAAACTTGTTTTGTTTTTCCTATTTTTATAGGGGGAGAAAAGTTTTTTTTAGCCTTTGTTGTTCATAGGGGCAGTTGTTGCTCTTCATAAGGGGAGTTCTTTCTATTTTCTATAGAGCTAATCTGTTTTTTGTTCCCTTGGTTCTCTTTTTTCTCTCATGTTTACTGTCACTCTACTCTTTGTTTGAGTTGTCTTTGTCAATACGTGACAAAAAGGGGGAGAAATAGATGAATTGTGGGAATCCTGTTTGTCTTGTTTAGGGGGAGATAAAATTGTTTTTGAAAAGGAGAGAATATAAAAACTTTTTGATGTATCTAACTTAGGGGGAGGGTTAGAATTTATTTTTGTTTTTATATTTTTGTTTCATATTATTGTTTATGTGTCTTTCTTTCCACACATGCGTTGATGTGTTCTTTTGAGTGTTTTCAGGAAAGACAGGTTCATTCTGATCAAGACCTTCTACCCCTTCTTGCAACTTCTAGGTTAAGAATCTTAGATTGGGATTTGTGATGTAATTGGGCATTTTATTGTTTGGGTTGTTCTTGTATTTGAGCATTTCATTTTGTATGAAAGTTTTGTCACAAATTGCCAAAGGAGGAGATTGTTAGGTTCTAAAAGTTTAGAGCAATTGGCAAATCGTGAACACAAACTTGTCTAGATATAGATCTTAGAGTTTATAGGTTTTATTAGACAATGCTCAAGGTGATTCAAGTCAAGATTCAAGAACATGTAAGCTGCAGAAAGAAGAATTCATAAATTGCCTTGTTCGATCGATCGAAAGACAGGCTCGATCGATCGAAAGTCGTATCTACAGAATTTTAAGTTGGCCCAAACAGCAGTTTAAGCCCATTAAGGATTAGGGTTTCAGATCTACTTCTCCCACTATATAAAGGAAACCCTATGCACGTTTTTACAAGGCTTTTTAGAGAGAGAAGAGTGTGCCTCTTTTGTATTAGGGTTTTGTTCCTAAAAAGCTCTCTTATATCTTCTACCGGTGTTGTTCCTTGAAGAATCTCAAGATCTGGTATTGTTGAAGTTGTCGCCTTCTTTTGTTATCAAAGGTGTTGATGATCTAAACCTTCAAGGGTGGTCTTGGAGTCACAAACAGGAGAGTTTGTGTTGCTAAACCTTTGAGTGGGATCTCAAAGTCACAAGCGTGGGTGTTTGTGTTTTGCAAAGGTCAAGGAATGAAGTAGTCTGTGAACTCGGAGCTGTCACGTGGTAGTAATAATAAGTTTCCTACTCGAGGTAGCAATAAGATGGTAGTGGTCCAAGTCGCTATTTTACAAACTTCAATTCTTTTTAGTGGATATGCTGTTTTACCTTGAGGATAGCTAGGTTAAATCCTCCCCAGGTTTTTTACCGGTTTGGTTTTCCTAGGTCATCAGATCTTTGTGTTCTTTATTTTTTCACTGCTTTACATGATATGATTGTTATTATTTTAACCTAGATCTGAATAATAAACCTAGGTATTTACTTGGTTAATTAATTAGGTTAAACAATCTAGTTTTACAGGGGTCTAAAATTCTAACAATAATGACTGTAATTGATAAATTTTAATAACTTAATTTATTTGTATTTGAATTACTTTTTTATGTGATTGGTAATATGTCAATCAAACCTATAGTAAAATTTGTGATATTTTTAGCATCACTCTTAAAAAAAAGTATCAATTATTTAAAAAATATTATATTTTTATAAAATTTTGGGCATTTTAGGAAGGGAGATGAGGCCTTTTTTTAATAGGGAATTTTTTATTTTGTTGTGGGGCTTTAGGCCTAGGCCTAAGTTGCCTATATATATATATATATATATATATATATATAGGCCTAACGCCTCTCTGTTACAGGTGACCGTTTGAGATGTGTAAGACCTACCAGTGTTGTCCTATAGTCCAGTTGGTCCTTAGAATCCTTGGTTTGCCGTTTAGCCGTTTAGCCGGAGTAAGGCATTAGGCGTTTTCAGGTGTTTAGGAGAAAAAGGCAATTAGAGGCTATACTGTGCATTGTGAAGGCATCTTGTCTTAGTGTGAATACCCTATTGTCAGATCTAAGGTTAGATCCAGTTGTTTGGAGATAAAGATAATTAGGTTTTAATTGTGTTTCCCTACTAGATAGCCAAGATGATGAGTAAATTATTTAGAAGTAACTCAACCTCCAGTTTAGCCAGTAGATCCACATCACTTCCAGAAATCCCACAAGAGTCTGGAATTATCTATAGTGAAGAATATGAGATGTCTGATGTTGACCTTAAGTTAGGAGATTGGAACCTTCCTAAGGTACCCACAAAAGAATTCTACAAGTCCTCATGGGGATTGAACACCTTCAAGACAGACTTCCATGTTAGGACCATAGAGCAAGTTTGTGGAATTAATAAGCAGTACGAGACGTGCTACTTATTCAGTCCAGACCAAATAAAAGCACATAAGAAGAAAGGTCATCACTTCTTACACATAGGTTTAGTTCAAATTGGGATCAAACCTCTCATCAGATCAGGATTTAATAATTCAGTTCTGTTAGCCCTTAGAGATACCCGTCATATAAAGTTTAATGACAGTCTCTTAGGAACCATTCAAACCAGTTTAAGTAACGGACCAGTCCATTTTGACTATTTCCCAAACTTTACAGTTCATCTTCATGACTCGAACGTCATGAAAGCCTTAACTTTGAATATCAAGACCCATGGAACCCTCATGACGCAGGGAACCAGCCAAATTGCACTTATATACAGGGTGTATTATAAGTGTATCAAAACAAACATGAATGTTGGAGCTTTGGACAGAAAGAAAGTGGGAGAAACACTGCTTATTCAGACCAACGTCCAAGCAAAAATCCAGATCCCTAAAACCCTTAAGTGGAATGAAATTTCCTTTCCAGAAGATTGGAAACTTCAGAATGAGAACTTCCCTCTCCATATCCAAAATCCAGATCAGGAATCAGAATTAGATTTTGTCCAGCAACTAGCAGATGGTTCTGTTAGACTTAGTTTTGACAAGTCTAGATTCAGATCACCTCTAGATGACTACAGGCCCAGATCCCCAATAGATCTCAGCCGATTTCCTAGTAAGCAACCACCCTTTCTCCTCTGAGACAGACCTATTTCCCAAGCCAGTTCCTCTAGACCTCTAGCACCATTTCCTAAATCTAGAAGAGACTTAGGACCAGAGTTTCAAGAAGTTAAGACCAAATCTCAGGTTAGTACACCTTGTTATACAGCCAAATAGGACTCAGTTATTGATTAGGAGGACGACAACAGTCAGAAGGTAGGATTACCTTCAGGAACTGATATGGAGGACCCATATCAAGATAACATTGAGGATTATGATCTTAAGGTTTTGAAAAAGGATTTCAAACCAGATATGGATTACTTAGGCAAAGAATTTGATCTAGAAAAGAACCTAGACAAAAAGAAAGCCTATAGAGCCAACCATACCAAAGAACAAAAACAAGAAGTATATGATGCTTGGCAAGCATTCATGAAGGAAGTATCATAAAATATTCCCTTCTTTGTTTACTTTGAGAAATATTTTAAGTGGCAAAAGGGGCCTCCTCACAAGGAAACCACCCGACCTGGCCAACCCAAACTTTCTTCCGAGGTTAAAGTCCTTAGCAAACAAGAAGAACTACTCCTAGATCTCATAGAACAGATCGAGGACCCAATAGTCAAAGCCCAAAGACTTAGTTCATTCCGTGCAACCTTGATAAAAGAACCACATAAGCCAGAACCCAAGATTCATAAGCCAAAGGTAGACCTAGAAAAAATCTATGACAAATTCTCCAAAGCTAAGAAGGAAGTTACGGTTAATGACCTTCAAAAAGAAATTAAGGACACTAAATCCGAGGTCAGAACCGTCAAGCAAGAAATGACCATCCTTAGGATTGACAATAGTCTCCTTGACAAGAGAGTCAAAACCCTAGAAGAAAATTCTCATCAAGAAAATGAGATAGATCCACCATCCCAGAACCATTCTGATGAAGAAGATGAGACAGTTAACCTAACAGCAGATATGGTCCAAGCCCAAGATGGACGACCCAGTAGTGGAAAGTTTTTAGAAACCATGAATAGGATTGATTTCCAAAAATGGCACTCTATAGTCAGAATTGTGATTAGCAAAGATTATGAGTTTACTGCTGTAGCCTTAATCGATTCAGGTGCTGATCTCAATTGTATACAAGAAGGAATTGTCCCTTCCAAGTATTTTCAGAAAACCAAAGAAAGGTTAACATCTGCAAGTGGAGGAAAAATGCTGATCAAGTATAAGATCCTAGGAGCACATGTTTGTCAAGACAATGCATGCTTTAAAACCACGTTTGTCCTAGTAAAAAACATGATGGATAAGGTTATCCTAGGAAACCCATTCATGTGTCTTTTGTACCCCTTTGTCACGGATAGTGAAGGAATCACTATCCACCCTTTTGGCCATCCAGTTAAGTTTAGATTTCTTAGGAGCCCAGAACCAAAAGATATTAGTATTCTTCAGGGTGTTTCTGTCTCCAGAACTCTTAACCTCATTAGTGCCAAAAGCCAACAGATCAAGTATTTGGAAGATGATTTGGGATACAAAAGAGTTGAAGAAAGACTAGCTTGTACAACTATCCAGAAGGAAATCAAGGAGTTTGAAGAAAAACTCAAACAAGAAGTCTGTTCTGATCTACCCACAGCTTTTTGGTATAGGAAGAGACACGAGGTAGCTCTCCCCTATGTTAAAGAATTTAATGAAAAAGATATTCCAACCAAGGCTAGACCCATCCAAGTGAACCAAGAACTTATGGATGTTTGTAAAGCCGAAATCAATGATCTTCTTAGAAAAGGTATCATCAGAAAATCTAAGTCACCATGGTCTTGCCCAGCTTTTTATGTTCAGAAAAATGATGAGATTGAGAGAGGTGTACCCAGATTAGTCATCAATTACAAGCCCTTTAACAAAGTCTTAGAATGGGTAAGGTACCCAATTCCCAACAAAAAAGACTTAGCCAATAGGCTTAGTAAAGCTGTCATCTTTAGCAAATTTGATATGAAGAGTGGTTTCTGGCAGATACAAATCAGAGAATCTAACAGGTATAAGACAGCCTTCACCACACCTTTTGGTCATTACGAATGGAACGTAATGCCCTTTGGTCTCAAGAATGCACCTTCAGAATTCCAGAATATCATGAATGAGATTTTTAATCCATTCTCCAGTCATGTCATTGTTTACATTAATGATGTCCTAATCTTCTCAGATTCCCTAGACCACCACAAGAAACATCTGAGAACATTTCTTCAAACAATCAAGTTCAATGGTCTTGTTGTTTCAGCTCCCAAGATCAAACTTTTCCAAACTAATGTACGGTTCTTAGGATTTGACATAAGACATGGTGTCATCAAACCCATTGCTAGGGCATCCAGTTTGCTGATAAGTTTCCAGATGAAATCCTAGATAAAACCCAGCTTCAGAGATTTCTAGGATCTCTTAATTACATCTCAGATTTCTATCAAAATCTCAAACAGCAATGCAAACCCCTTTTTGATAGACTCCAAACCAATCCATCTCCATGGACCCTTGCTCATACCCTAGTTGTCCAGAACATAAAAAAATATGTCAAGACACTTCCTTGTTTAGGAATTCCCTCAGTCAACTCCTTCAAGATTGTCCATACAGATGCCTCTGACAAAGGTTATGGTGGCATTCTCCTTCAAAGAGTCAACCCAAACTCCCCGGAACAAATAGTCTGTTTCCATTCAGGAATTTGGAACTCCACTCAGTTGAAATATAGTACTATTAAAAAAGAAATTTTATCTATAGTACTTTGCATTTCAAAATTTCAGAGTGATCTTTTGAATCAAAAGTTTTTAGTAAGAATTGATTGGAAATCTGCAAAGCATGTTTTAGAAAAATATGTTCAAAATATTGCATCAAAACAGATTTTTGCCAGATGGCAAGCCATTCTTTCAGTTTTTGACTTTGACATAGAATTCATAAAAGGAACTCAAAACAGCATCCCTGATTTCCTTACCCGTGAATTTTTGCAGAGTCCAAACCAAGATGTCGGGAAAGAAACCCGTCCCCCCAAAATTGCCTAAACAGCAAACCCTAGGAAGTACTAGTCAGGCAAAGAACCCTGGCCAATTAGTACCAGCATCACCAGTTTCAGTTGCCAATCATTATGTCTTGTCTACCATTCCTAGACCTAACTACAAAAGGCCAGTCCAACCCAGTTATAACTCAGCCTTAGCCTCCCCAGCCCCTAGGCAATCCACCCTTTATACAGTTGATGATCCTTTTGGCCCCCTTCAGTCCCAAAAATCATCCCAGCCATTACCTAGAAGAAATAGGTCACCATATTTCAAGAAATCATACATTCAGCATATCTCTTATATAGAACCCTACATAGTTCATATAAAAGATCCCCTTGCCCTAGCTATGGAAGTTTTCCCAAAAGGATGGCATTTTCTCTTGAGACACCCGGAGAAAAACATCAAGTACTACAGACAAATCCTCATCGAGGAAGAGTCTACCAGAGTTGAGAATATCATGAACAAAAGGGACCCCTCAGTAGTCCTTTACCACAAGTTCATAATCACAGGTTTTATCAGCAGCAAAGAATGGGGACAGCATCCCTCTTTACTAAAAACTCTCAGCAGACTCAAGTCCATCACAGGTTCAAATCTCCATTACAGCTATCATGATTACATGGATGCATTTGAAAAGGTCCTCTTTTACCAGAACAAGAACTTTGACCATTCTTGGTTCTTAATGTTTGACAAAAAGTTCTCCAGTCCAATACCCACATGGTTCCTTAAGTGGTGGGAAATGTTTGGATCAATTCCGCAGATTTTCCCAGATCTCCTTCAGGATACCCTAAGGTATTTCAGCTCAAGGTATAAACTCACTCCTCATAGTGCACAGTTTCCAGCTATTCTGCACATGACAGTCAGGTACAGGATTCACTGGATCAGTATGTGGAACTATGACATTAATGGAAATCTGTTAAACAAAGAATTTTCAGTTAAATGGTGGGATTCCCTTAAGATTGATTTAGTCATCAGTCAAGTTTATAAGGATTTCCCTCTCCTAGTTCAAAGGAATATAGTCACAAGATCTCAGTCTAGTCTAGACTCCTCTCAATTCGCAGGAAAATCTAGCAAAGAATTAAAAGATCTTGCCCAACAATTACTTCTCCAGTCAGAAGAACTACAATCCCAAGAGCAAGAGAAAGGTTCTCCTGCCTCTTTCGAAGCCTCAGCAAATTTTGATCCTAATAATCCACTATTTTAGGATTCCCAGGATCCAAATGATGTTTACAGATTAGAAGACGATTAAAGAAAGTTTTGAATAGTACCAGTCACTATTCAGAACAGTAACCCCAGACATGTTACTATTCATCTTCAGCACCAGTTACTGTTGATGAACAGGAACCAGCACCCAGCCGACACCAAAGACAAGGGACAGAACGCTATTCATGAACAGTAAAAAGTCACTATTCATGAACAGTACCCGACACAATCATCCAAAATTACTGTTGCTTTCGGTGGAAAAGGTTTTCACCCCAGTTAAAGCAATTCACTCTCCGGATTTTCAGCAATCTTCAGCAGAATCCAAGGCTCCCTTCTCCCTATATAAGGAAGCTTCAGGATCAATTGAAAGCAAGTCCAATAAAAGTTTGGATTCAAGTCCAGTTTATTTTCTCTTCTCTCCCCCTCTCACTTGTAATCAAAATGGCATTTTACTCTTGTAATACCCCAGTCAGTCTTACAATTGTAATCAGATGGCCTCAGTCGGTCTCCAGTTTGTAATAGAAATCAGATAGCCTCAGTCGGCATCTGACAGTTTCCGTTAGCCTTGTAACTTATCCCTTTTTGGTGTATATATATATATATATATATATCAGAAGCATGAATTGGGTGAGTAAAAAAGTTAGAAACAGCAATTCGTTTGCTAAAAAAGTACTGAATCCCACGAGAAATTGTGAAGTGGTTCAAGATTACTTGTCTTCCTAGCGTAAGTTGATCCCTCTTCTTGAAAATTATTCAGAAAAAAGACTAGTATGGTATTGCCTCAATCATTAATTTGATTCTACCATCAAGTCTTAGAGATATATTGCGTGTAGTACTAAGACGCATCTACGTAAATCAACGTTTTTATTTTAATGAAGGATTAGTGCTCGTGGAGGGTCGTCGTCCAGGACAAAATGCAGTCTTTGGAGTGCGACACTGTCAAGAGTAACATGCTGCAAAATTTTGCAATTCCTTTTTTTATTTATTATCATTTTTCTTTTATAGTTCCTTGTATCACTGTTCAGTGCTCACGGTGATATTCTTCTTCTTCTTCTTCTTCATGCATGGGTGTTCTGTGTTCAGGTATGAACAATATACATTGTACTAGCAATGTAAATTTTATATTTTAGTTTAGTACAATGTAAAACTATAATTACTGTAATTAATTAATTTGGGTCACAACAAAATTTAACCATAATTTTTTTTTTCTTTTACATTGTATCAGTACAATTTAAAATTTTTTGAATGACCCACGTGTGAAACAATAGGCAAATTTGGTCATATTGTGAAATTGTTATAAATTTTTGTTATTTCTTTGGTAGAGAAAATTTTTTGTTGTAACTATTAAAGGAGTTGGAACATAGTAGTTTTTAAGGCAAAAATATCATTTTGATTCTTATATTTTGGAGTTATTGTTAATTTAGTTCCTACGTTTTAATAGTAGTTAATTTGGTCATTGTTGTTTTTAATTTGCAGTCAATTTTTGTTAGTAAGTTAACTGTAAAAACTAAATTGATTACAAGTTAAAAATAATAGGGGTCAAATTAATTACTACTAAAATGTAGGAACCAAACAAACAATAAAAGAATTACGTGGTTTGGCAATAGCCTACATCCATGAGCAACAACGAAAAATTTCACTATATCAAATTTAGGATAATATAGATTGGTATAGATGCACTCTCACAAACCCAAATTCCAAATACATCCAAATAGTTCTCTATCACAAATACAAAACCAAAGAACCGAAGGTTCACAAATATCAAATACGAATTGCGCACAAACCAAAGAGAGGGTCACAAATCAAATCCAAAAGTTGCAACAAAGCAAGAGAGCAAATCACCAAATCTTAGAACCAAAATCAAACTAAGCGGAAACAAAACCTCTCTCACTATTCTAAATTGCAACACACAAATATATATATATATATATATATATATATTTATCAAAGAACCAAACAAGAGAAAGCCTCTTTTTCCCACATACTAAATTTGCCGCAATAACATTATGCTTATATAGAGGAAATAGTTGGCTAGCAATCCAAAACAAGAAGGACGAGATTCCTCTTCCACACACAAAGGAGAATCACTCCTATTCCAAATAGAATTCAAAATCAAGTAGGAGACAAGACTTATAATAGAGTTTGATAACTTCAAACAACAGTCACTCAAAAGGAATAAAATTCCTTTTTTTATCCAAATCCAGCACCATGTCACCACCAAAATTAACATCATGATTCCTACTTCCTAAAGATTTAACCTTAATAGGCCCCCACACATCACTATGTACATAGTCAAGCATACCTTTAGTATGATGAACTACTGTACCAAACTTGACCCTATTTTGCTTCTCCAAAGCACAAGGCTTACAAACTTCAAATTTGCAATTCTTGTCACTCTTAAACAAAGTATTCCCACTTGCATGTTCCAAAAGTCTAATAGTATTTGAAGCAACCTCCCCATTCGTTACCCCACTTACAATAGTACTCCCTTTAAGGAAATACAGTTTCCTTCATCGTGTGGCCATCATCACTACCAAAGCACCATGTGGTACCTTCAAAGTTCCATTCTCCATAGCAATCTTGAAACCTTTGGATTCTAATAAACCAACTGAGATGAGATTCTTCTTCAAGTTAGGTACGTATTGAACCTCATTCGGATAACGAACTGTTCCATCATGCAATTTTAGCTTGATTTTAGCTTTCCCAAAAATCTCACACTTTTGATCATTACCCATGGTTACTGAACCAAATTCTGACTTTTCTAGGTTGTAAAACCATTCATTCTTTGTATACATATGGAAGGTGCAAGCTAAATCCAAGACCCATTCATTTGAATGGGAAACAAATGATGAACTAGTCAAAGCAAAATCAAAATTTTCATTACTATCATGTGCTACATTTGCATTAGAATCCTTCTTGTCCTTGTTTTGCAATAGAGGAAAATCTTTCTTCGAATGCCCCTTTAATTTTGCGACAATAGGTACACTCATTTTTCTCAAGTTTCTTATCATTAGAAATGCCCTTAATAATCAAAGCCTCAGTCATCATGTCCCTTTGAGCTTGTTTATCTTTCTTATGAAACTCATTATTGGTCAAAGCATTTGACACATTATTAAATTTAATCTCATCATTTCCATACAATAGTGTAGTAATTAGATGATCACAAGTATTAAGCTATGAATTCAATAACAAGAGAGCTTTATCCTCACTCTTAATATCAACTTCCAAATTTTGCAAATCAGCAAGTATCTAATCTAATCTATATATTACTAAAAGCTAAAGTGTAGCATTTAATATTGCTACGCTCACATTGAGCCACGTCAGCAGCCACGTCATTCCCATCCTCTTTTCTGAATTTTTAATTTAATTTTAAAATAGATTTTAGCAATTTTAAAATATTAATAAAAATAAAATTATTTCCAGCCCTATCTCTACTTTAAAGTCCACTTCTTATACATTTAATTCAACTATAAAGCCCAAGCCCACACCCAAAGCCTTTTCAAATCCCTTTGTCAAACCTGATGTTTTTTCATGGTTACAACTTCCTGTCTCCCAGTCCCACGTTTTGTTTCATTGTTTCAGGTTTAGTCCCTTCCCCTTCCCCACTTTTTGATTCTCATGATTTTAGTTTCTGTTCTACTGATTCTCTCACGGTTTCAGCTTCTGTTTTGGCTTCTAACGCTAGCCTCTCTGTCTTCCTTCCTTCCTTCCTCTCCTCACATCTATATAAATATCGATGTAAGCAAGGTGGTTCAGTTGAGGTATCCCTACATTCCAATTTCTTTTGTGCTCTATTCTTTTGCTTGATGGTTTCCCCCCCCCCCCCCCTCCCCCCCTTTCTATGTTTATTTCTACCTAGGGTGTTGAATTTGTTACTGCTAGGTAATTTAATTGGAGCACTACTTCTTTTGAGTATGTTCATTATGATTTTCTAGCTATATTGAATCTATATATTAAATCTGTCACCTTTTTCTATTTCGTGTTGTGCTCTATTCTTTTGTTTGATGTTTTTTTTTTTTTTTTCCATTTGTTTTTGCCTAGGGTGACAAATAGACAGATATATCATTTGCTTTCTTATGATATAAAAGCCATGGAAGAGTTGGGTTTTTGGCTCTACACTATTCATGGAATAATTTAATTAGTTTTGTAGTTTCGTATATTTGATAGTTTTCAATTTGTTTGTTCTGTCTATTTGTTATGTTATTGTTGATGTTTGTTGTGTTACAGAAACTGTTCAATGTGTAAATAAGTTGTATATTTCTGTTTTAAACTATTAATATCTTTTATTTATAATAACAATCGTTAATATCTTAGACATTATTCAAAAGAAAAAAATCCTATAGCTTAGACATTGATACATGAGGTGTGGATTTCTGACATGGCTTTGATTGTTTGAACTATTTGATGTGCTCATCCCACACTTAGGATTGTTCATTATCGGTTTTATGGTACATTCTAATGTTGAAATTTTGTACACACCATGTGTTTGACAAAATGTCTTACTCTTGCATTAGTTTATATCCAAAACCCAAGTTGCAACATTAGAAAATTTAATAACCTTCTTAAATAGGAATGAATTTTGGACTATACCTTCTTTATTAATATATGTATAAACTAAACAGCTACAACTTTAAATTTGATTGAGATCATCTAGAAAGGCATGTTTTATAAATTAGTTGCGGTAAAGTGAAACAAAAAATTACATCTAATTATATGTATCCATTCTTAGACCTCATACTCCTATTAATGGCCCACATCTTTCCTAAATATCTAAGTCAAGTTAATTACATTTCAAATGTATGCAATTCATATCACTTCCTTGTGGTAGTTTCTTATTTGATGTGTTGTTTAAGAAAATAGGGCAATGATTAGTGAAGGAAAGACAATTCAATTTTGGTTAGTGGAGATAGAGGTGCTGGTAAAATTGAGACAACAAAGATGCTCATGAGATATCTTGCACACTTAGGCGAGCAATTTGGAGTAGAAGCACGCACAGTTGGATTTCAAATTTTCCTAAATGAGTATATGCTTGGCATATTATCAAAAGAATTAAGGTTTATGTCTACAGTGACCTTTAATATCACAGTCCAACCCAGTTCTTGAGGCCTTTGGCAATGCCAAAACAATTCGAAACAACAACTCAAGATTTTTATTAGTTTTCCATGGTTTGCTTTTCAATGAAGACTATCTTTACACATTTATTTCTTTCATTTCAATTATACTTGTTGCATATATATTTCTTAATTATGCATATGTTTTAGGTATATCTGTTTGAACTTCTCATTATAATGTCTCTTTCATGTCATAGTAACATTTTTTTTTTTTTGAAAAGGTCATAGTGACATTATTATGTAGATATAGTTGGGCAGATTTTAGAACGAATCTGCTAGAAAGTTAGCTTGTTTGCTAGATTACCAATTTTGAAACAAAAATACCATTGCTTTTTCCTCCTATGTGCCACACCACCTGAGGTATTTTACAATATTCTTCTCAATAATTTTTCTCTTTATATATGTCATTTTAAATATAAGTTCTATTTCAATTTTTTTTTTTTGCTCGCATTTTCTTTTAATTAGGGAGGATTTGATATGATTTGCAGTGGGAGAGACAAGATTGAAACTCCAGAGCAGTTAAGATTCTTTTTATTTTTTTATTTTCTCTAGCTTATTTATTGACTTTCTACCAAGTTTTTATGTGCTAAGACTAACTAGTTGCAAATGGATATGATTTTCAGTTTAAGCAAACAGAAGAAACAGCATTGAAGCTTGATTTGGACAGGCGTTAATATGTTGTTACTTATGCAGTGAGCCACATCAAGTGTTGTTTCTACTCATTATAATGTCTATCAATATTGAATGTTCAAATAGTGTAAAAAACACTATGAACGTTTAGACCCCCAAATTACAAATTACCAATTCAAGCTTAACATCAAACAAATTATGTGCGGAAAATGAATATAAGCTTATAACAGAATTGATAAACAATCTAAACCAAATAAAATCACATCCACAACAGAAATTAAATGGCAAAGATTAAAGGAAGAGAGATGCAAACACAAGGACAACACAACGATGTGTTATCGAAGAGGAAACCGAAGCCCTCGGCGTAAAACCTCTCTACTGCCCTCCAAGCGGTCAATAATCCACTAAAGAATGTAGTTAAGATACATGAACAGCAGAAGACCCTCCAAGCCTAATCTACCCAGTGTACCTAAGCCCTTCAAGCTCTTACTCCAACGAGGTTACGTCGAACCTATTTCTTCTTTAGCTTACCGAATTCTGCTATAGCCCATAACATCAACCAATATGAAATTGGTCCCTTCCTAACGGCTTCCCAAGCACCAAATTGCCTTCTCACAGATGTGGGTAAGTTGAGAAAAGGTTTTGGGTAGTGTACCTCTCAAGGATCTAACAATGGAGAGGGTGAGAGTAGAGGAATTTGAAAAGTCACTATGTAAAAATTGTGGATGAGTCAATCTTGTTTTCTCTAGGGTTTCTCTCTCAAAATTCTCTCCGGAAACACTCTACATTTCATAGGTATAAGGGGTATTTATACTAGAGTGAGAATGGAATGCGAAGAGTCAATTTTTCCAAAACAGAGCTGGCTGGTGACTTGGCCTCGCAACTTGACTGAGTCGCGAGTACAAGATGTGAGCTAACTGAATGGCCAGGTTGGACTTTTTGTCGTGTAGTGCAACAGCTGGCAAACGGTTCAGCTTCTCTGCACACTTCACTCGTGTGCATCTTTTGGCGGCTTGCCAGTCGCGAGCCACCCGCGAGATCCAGTCGCGAGTCCCTATTTCATTGCACAGTTTTGAGAATTTCTTCACATTCTCTCATACACTACCCTTACATGATTCCCACCTAAATATAGGGTTTCTAAGTGTTGAATTACAAGTAAATTGGCACGGAATAAAGCTAACAAAATGGTTGATAAATTTCAATCTTACAATCTCCCCCTTTAACTGTTCCATGACAAAACCCTAAAACAAACTCTAGACTTAACACGTGAGTTGGGAATAGATGAACAAAACTCACTCACACCTAACTCTAGAATCTGTGAAACTCTAGAATCTATGAAGCTCTTGAAACATAGGCACAAGTATCTCCTGAAAAACAACCACATAATATGATCATTGTATGCAGAAAAACTTGTAAAGCATATGAAACAAGCACAATGCGATCAAGCAAAATAAAATAAAGCAAATAGAGCCTGACTTGACCAAAAACAAACAATTACTGTAAATAGTGACCACAATGCTCATTCGCACAAGGAATGAACATCCGGACATGCAAGCTAGAAAGCTCAATGCAAAGTATCATTTGCACGTCCAACACTCAACTAATGCAACAACACAAGGTAATTTCATTAAGGATATACAATCCAACAAAGGGCACAAAAGTGATGTACTTAAAGAAAACACATAACATTTAGCAACAAGTACTTAATCTACAAAGCAAGTGTACAAAATAAAAGCTACAAAAGCTAAGGTACATAATAAAATATCAAACATAGGCCTTTTCAATTTCCTGCTCTTCAAACATTAGTACTCCCCCTTTGATGCAACTCCTTCCTCCCCCTATCAATATCATTCTCCCCTTTTTTGTCATGGAATAGCTAGGTCTCATTTTCTTCTAGCTTTCGTTGAATTTCATCCAACTGAGTTTGAAGCGAAGTGAACTTTGTATCACAGCGAATGTTGTGATGATGCAGGAGGGAGGCGAGTCCGGACACCTTAGTGTTTATGTCATGGACGCATGCCATAATGTTGTCTAGCTTCTCTTCATAGGAGGATGAGCTAGAGTGTGAGCCACTGTGAGTATCTAGAATTTCTGTTTTGATTCCTTTCCGGCTATGACCAATGCTGGCGTTGAGCGTACAAATGTTGATTGGACTAGGCCTCGAGTAGGGAGATTCATCCTCCGATGGATGAACGCCTTTGAGTTTTAATATTCTTGAAATGAGACGGTAAAAAGGAATACAATTCCTTGATTTAGTTCGTGCAGCAGTTTTGCACAAAATATGAAAAATGTGAGCACATAAATCAATCTTTTCATCAGTGATCAGATCATGAAGGAACAAGGCTCTCCCGAGATACATGTATCCTGTGCTGGATAGAGGGTAGAGATTGTGGAACATGATTATTGTTAGCACCCTTAATTCTGAAGAGAGAGAGGAGACACTGACTGAGTTCCCATTTTGAAAGAATTCCAAATTTCTCACAAGTGCATCCCGAAGTAAGTCCTCATCCGGATTCAAATTATCATAAACTGGGGGATTAGGAAGAATCGGTCAATTGATATGTAGGGTTTCGGACAGATAAGCAGGAGCACTGAGAAACTCTTTCCTCTAACCCAGCATTTAAGTTCTTCACCTTCAACAATGACTTTAGCATAGAACTCTTTCACCAAGTTCTCATATGCATCATCAAGATTGGAGAGAAGGTAGTTCTAATCCTTTGTGGCAAACCATTTAGGGATGGTTGTGTCAATGAGAGACGGTTGATCAACTGCCCTTTCAACCAGTAGTGTTGCGTCTCTAAAATAGTTCTCATGAGTATGAAAAGCGGCATAGGATCTGAACTTGTTGGGATCATATACTCTTGACGGTGATCGGGTCCTTTTTGACCTAGAAGAAAGGCCATCAACATCAATCACTGGCTCTTTTCCTTTACTGCCTCCCTCTTTCATAGCCGCTCTCTTGAATGGAGACATTTCCACACTACATCATGATACACCAAAAAAGCAAGAAATACCACACATGACAACAAGCTTTATTAACACTAACTTAGGCTGAAATCATATAGTATGAATAAAACCCTAAAAATCTGAAATATAGGTCTAAATCATGACAAAGTGTGTGTGTGACACAAATAACGTAATATATATGCAAATCAGAGTAGACCACTACAAAACCACCCAAAAATCACACACCAATTTCACCAAAAGGGTAAAAGCCCATATTCAAGCAACAGATCAATAGATATCAACAAAAACACACAATTTAAAGAACATATGACACTAAGAGTGAGCAATATTGAGAAAAAAACAAAGCCCATACCTTTTCTTGAAGATTGAGGAGGAGAAAATATGGAGATTGTGTGTGTGAACAGAGGAAGTTGAAAGAGGGAAACATGAATATTCACGAGATGCTAGGGACAAATATTAGAACAGTCCAGAAAAGAAGACCCTCAAAATGTAAAACACGTGATTTTCACGACTAAGTCAAGCCGCTTGCAAGTCGCCAGAACACTTGAAAACAAAAATTTTGTTAAATTTTCAAAAGTTTTTTTCGCGACTGGAAGTTCCAACTGCAAGAGCGTCGCGAGTTGAGCCGCGAAACACTTGTCTGATTCTTGCGATTGAACCTCCACTCAAGAAAAAGTCGCCACATCAAGTCGCAAGAAACCTTGAAGCCCAGATTTTGAAAAATTTTCTAAGTATTTTTCTTGACTAGGACATTGACTCGCCAGTGAGACGTGAAAACCTACTATATTGGGCTCACGACTGGGGCATGCGACTAAACTAACCCGTGACCAAGTTGCCAAAACAGGGCAACACAGTTTTTGAAAAATTTGACAACTAAAAACACTCAAAAATCTTTTTGTGCTTGATCAACAAAAATTGAGCATGTGAAACACATTTAACCAAGTACAATCACACAAATGAATAAGGCATTCATTGAACATAGACATGTGTGATGTGTCTGGATATCAACAATGAGATAGTCCTTAGTCTAAAGTGAAGCTTCAATGATCAATTCAACCAAGGCATACACAATTAGCACTAGTTAATGTGACCCATCTCAATTATAGAAATATGCATATAAGACCTCCCACAAAACTTGATAACATGATAGCATAACATTGAAGCTTTTCATTTGGCTCCAAATACATTATCTCATTTGATCTTTTGAATCATAACATTTCATTTGGAGATCGATGTCGGAAATTTTTGATATTTCAATTTGATGAGTTAGCCTTTGGCTTTTTGGGCATCATACACTTTATCTTGAGTCGCTTTCCCATTTTTCTAGTCAAATACTAGTATATGCAACGGGCTTTTGCAGCTCATTATCTCTTTTCATTTAGAGATTTACATTTGTTGAGCTCTTTAAGTAAAAACAATAAAATAAAGAGTGGGAAGATATATAGACACAAGTCTATGCATGTCTCAAGATCAACAAAACCATTGACTAATCATTCATGACAAGTTTAAAAATCGATTTACAATAGTCACATAAATTTCTAGATTTCTCCCACAATGATACAAGTGCACAGGGAACAAGTAATGCTCGTAGATGCACAGAGCCATTTGTACGAATGTATATGGCAAAACATTCTTGTGACATAACACAACAATGCCAATCAAACTTTTAGATTTACTACTTTTTATGTGTTTTTGGATTTTTGACACAAAAGTAAAGAAAGATTGATAAAAAACAACAAACAAATTTAAAGAGGAAACAACCAAAACAAACAGAACATGCTGTACAAATAGCCAACAAAGAGGTGTGTGCCCTACAAAAGATATATTAAAGTGACATAGAAAGGTAGAGCACACATCACACAAGAGATTCAAGGAATTGTACCAACACCAATGGTCTTACGGAGTGATTCAAATCGTGGACCATTGAGAGGTTTAGTGAAGATATCTGCCTTTCGATTGTCTGTGTGTATAAATTCAAGACACACAACTTTATCTTCCACCAAATCTCGGATGAAGTGGTAACGGATCTCTGTGTTTTGACTTTGAGTGCTGAACAGGATTTTTGGAGAGATTTATAGCACTGGTGTTATCACAGAAAACACACATTATATCTTGAGGAATCTCGTAGTCATGAAGTAGCTTCTTCATCCAAAGGAGTTGTGCGTAACAACTTCTAGCAGCTATGTATTTAGCTTCAGCCGTAAAGAGAAACACGGAGTTTTGTTTCTTGCTCATCCAAGGGACAAGATTGTTACCAAGGTAGAAGCAGCCTCCTGAAGTACTCTTTCGGTCATCTACACTACCAGCCTAGTCTGCATCTGAATAGCCGACAAGACAAGCATTTGAGTTCTTTGAATACCACAACGCATAATTTGGAGTTCCATTGATATATCGCATAATTCGCTTTACCGCAATCAGGTGGGATTCCTTTGGAGCAGCTTGATATCTAGCACAAACACCAATGCTAAATGCAATATCCGGTCTACTAGCTATGAGATAGAGTAAACTCCCAATGATACTCCTATACAAGGTTGGACTCACTTTTACCGCAGAAGAATCAACATTCAGTTTTATAAACGAACTCATGGGAGTGGAGGCATGTTTTTTAAAGTCTAGTCCAAACTTCTTGACAATATTTCTAGCGTACTTTTCTTGTGAAATGAATATTCCTTCCTTCTTTTGTTTGACTTGAAGGCCCAAGAAGAATGTAAGCTCCCCCACCATACTCATCTTAAAATCTTTCTTCATCTCCTCAGAAAAATTTATAGCCCGATCATCAATGGTAGCTCCAAATACTATGTCATCAACATATACTTAAGCCACGAGAAGATAATCTTCATCATTCTTGACAAATAGAGTCCGGCCAGCATACCCTCTTTTGAACCCTCTATCCAAGAGGTAATTGGTAATGTGAGTTCGTTTAGACCCCTTAAACCCAAATAGATTAACCTAGAGAATTAGCCAAGTGATTAACTTAGGTAATTTAAACAGATCTAGGTTAACACAAATATATCAAATCATGTAAAAGTGCGGAATAATAAAGAACACATGATATGATGACCCAGGAAAACCAAACCTGTAAAAAACCTGGGGAGGATTTAACCTAGCTATCCTCAAGGTAAAACGAATTCACTATGAAAGAATCGAAGTTTACACAATAGAAACTTAGACCACTAACATCCTATTGCTACCTGCCTGTAGGAAACTTACTACCACAACCACGTGACAGCTCCGAGATCCACAGACTCCTTCTTTCCTTGAATTCTTCAGCAAAGCACAAGCAACACCTGCTTGTATATCTTGAAACTCTTTTGATTCTGCAACTGTATGATTTACCAATCTCTTGACATGAATCTTGAGTTTGGAAACCCTAAGTGTAAGTGAAGGTAAACACCTCTAGATCTAACAAATAGATTCACAAACACAGCATTCAGAACTCTAAAAACGTGGCTAGGGTTTTCCCTTATATATTTAGGGCAAAACATAAAACCCTATTCATTAAATGGGCTAGGGCTGAGTTGGAAAAATTCTGCAGAAAAACATTCTGCACGATTTTTGATCGATCGAGTCAGGCAGAAAGTGCACAGTAATTCTGCAGTCAACTCAATTCCAACTTTACATAAAAAGCCATACTTTGAACAAGTCTAACACACAACTTAAAGAATGTTTTGATCATGGTTTGCCAACATTACAAATTGAAGTTCTAATACATTAGTTCCTAATTCTTAGAACCTAACAGGTAAATCGATCATACCAAGCTCTAGGAGCCTATTTCAAGCCATAAAGGGTTTTCTTCAATCTCAACACATGATCAGGGAAGTGAGGATCCTCAAAGCCTTTGGGTTGTTCGACAAACACTTCTTCATTCAGGTATCCATTTAGAAATGCACATTTTACAACCATTTGGTAGAGTTTGAAGTTCAAAGTACATGCAATTGACATAAGAATTTGAATAGACTTAAGCCTTGCCACAGGGGCGAAGGATTCATTAAAATCTACTCCTTCTACTTAAGTGTATCCTTGAGCCACTAGCCGAGATTTATTCTAGATAATCTCTCCATCTTCATTTGTCTTGTTTTTGAAGATCCATTTGGTGCCGATGACATGACCTTTTTCAAGTCTTGGAACAAGTTCCCATACATCATTACTCACAAATTGATTCATCTCTTCATGCTTTGATTCAACCCAATTTTCATCTTGGAAAGCTTCTTCTACTCTTTTTGGTTCAAATTAGGCAAGATAGCGATGGTATGTTACATGATTGGCTAGAAGTACGTTTTCCTTTCTAAGGCGAAGACCTTCATCTAAAGACCTAATTATGTTGCTATCCGGATGGTTCTTAGTCACTCTGGATGATGGCTTCTTTAACGTTAAAACTTTATCATTCCGAAAGATGTGAGGATGAACTTTCCGGAGGAGTGAGAGGACTATATGTTCTTGACATTGATCTTGTTTCCATTCTTGAGTTCTTGGGAGTTGATTTCTTTTCCGGTGTAGGTCTTTCAACTTCTATATCAAGAGCTTCGACCTCAACAGTGGGTCCTTCAGTGCTTGATCCTTCTCCATCATCAACCATCTCCACCTTTGTTATGGCATCATCAATTTCTACATTGATGGACTCCATTACTGTCTTGGTTCTCTTGTTGTAAACTCTATATGCCCGGCTAGTAGTAGAAAATCCAAGGAAAATGCCTTCATCACTTTTGGCATCAAATTTCCCAAGGTTCTCCCGATCATTTAGACTGTAGCACTTGCTTCCAAACACTCGGAAGTACTTCACTCTTGACTTCTTTCCATTCCAAATTTCATAGGCGGTCTTCTTTGTTCCCGCTCGGAAGAATATTCTATTACCAATGTGACATGAGGTGTTCATGGCTTCTCCCCAAAACTTTTGAGGAATTTGCTTGTTTAGTAGCATAACTCTTGCCATTTCTTGAATCATCCAATTCTTCCTTTCAACCACCCCATTTTGTTGAGGAGTTTTACGGGCTGAAAATTCCTTCTTGATGCCATACTTTTCACAAAATGACTCAAATCTTGTATTCTCAAACTCCTTGCCATGATCACTCTTTATCTTGACAATAGGAACCCCTTTCTTATTTTGTAGTCTTTTGCAAAGAATTTCAAATTTCTCACATGCTTCTGATTTTTCTCTAAGAAATTCAACCCAAGTGTATCTTGAGAAATCATCAGCAATGACCATAATGTTCCTCTTTCCTCCCAGACTTTCAATTCTTGTAGGCCCCATTAGATCAACATGAAGTAGCTCTAAACATCATGAGGTAGCAATCACATTCACTTTGTGATGACTTGCCTTTGTTTGCTTTCCCATTTGGCATGCACCACAAACAGTCTTCTTCACCTTTCCAAACTTTGGAAGTCCCTCAACCGCTTCAAGTTTGGATACTTTAGCTACTTTTTTGAAATTTGCATGCCCAAATTTGTGATGCCAAATTTGTTTGAAATGGGTGCTATAGGAACTACTCCATAGCAATTATCGGTAGTCATATTTCCCTCCAAGACTTGAATCCCTTCTTCATCAATGATTATGCACCCCTTCTTTGAGAATTGAACAAGGAAGTCATCATCACATATTTGAGTGATGCTTAAGAGATTCGCCTTCAACCTTTTAATGTATAAGACATCTTTCAATAGAGGTAATCCCAGTATCTCAACAGTCCCTTTGCCGAGAACTTGGGCATGACTCCCATCACCAAATGTCACATAGTCACCAACCTTCTCTTTAAGTGACTTAAACAGCGATTTATCCCCTGTCATATGGCGAGAACAGCCACTATCAAGATACCATAAACATGAATTAAAAACCTTCAAAGAAGTGTGCACAAATAAGCAAGCATGTGACAAGCACTCTTGACCTTCAAACAGAAACTCATCTTCATTTTCCATGCTCTTGTTAGATTTAATTTTCTTTTTCAGATTATCAATCTTATCACACAATATTCTATTTCTTCTTTTATACTTCTCAATCAAAGAGTTAGACTCACATAGACTATTGTGTAAGATGTGATTCTCATTTTCAAAATATTTCATCATGTGAACAAACATTCTAGCATGTTTCTTTGTTTTTAATAACTCTAGGAGTTCATTGTTAGAACACCCTTTAAATATACTCATAGAGCCTTTATCACAAACATTTAAACCACAATTCAGCCTAGCCTTTTCCATAGCTTCATCCATAGCTAAGGGGTCAAGGATCGCACTAAGGTGATTAAACCACAGCAAATGCACCTGCTCTGATACCAATTGAATGTACAAATAATGTGAAAAACACTATGAACGTTTAGACTCCCAAATTACAAATTACCAATTCAAACTTAACATCAAACAAATTATGTGCGGAAAATAAATAAAAGCTTATAACAAAATTGATAAAAAATTTAAACCAAATAAAATCACATCCACAACAGAAATTAAATGGAAAAGCTTAAAAGAAGAGAGATGCAAACACAAGGACAACACAACAATGTGTTATCGAAGAGGAAACCGAAGCCCTCGGTATAAAACCTCTCCGCCACCCTCCAAGCAGTCAATAATCCACTAAAGAATGTAGTTGGGATACATGAACAGCAGAAAACCCTCCAAGCCTAATCTACCCAGTGTACCTAAGCCCTCCAAGCTTCTACTTCAACGAGGTTACACAGAATCTATTTCTTCTTTAGCTTACTGGATTCCGCTATAGCCCATAGCATCAACAAATATGAAATTGGTCTCTTCCTAACTACTTCCCAAGCACCAAATTTCCTTCTCACAAATATAGGTAAGGTGAGAAAAGGTTTTGGGAAATTTACCTCTCAAGGATCTAACAATGGAAAGGATGAGAGTAGAGGAATTTGAAGAGTCACTATGTAAAGATTGTGGATAAGTCAATCTTGTTTTCTTTAGGGTTTCTCTCTCAAAATTCTCTCCGAAAACTTTCTACATTTCGTGGGTATAAGCGGCATTTATACTGGAGTGAGAATGGAATGCGAAGAGTTAGTTTTTCCAAAACAGAGCTGGCTAGCGACTTAGCCTCGCGACTTGACTGATTCGCGAGTATAAGCCGTGAGCTAACTGAATGGCTAGGCTAGACTTTTTGTCGTGTAGTGCAATAGCTGGCAGATGGTTCAGTTTCTCTGCACGCTTCACTCGTGTGCATCTTCTAGCAGCTTACTAGTCGGGAGCCACCAGCAAGATCCAATCGCGAGTCCCTACTTCACTGCACAGTCTTGAGCATTTCTTCACACTCTCTCACAAACTACCCTTACATGATTCCCACCTAAATACAGGGTTTCTAAGTGCTGAATTACAAGCAAATTGGCACTGAATAAAGCCAACAAAATGGTTGATAAATTTCAACCTTACAAATATTGTATGCTTTGTTTGAGGACTCAGGCTATGTTGTAAAGCTATTTGTACCATAAAATTGTTCATTTTCCTGCCTTTGTATTGATTAACAGTAGCTAGATAAATGTGTGGCCTAGCAAAATGCCACATGTTGAAGTTCACCTGTTAAGGCAACATGGAGCAGTTGTAAGTTATTAATGAAAAGGGAATATGGACGCACTAATATAGGTGAGTTAGTAATGGGGATACTTTGTCATGGACAATGGGAAATAAATTGCGAGAACCATGATTGGGGCTAAGGGGTTTGGTGTCATGGTGAAGAATAAGTTTTTATTTAATTTTTTGATTATCTTATATTCATTATCAAGGAATAGGATATTTTCATGATAGCTGAACGAGCACCCTTTTCAATATTAATTGTTTAGTAACCAATACCAATCAAGCTTTATACTCAATAACAAAAATTCAATTCCTTAATTAAAAGATTAGTGTTATTCTTTAAAAATTCAATTCATAATATATTTGAATTGTCATTGTAGATATGAGACTTCTTTTTTGTTCGTTTGTTTGTGTTTGGATTTAATTTAAGTTTATGGATTGTGTTTTTGTTAATTGTAATTTAAGTTTCTTTGATATTTTTGATTTAGTAAATTAATGTTTCATATCGAAAGTAGGAATTTTTGAGACTAGAATTCAATGTACAATCAAAGAGGAAGAATCAAAGAATTGTTTAAATTTTCATACGTAATAACTTTCCCGTGCATCGCACGGGTTAGCGACTAGTACTATATATAAAAGAAGAAGCCTTTAAGGAGGTGCTGCCATGTTAGGAAAAAATGCCACTTAAAAATCTGCCACATTTAAATTAAAAGGCAATAAATTACAATGATTCAGTAGGTTAAAACATTGTTTGGAGCCTCTTGATTTAAAAAAGTAACTAACCGCTTAAAAGAGAGAGAGAGAGAGAGAGAGAGAAAAGAAGAAGAAGATTGGTACACTGAGAAAGGAGAGAGAGATGAGGCATGCCAAAGACCCTAACACACAGAGAGACTGACAGCGAGAGCAAGAGATACCAACAATGGCAACACCTTTCAAGGAGAAAGGAGAGAGAGCTCGAGAGAAAAGAGAATTCCTCCTTTCCTAACCATTCGACAATTTCCCCTCTCTCTTTGGTCTCATCTAAACATAGATCTTTGGGTTTCACCCTCAATAAAAGTAAGACACTCCCTCTTTCAAAATCTGGGTTTATCATTCTCTCTAAGGTATTAGCCCAAACTGCTGACTCTTCCAAGAAGGTAACTCTTTTTTCTCTTAAAGATTAAATCCATTAGTTTGAATTGCATCAGATATTTGTGAAACGTTTTAACTTTTATTTAGTTTTACTAATTCATTCATGTTTGAATTGCTTTCAGTTTGAGTATTGTTGATTTCAATTAATTTACACCTAAGAATTTCTTAAATTAATTTTTTAAATTTGATTTATTTCTCTATTTTCGTAGCTGATAAATCCTGTTCTTCTTCTTCATCGTCTTTCTCCTCCAATCCAAGTTAGTTAACTTCCCTAGAATCAAAATAGTTTCACTTTCAATAGACGCACACCATCTGCTTGATATAAAGTTTCCAAAGTATTTTCACGATCAGACAAACTTAACCAAATTGAGCATCTATATGGGTGACAGAGTTCATAAGCAGTCAAGCAAAAAATCTATGGGCATCAACACCATTAGGCTATATATCTGCCACCATCAGATCGTCGGAACCAGCTCTGGTACGTTTTTCTCCATTTTTTTAGATTTGGGTATGGTATATTACTTTTTATTGAGTTTTTTTGTGGATACGTTTGGATTTGATCTTCGTTTTGATTCTTTTTTTTTTCGGGTTTTTGGGTTCTCCATGAAAATGTTTGTTTTCTCAATTTTCTTTTGTTTTTCTATTCTTTTTTTCCCTATTTCGGATTGATTTTAGTTTTGTACTTACCATGCATACTCTCTCTTAGTCGGAAGTCAACTTGGAAATTTGGAAGGAGTAGATACACCGAAAGGCTTTAGATGGTTGGGATACACAAAAAAAAATATATAAATAATTAAAATTGAACAACTAAGTTTTACTATCAAATGTCACATTAGATTGCAACCCATTATAGAAAATCCACACAATCAACCATTTAAACTAGAGAAAAAGGAAGTCATGAAGTGAATTTCTTGCAAATTAAGTTTGACCAAAGAAAGAATACTTTATATCTTTTGGGAATGAAGATGAAATATAAGTATAAAAGACCTCAACTCAGTTGAAGTGAATTCAGACAGAGGAACCTCTAAATCTTTTGGGCAAGAAGAAGCATCAAATAGGAGCATTACTAATGAAAAAATGAGATACAAAACCCAACTACAAAAATAACTAGAACTCCAAAACCAAAAATAAACACACGTATTTCTATCTTCAACTAAACAAATCTCAAAAACCCAATGAAATTATGAAACTGAGTCAATGTATTGATAAAAGAAATAAAGCTGGAAAAAAAAAAAAAAGAGAGTACCTGAAAGCACTAATTAGATCTCAAATTGGTAAAAATAAAGCTCTAATTGCCAAGTAAGAATCAAACCTAATCATAAAAAATGAAAAATAAAATAATGCCTAAATCAATGAACAAAATTTAGAAGAAATCCATGTGAAAATCAAAATGTAAACAAAGAAAAAGGCAGATCAATAAGAGTGGTGGATTGGGTTCCAATAACTTTCTTTTTGGGGACCTGAATTTGAAGAAAAGAAGTAGAAAGAAAATGTGCAATGCAACTGTTAGAGAGAAAAGGGTAAGAGATATATTGTTTTCTACCAGAGATGGTGGCTAGAGATTAAGAAGTGTTAGAGATAGTGAAATTGAATGTTACAATACTGAAGTGGATGTTGGCCAGAGATGGTGACCAGATATTAAGTTTTGGGGAAATGGAATTCTATAATCACAAGTTTGAGAACTCTCTAATGCTATTATGTCACTTTGATTCCAAAAAAAAAGTGGTGGTGTCAGTATTAATGATTTTTACCGTTAACCTTGGAAATTTCTATGTGCTTACGACAAAGATGTTGGCTAATCTCTTTACTAAATAAAAAAAAAGTGTTCATGGATCAATTAAATGTTGAAGATTGGCAAATCCCTTATTTAGTGTTTATTGCCAGTGAATGTCTTGATAGCAAAGTTGATAGCTGTGTTTTTGGAGTAATTGCCTAATTGGTAAGCTAGGCACAGAAATGTTATATGATCATTTTAACCATGGATATTTCATATATCTAATAGAAAGACATGATTTTGGTGAAAATGGAGGAAGTGGGTTTGGATTTCTATTAGGAATATATGGTACTCTATCAAGGTTAACGAAAACAAGTTGAAGGAGGAAGGATCACTCTTATAAAAAAATGAGTAAGTCTGGTGCCACACATTTTGGCACAACAAATGCCACAACTCGCCACATGGTGAGTGGTGGTTGTTAGGTTCTAAGGATTAGGATCTAATGTATTTAGAACTTCAATTTGTATGTTGGCAAACCATGATCAAAACAATGTTTAGTCGTGTGTTAGACTTGCTCAAAGTATGGGTCTTAATGTAAAGTTGGAATCGAGTTTTTTATGCAGAATTACTGTTCACTTTCTGTATGACTCGATCGATCAAAATTCGGGCAGATCGTTTTTCTGCAGAAAATTCCAACTCAGCCCTAGTCCATTTAATGTATAGGGTTTTATGTTTTGCCCTAAGTATATAAGGGAAAACCCTAGCCACGTTTTTAGAGTTCTGATTGCTGTGTTTGTGAATCTCATTGTGAGATCTAGAGGTGTTTACCTTCACATACACTTAGGGTTTACAAACTTGAGATTTATGTCAAGAGTTGTGTAGATCAATACAGTTGCAGAATCAATAGAGCACAAAGATATACAAGCAGGTGCGCTTGTGGATTTGCTGAAGAATTCCGGAAAGAAGGAGTCCATGGATCTCGGAGCTATCATGGGGTCGTGGTAGTAAGTTTCCTACACTTGGGTAGCAATAAGATGTTAGTGGTCTAAGTCTTGTTGTGTAAACTTCGATTCTTTCATAGTGGATTCAGTTTACCTTGAGGATAGCTAGGTTAAATCCTCCCCAGGTTTTTACCGGTGTGGTTTCCTAGGTCATCATATCTTTGTGTTGTTTATTTTCCACTGCTTTGTTATTTTTGCTTATTTGTGTTAACCTAGTTTTTAATTAAATTACCTAAGTTAATCACTTGGCTAATTTACTAGGTTAATCTGTTGGGTTTAAGGGGTCTAAACGAACTGACAATTGGTATCAGAGCGGGTAGCTTTTGTTTTTGATCCTTTGATCTCTTAGCTGATCCTTGACCCCTGTTGTCATGGAACACGGACACTCTCTTGTTGTTCCACCTCACTTTGATGGAAACAACTATGCATGTTGGAAAGTAAGGATGAAAGCTTTACTGAAATCCATAGATGAGAGAGTTTGGAATTCCGTTGAATACGGATGGGAGAAGCCCACTACTCCTGTGAGTGAGTGGCAAACTTCTCAAAAGGAGGCAGCCGCTTTTAATAGCAAAGCTATGAATGCTATTTTTAATGCTGTTTCCATGGAGGAATTTAAGAGAATCTCTAATGTTGAGGTTACTCATACTGCTTGGAAAATCCTCCAGACTGTGCATGAAGGCACGAAGGCAGTTAAGATTAATAAGTTGCAGCAATTAACCTCTAGATTTGAAAGCATAAGAATGAATGATGATGAATCTTTTGATGAATTCTATGCTAAATTGAATGATATTGTTAATTCTGCTTATAATTTGGGTGAAATCTATGATCAACCTAAAATTGTTAGGAAGATTCTTAGATCTTTGACAGAGGACTTTAGACCCAAAGTAACTGCCATCACTGAGAGCAAGGATGTGGACTCTATCCCTGTGGATGAACTTGTAGGATCTCTTCAGTCCTATGAGTTAGACCTCCCTAAGACTAACAAATCCAAATCAATGGCTCTTAAGTCTGTTGATGATGTTGATGATGGTGGATTTGATGATGAACTCTCTGCTACAGAGATTGCCTATCTTGCCAAGAATTTTAGAAATTTTCTTAGAAACAATAACAGAAGGGCAAGAGGCAAGAACACTGTTGAACCTAGAAATTTTAGGAAGAATGATCCCATTAAAGCCAATAACAATGAAAAACCTAAGGAGAAAGTGGGACAGCCTTCTAATAATTCTTTGGGACAACAATGTTATGGTTGTCAAGGGTATGGTCATTTAAAATCTGAATGTCCTACATACTTGAGGTCTAAGGGTAAAGCTATGGCTGTAACCCTTAGTGATGATGAAGTTTCCGACAATGAATCCGCTAGTGATGAGGATGGAAACTTCATTGCTTTCACTGCTACTACGGTAGTTAATGAAAGCATGTCTGTTGAAGAGAACCCTTCTGATGGGGAACTCTCTGAGGATGCAGATTTACAAGAAGCCTACAATAAACTTTGCAAAGTTGCTGCAAAGGATGCCATGAATGTTGAGTTAGGCTTGAAGAAAATTGCATCTTTGGAACTTGAAAAGAAAAATTTACTTGTTAAATTGTTTGATGCAAATGAACTTTTGAATAATGTGAAAACTGAGAACATGTTCTTAGTTGATAAAGTTAAATGTTTGGAACTTGATTTATCTATTGCTAGAGAACAAACTAATAGGTCTGCAAGCTCCAAACTTGATCACATGCTGAGTATTCAAAAGTCTCCTTCTGATAAAACTGGTTTAGGTTATGAGGAAAGTATTTCTGTGCTTGAACCTTCTTCCACTAAATTTGTTCCTTCTTCTGAACCTCCGAAAAGTGAGATTGTCAAACCCTCGGTGAGTGAACCTGTCAAACATGTTAATGTTACTCCACCTAGAAAGATTAGGGTTGATCTTCATGCTTCTCATTCTAGAGCTTCTACTTCTACTAAGGGCAAATTGCATGATAAGCCTGCATGGGTTTGTCATTTTTGTGGAAAACCTGGACACATTCGTCCAAATTGTTTTAAGTTGCAAGCTGCGAAGCGAGCAAATAAAACTAAAGTACCTGTGCCTCAAGCACATGATCCTATGGTACTTATTGGTGAATTGGTAAAGGCGTTAAACCTTTATTCCAATCCTGGAGTTCCTCGGAATTCTAATGTGAATCATAACTCCAATGCAAGAGTTGCATCTAAGAAGTCTTGGATGCAAAAGGCTCGATCTAATTGAGTCTGTCTGACATGGTCCTTGTGCTTCATTGCTCAATCTTTTGTGACCTTTGTTTCTAGGATTTGCATTGCATTACATTCATGCATTTCATTCTAGGATGTTTGTTTCTTTGATTAATTAAAAAACAAAAAAAAAAAATTTTGCAAATTGTGTTTTGCTATTTTTTCTTGAATTTGAAGACAAGGTTGGTCAATCAAATTTTACATGTAATATGAATGTACCTTGTTTAGCTTTGATGCACTTATTTCTATTGCACTTTACTAGCTAAAGTTTGCTGTGCATGTTGTGTGGGAAGATGCTATAATTGTTGATCACATGATCTTGATCTTGAAGTCTTATGTCTTTGATTGTTGGACTTGAACTTATTGAGAAAGGCATAAATAACCATCTCACCACTGTTTATTAGCCAATCATGAACACCTTAGTGCATATCGTAAGATTTTGTGCTCGAGAAAGTGTAGCACATGCACAAAAAGAACATAAGGTGTAGCCTCTATTAAAATTGGTGTGTACATTATTGGGCTATAATAATCTCATAAATTTAAATAAAATTGGTGTGTACATTATCCCGGCTTTTATTAAGTTTCTAATAAATTAAATTGAATAATGAGGCAAATCAAGAAACTTACATGATTGCAAGCTTTTATTCTAGGAGATGTGGGAGTTATAGGATGTAACTCTTTAAGTCATAGTCTCTTTCAAATTCATGTGATGGATTTTGTAGAAATTGTGATTGATCTCTATGTGTATATCACCTCACATGTTTCTCAAGCTTATGCTAGTTACACACACTACACAAGTTATTCTTTGCTAAGCTGTGTACATGATATTGTGTGTGTTTTTGGCCTGACCAACCAAGTTTGAGAATTTCTGAAAATTGATGCAAAACATGTTTGCTTGTTTTTTTTTTTTGGAGTATTGAGAGAAATTTTTTGAATTGAAGAAATCTGGGTTGAATTCATATGTTTTTGGAAAACATCTCATCTCATACTCATGTATTTTTCTCATAAAATCTGATGCTTTGAGAAGTGACTACACTGAATTTGGTGTGTTTTTCAAAAAATTAATTTTTCCAGAATTTCGATCGATCGAAACTGGTTTTCGACCGATCGAAAATGTTTCAAATCCAGTGTTAAAGTTTCTGGTTGACTCGATCGATCCAAGCTGAATTTGGATTAATCGAAGGTATTTTCGATCGATCGAATGTAATTTTCGATCAATCGAAAATCGTGCTGGATGTTTTTAAAAAAGGGAAGTTTTTCAAGTGCCTTTTACCTTTTCAAACACTTTTTCAAACTTTTTCTCCCTACCAACCGGTCAAGGCTTGTTTCTTGGAGATTTTGTCGTTTTCTTCCAAACTTTTTGCCAAATCTCTCTCTCCCAAGGCCGGTAAGTCCTTTTTGCCCCTCCTTTTGAATTTATTTTCATATTTCATGCATTATTTTCATGCATTTTTGGGTATTTTCGACATTTAGGATTTTTGTCTTTTTGGGAATGTTTTTTAGTGTTTCTTTCTCAAATTTTTTATGGGTTTTTGTGGGGACACCGTACCTAAGCTCTACATGTGGGTTAATTTGATTATTTTGGTGTTTTGAGGAAAATTTGAAATTCTAGGGCTTGAAATTGAGCAAATTGGGGTTTTGTTAAATTTGATTGAAATTGATGAAATTGGCTTGTTGGATTGGTAAATTTGATCATTCTATTGTGTCAATTAACTGTTGTGTTGATCAATTTGTCAATTTGTTGTGTTTTGAAAAATTAGGGTTTTCAAATTGGGTATTTTTGATACCAACTACATGCTCAAGCCAATTTTGTTAATTTGGATCACAATTGAACTTTTCACTGCATTAGTACATGCATCATTTAATGTTTATGCTCATGCATCATATAGAATTGATATTTTTTTTCTATATTTTATGCTGTGCTAACTTGCAGTCTGCCCTTGGTTATTTGTTTTTGCTCTTTTCTTTCTGTGTCTATCTCTTTTCCTTAGCACTATGCCTAGGAAAACTAGAGCCCATAGGACTTCTGATCCTTCTCCTTCTTTTGACACTGAGCGGTTCCCTAGTGAGTCAAACCAAGTCACCTAAGAGACTCTGAACCTTAGGCGTCATATTTGGGCTGAGCGTCGGGTCGTCCTAGATGAGGTAGATCCTGAGGTGCGACGTAATTTTACACGTCGGGGTTGGTTACCTTTGCTCTAGTATGAGCATTCTCCTCCTCCTGCCACCTTGATTAGAGAGTTCTATTCGAACCTCTCTATTCATGTCTACGATAACGACACCTTGGTAAAGGTGTGGTTACGTGGTGTGGAGTATCGCATTACCCCTCGGGTAGTGTCTGATGCTCTTGGGGTGCCCATTGTGGATCATCCCGTTTTTCCTTATGAGGAGTCTCCACCCCTTGATGACGTCCTGTCATACATCACTGGGTCTTCTATCCAGTGGGGTTCTGATCCTCGGATCACTTCTGCTGAGCTTTCTGAGCTTCACTATCTTTTCTTTAGGATAGCGTGTCATTCTTTGTGGCTGATTTCGCATGTCCACACCATCCCTCTTGAGCGATGTGTGTTTTTGTTTTCTCTTGTCACTGATGCGCCTATCAGTTTTCCACATTTGTTCCTTTGTTCTTTGAACGAGGTTCATCGGTCTAGTTCTACGGCTCATGCTTTGTTTTTCCCTGTTTTTATTCATAGGATTCTTCTTTTTCTTGGTTTTGGTGAGTTTCCTGCTTCTGAGCCTGTACATGTCATTGCTCCTATCGGTGCTACCTTTTTGAGGCAAAGGGCTGCTCAACTTCGAGCTAGCTCTAAGCGTCCTAGGGTAGAACCTTCTGGTGTCACTCCACCCTCGTCTTCTTCTATAGATACTCATGCAGCTGAGACGTCTTCTGATCCTGCTGTTGCTGCTGCTACTGCTGATGTTCCTCCACCGTTTGATGAGGTTTCTGACCTTCGTCGGACTCTTGATACTGTCGTGACCATTCAGGCGGCTCATGGTCAGCTTTTGGTGGACATCCTTGATGAGCTACGTGCGTTGCGAGCGGATTTGGCGAGCTCTCGTCGATCTCCTCCACCTCCTTTTGATGATGAGTGAGTGCCTTTTGGCAATTCGTCACAAAAAGGGGGAGTGCTAGTTCAATTGTATCTAGGAGATTTTTTTCGGAGATTTACATTTTAGGGGGAGTTTTTGTTTACTTGGTAGTGATACTGCGGAGCTTGTGGAGTTATTAGATTGTATCTAGGTGCTTCACTATGTATTATCTTTTTTAGCTCTTATTTAGGAGATATTTTTGTTGAGATACATTTTTATGTATATGTTTCTTATTTCACTATACTTCATTGCTTATTGATTTATATTTATGATGGTATTCATGATATATGTCTTTATTTTGTGTTATGTGAAATCAAGAAGTTTTTTATATATTCCTTGTTTTCTTTTTTCCACACATGCGTTTATGTGTTTGTTAAGTGTTACAGGAATATACAGGTTGCTTTCAGTCGAGCTGCTGTCTACCTTGCAACTGTTAGATAGTAGTTTAGGTTGAATTGTTAAGTGGCTATTTATTTTGTAATGGCCTATCTCAATTTGTAACTTTGAGCTTTTTGTTAAGTCTGTGTTTTGTCACGGATTGCCAAAGGGGGAGTTTGTTAGGTTCTAAGGATTAGGATCTAATGTATTTAGAACTTCAATTTGTATGTTGGCAAACCATGATCAAAACAATGTTTAGTCGTGTGTTAGACTTGCTCAAAGTATGGGTCTTAATGTAAAGTTGGAATCGAGTTTTTTATGCAGAATTACTGTTCACTTTCTGTATGACTCGATCGATTGAAAATTAGGCTCGATCGATCGAAATTCGGGCAGATCGTTTTTCTGCAGAAAATTCCAACTCAGCCCTAGTCCATATAATGTATAGGGTTTTATGTTTTGCCCTAAGTATATAAGGGAAAACCCTAGCCACGTTTTTAGAGTTCTGATTGCTGTGCTTGTGAATCTCATTGTGAGATCTAGAGGTGTTTACCTTCACATACACTTAGGGTTTACAAACTTGAGATTTATGTCAAGAGTTGTGTAGATCAATACAGTTGCAGAATCAATAGAGCACAAAGATATACAAGCAGGTGCGCTTGTGGATTTGCTGAAGAATTCCGGAAAGAAGGAGTCCGTGGATCTCGGAGCTATCATGGGGTCGTGGTAGTAAGTTTCCTACACTTTGGTAGCAATAAGATGTTAGTGGTATAAGTCTTGTTGTGTAAACTTCGATTCTTTCATAGTGGATTCAGTTTACCTTGAGGATAGCTAGGTTAAATCCTCCCTAGGTTTTTACCGGTGTGGTTTCCTGGGTCATCATATCTTTGTGTTGTTTATTTTCCGCTGCTTTGTTATTTTTGCTTATTTGTGTTAACCTAGTTTTTAATTAAATTACCTAAGTTAATCACTTGGCTAATTCACTAGGTTAATCTGTTGGGTTTAAGGGGTCTAAATGAACTGACAGTGGTTGGTGGAGACGTGTCCCCACATGGACCCACCATCACCCCTCCACCAACCACAACTTGCCATGTGGTGAGTTGTGGCATTTGTTGTGCCAAAATGTGTGGCACCAGACTTACTCATCAAGAATACATTATCTAGACTACCAATGTATTTCTTTAAAAAAAAATTATGTGTTTCTTTCAAATTTTTTATAACTATATTTTATTTCAATTTTGATGATCCCTATTCATGTTGCTAATAGATCAAAAATTAATAAGAGAACTTAAAGGGGCTTGGATGAACCTAACAATTTCCGTTTAGTGGACTATGGATTGGTGTGTTCCTCATTAAACTTGGGAGGATTGTGCTGCATAAGTTTAGTACATCTAATCAACCTCTTCTAGGGAAATGATTGTAGGTTTTGAATATAGAGGGATTGAGGTATCTCATTAAGTAAAATATGGAAATCATTCAGAGGGGGCAATAGATGCAGCCAGGGAGTCACATTGGGTATGTGTATGGCAGAGTACTAATGGATGTTGGAATATTTCCTCAATATAGCCATTTTTATCAGTATTGTATGTGTTGATTTTGGTTTTGATTCCTTTTTGTTTCGGGTTTTCGGGTTCTCCTTCAAAATTTTTGTTTTCTCAATTGTTCTCAATTTTTGTTCCTATTTTGGATTACAGAAATCACTAAGCCTTTCCCTGTTTTCTAATATCTGCGTTCATAGTTTTTTTTTATTTCTTTCTTTATCTTTCTTTTTGGGGTTCTGATTTGGAAAACCGGTTTTGCTGTTGATTCACAACTAATCTCCTCTTTCACAGGTAACTTTTTTTCCTCTTTTCACTCTCTTTGGAGCACTGGCCATTCAGGTTTTTCTATCTCACTCTTTAGGTTTTCAGTTTTGGTAGATATTTGGATTCCAATTGGTTCTTAATTTTTTCACTCTCTAGGCTTGCTTTGTCTTGAAGATTTTCAGTTTTTTTTTTTTTAAGTGTATACGATATATGCTTACATTAATGATTTTTTTTCATATAGCGGGTAATTTGTTTGTGTCTTTTTAAGACATTTCAATGGGTAATATAATATTTTTGTCTTTGTTTGTGCCAAATTGTAATTTATAGGTCTTAATTTTTTTTGTTTTCAGTTAGGTTGTAGCTGTTGCTTTGCAGATAGCTTTTGTTTGCAGCATATATTTTTTGAAATTCATATATATATATATATATATATATTTGTTTTGGTTGGAATTGTCAGTTCGTTTAGACCCCTTAAACCCAACAGATTAACCTAGTGAATTAGCCAAGTGAAAAACTTAGGTAATTTAGTTAAATCTAGGTTAACACAAAACAAACAAAAACAACAAAGCAACGGAAATTAAATAACACAAAGATATGATAACCCAGGAAACCACACCGGTAAAAACCTGGGGAGGATTTGACCTAGCTATCCTCAAGGTAAACTGAATCCACTATGAAAGAATCGAAGTTTACACAACAAGACTTAGACCACTAACATCTTATTGCTACCCAAGTGTAGGAAACTTACTACCATGACCCCATGATAGCTCCGAGATCCACGGACTCCTTCTTTCTTGAATTCTTCAGCAAATCCACAAGCGCACCTGCTTGTATATCTTTGTGTTCTTTTGATTCTGCAACTGTATTGATCTACACAACTATTGACATAAATCTCAAGTTTGTAAACCCTAAGTGTATGTGAAGGTAAACACCTCTAGATCTCACCAAGAGATTCACAAACACAGCATTCAGAACACTAAAAACGTGGCTAGGGTTTTTCCTTATATACTTAGGGCAAACATAAAACCCTATACATTAAAACGGGCTTGGGCTGAGTTGGAATTTTCTGCAGAAAAACGATCTGCCCGATTTTCGATCGATCGAACCTAATTTTCGATCGATCGAGTTATACAGAAAGTGAACAGTAATTCTGCATACAAACTCGATTCCAACTTTACATTAAGACCCATACTTTGAGCAAGTCTAAATTTGATCATGGTTTGCCAACATACAAATTGAAGTTCTAAATACATTAGATCCTAATCCTTAGAACCTAACAGGAATCACTTATGTTTTTCAAGTTAGAATGAATTTTGAGAATGACAAGGATGTAGAAATTCAATAGGCAATAAGGTAAGGGCAACATGAACTTTCAACTAAGAAGACATAAGCTAGGTACATGGAACTTTTCTTCCTTCTAATTTCAATTGGGTATTTGTTTTTGTGCTCCTTATTTTGAATTATGGTATGGCAATTGTTGTTTGTCATGTTTCATTTGTTGTTGGTTTTTTGTTTTTTTGTAGTGTCTGGATTTTTGCTACCTAGAATGTTACTTTTATGTTGATGAAATGTCTTAAAGTGCATATTGGGTTTTCATTATTGGATATTTTGTTGCACTTATTATTGCAATGCTGAATAGAGTCTTCGATTGCATATAAAAACATAGATGATTTTGAAAGAATTGGAAATGACATTTTTTTTTCTTTTTTTTCTTTTTTGGGCTTTGGAGCTGTAACTATTGTGTTGTCTGTTTTGACAATACTCTTGATTAGGAATTTAGCATGTTGTTGTGACTAATGGCTATTAGAAATTTTTCATAAAATCATGATTGTATGCACCAATTTCTTTTGGCTTTTCTTCATTGATAAAGTGGGCTACATCTTCCATTACATCTACGTCTTGCCATTTTCCCAAGATCAAATATTTGCTAAATGAGTTTCTATTTGTTTCAAAGGAAAATTATTTATTTTTAACAAAAACAATTGTTTAACAACTTGCTCTGTTGGGTTAAATTGCAGTAATTGGCTACAAATACCTTCATTCATAAGAGATGCTTAATCCAAGGACTTTTCACCCCTAAGAGGCTAAGTAGTTTACTTAGCACCCTGTTACTATGATTGACAAGAGAACCATAGTGACTAACCATCTTTAATCTTGCTGTATGCAGCATCACAAATTCACAATGTTAGTATTTCATGAAGGTCATTAAAATGGATATTAGCTAGTGTTGTCTCATCATATACATGTAATAAATGCAAAAAAGCTGCATTTGTTGGGTTCTCTTTGGTTTTCAATGCAACTGAGCAATTGTAGCAGGTAGCTATGGATAAAGAGGTTGAACATGACCTAGGTGCTTTACGAGGGTGCCTATTTTTTTTCTTTCTATATTCCTAAAAGGATTTAAATTCTAAATATCTAAGGTTTTTGATGTCGTGATTTGTTTCTAATCTAAATTCTAGACCAAAAGGATTCTAATTTTTTTGGCAAAGTTCTGCCTCCTTTGCCTTCCTTTTTGCAAAAAAAAAAAAAAAAAAAAAAAAAAAAAAAAAAAAAAAAAAAAAAAAATTGTTGAGAACAATATACTCCTATGAAGCTGAAGCTCCAGTCACTTCCAATTGATGATGGTACTCAAAAAATGGTCAGATTAAAAAAAAAATTCTACTTTTTGAGAAGTGAGATTAGTAAAAAAAACAAAAAACAAAAAACAACAAAAAAAACAAAAGAACTTAAGAGTAGCATAATCCTCACATGAGCCTCTTTTTTTGTGTCTATATTGTTATTTTTTAATTGATTTGGTTGTTTGTAGTTATTTTGGGCACTTATATGTGTGTGTGTGTGTGTGTGTGTGTGTGTGTGTGTGTGTGTGTGTGTGTGTATTACTGTGAGTGTTCATTGATGAACATTTTCTTTCATATTTTTTATTTTCTTTTAGGTTTCGGAAGAGTTGTAGACTTGCATTTTCTTTTCTTTTTCTTTTTTGTGTGGCTAAATTGAAATAATTGCCTATTTGTAGTCAGAAATTTTTTACTGAGGTGTTGGTCTTTCTTTCCCCAAGCAAGCGAGTTAGGCTGCTTATATTTTTTACAAACATGACTTTTGCTTGAAACCACCTATTGACAACTTCCATTCTTAAAAATTTTAAAATGTAGGGGATGGGATATAGGAGGAGGATACTTGGATCAAGACCATCAGGCGGAATATTCTCATGAAATTGAGCAATCGTAATAACTCTTGCAGCTACAATTGATTTGCATTCTGCTTGCACCCCATTAAGTTGAAATGCTCCCTCAAACATCACTACGTTAGCTTTAAGAAAAAGATAAACCTCGCATTATTAGTTACTATTGCTATATAATTTTTTTTCAAAGGCCTGTTGTAGTTGTGGGGTCTGGGTTCGAATTCTTGGCCCAATAAGGTGTATGGACTCAAACCCAAGAAGCCCGAACAATAAATTTATAGAGAAGTGGGTTGGAAAGCTGGGCTGCAGTGAGTTGATTAATGGGTCAGTATTGTTAATGCAACAAAGAAATGGGAATTATAGACGTTCCTTGAAGAAAAGTATCCTCTACAAAGTCCGAGGAGATTGATTCTTTTTCTATTGACTACAAAGCTTTGTTACAAGTCTCCTTTTTCTTTTTTCTCTCTCCCTTTTTCTTTAGTGGTCTCTTGCATTATATATCCCTCTCCTAATGATCCTAGCCTTCCATTTGTTGATCATCCAAGCTACTACTTAAGTGTCTGTCCCGTCAGACATCCTCTTTTACCTTCTGTGAGTGGTGGCAACCAAGGCAGCGCTGTTCAGGGGTCTTCTCCTCATAAATATGGCCAGAAAAGTAGCTGCAGTGTATTAAATGTGATGGTAATAGCCTTCTCTTAAGTACACCCTAGTTTCTGCTTGTTGTTGTACTTGAGGTATACATACCTACCGCCGAAACTTTTTAGAAGCTCGCCTTGGCTCATAAGATCCGGATTTGGCCCATGCCTAACCTGTCTGAGGAGGCATTTCTCCTTGAACAGGCCCAAGGCCCAACACCAAATTTGGGCCTTTACCCCTACAGTAGTAATGGTGGAAATTGTTAAGAGATGAATAAAAGCATTCAGAGTGTGCAACAATTTAATATACAAAATCTAATGTTTTTGTTATTCTTTGTTAAGACCAAATAATTAACAAAAAAGAAGACCAAAGCCTATTTCAAAAGAGAAGACTACACCTCATGCACATATAGTTGCTTCAACTACATATTGATGATAAGCATCCAACACTAATAGAAATATACAGGAGAATCTCACCATCGAAGAAAAAATAAGTTTAGCTTATTTATGGAGTTATTTATCTTGGATTTTTTATCATATCATGTTTTATATTATTAGACTATGATAATGGCAGGTTTTAATAACTAATGAAAATTGTAATACCATACTAATAAATTTTATTATAATTTACAGATACTATACACAGCCTGCACATTGTGTGGGTCATACACTAGTTTTATTGTAATAATTCAAGTGCCTAGACATAGAAACACTTGCACGATACTGTAAGCGGGAGCTTCTTCTTCAAGAAGAGACGATTCTCCACACTCTTAGTTATATACTTATCCTCCAATTTCTTCCAAAGCTCTTTAGCCTTCTTCTCTCTCATAACAAAATACTTTTGAATCTTGGTGAAACACAAATGGATAGTGCCATAAGTTTGTCTATTAATCTTTTTCCAATCCTTGTCTAACATCCCTTCAGGTTTGTCTTCCAAAGCAATATCCAACTTTTGTTGAACCTAGACATCCATAACTTTACATTGCCACATGCGAAAGTTATTCATTCTATCAAATTTCTCTACTTCAAATTTGGCATTAGAAACCATCGTCCTAACTGCCAAAGGTTTTGCAGAAGGCTCTGCTAAAGCTTTTCCATAGGAATCTACTGAAAATTTTGTAGAGGAATCAAAGGGCTCACCTGGCATCTTTCTGCCTAATATATAGATCCATGAACTAATCACCAAAATCTCCAAAGAGAAAAAATCCAAACGCCTAGGTAGTGAACCTTGGCTCTGATACTAGTTTGTTGTAAAATAGCAGAAGCTCAAATTACCAAGATTGATTGTCAAAATATTTTAGGATTGAGAAAGAACTCCGGATCCAAACAAATAGAACAAAGAAAATTAATTCAAACGAAAATAGACACAAAACACAAAGAATTACGTGGTTCAGCAATAGCCTCCATCCTTGGGCAACAACGAAGAATTTCTCTATGTCAAATTTAGGATAATACAAATTGATGCAAATGCCCTCTCACAAACCCAAATCCCAAATATACCCAAATAGTTCCCTCTCAAAAATACAAAACCAAATAATCGAAGATTCACAAATACCAAACACAAATTGCACACAAACCAAAGAAAGAGCCACAAATCAAATCCAAAAGTCCAAACAAACCAAGATAGAGCAAATCACCAAACCGCAAAACCAAAATCAAACCAAGTGGCAACAAAACCTCTCTCACTATTCTAAATTGCAACCCAAAAATATCAAAGGACCAAACAAGAGAAAGCCTCTTTTTCTCACACACTAAATTTGCCGCAATAGCACTATGCTTATATAGAGGAGATAGTTGGCTAGCAATCCAAAACCAAGAAAGACTAGACTTTTCTTCCATGCACAGAGGAGAATCACTCCTATTCCATATAGAACTCAAAATCAAGTAGGAGACAGGACTTATAATAGAGTTTGATAACTTCAAACAACAGTAACCCAAAAGGAATAAAAATTTATTTCTTATCCAAATCCAACAAGGAGTCAAACTCCTTAATATAAGCCATATTCTACACTACTAACAAAAGGCAAGTTGCAAAATGGGGTAATACTGAAGACTACCTATGTGATTTTTGTGAAAACTATCTTAGAGATAGAAATCACTTATACTGGAGAGAATCTGTGTGACATTTGATTTATCTTTTCAGGTTCCTTGAATATTACACTTTCTCTATTTTTCTTCAACATTTCATCAACAAATTCATTCTCTATTTCTTCCTCTTTCACATTCCCTTTTTTTTTCATCTTTTTTCTTCTTTTGATTGTGATTTTTTTTTAGTCCTCCTTTTCGTCCAACTGTTTTACCACAAATTTACCACAATAAGACAGTTTGATTGCATTCATTCTTGGAACACTTGGGAAAGGATTTGAGAAAGAATGGCTAAAATAATAGGCTCAAATGGGTGACTAGCAATAATATACCAAGAAAGAAAATAATGAAGGCTCAAATAAACAAAGATGGCCTAAAATCATCTCTTAAGGATTGAGATAGTTCTTCAAAATTCATGACTTTAACATATTCAAGTGTGGCATAAAATTGATGAATTCCTAGTATTTGACCAAAAGAAAGAATAATGAGACTAAGAAACAACAAAGTTATGTGCTTCCAAATGATAAATGAAATCAAAAGAAAATAACTCTCTAAAAGAAATGAATGACTCAATTCTCACATGAGTTAAAGTATCTTCACTTTATTTTCAAGATTTTCAAAGTTATCTCTATCTCTCAACCAAGAAACATTTTCATGTGACTAAAGTGCATGTGCATAATAGTTGAGTATGAAATATAGTGGAATTCTTTTCTTTTTTTATTTATTTTTTGATAAAAAAAATAGTGGAATTCTTGAGAGAGAAATAGCATAAAGAACTTCAACTTAAAACTCATGCTAAAGAAATAATTTATTTTTTTCTAAAAAAAATTGGACTAAAAAAAAATCACTAAAATAACAACAACAAAACATCAACATAAAATAAAACCAAATGAAAATTATCTCAAGGTCCTCCCCCAACCTAAAAGTTACATTGTCATCAATGTTAACATGGAAAAGCAATAAAGAGTAGAGATTACGGAGAGTACCTTGAAGAAATAAATGTAAATGAACAAAAATAAATAAATAAATAACACCTGCAAAAGGGGTTAGAAAACAAAACAACAAAAATAATAAAAAGAAAAACACAATCTAAACTACAAAACAAACACTAATGCTAATTGCTTGGCAAGTCTTGATAAATGGGATCTTTCAAATTAATGGATTCCTCCTCTTGTGAAAATTTCTCAAGAAATGGATTAAGATGTTGTTCATTCACCTTAAATATGTTACCATTTTTAGTGTTCTCAATTTCTATTGCACTTGGCAAGTCTTGATAAATGGGATCTTTCAAATTACTGGATTCCTCCTCTTGTGAAAGGTTCTCAAGAATTGGATTAAGATGTTGTTCATTCACCTTAAATATGTTACCATTTTTAGTGTTCTCAATTTCTATTGCACCTGAGGGAAAACTTTATTAACAATGAAAGCTTAGTCCATCTGGATCTCAATTTTCTAGGGAACAAATGTAACCTAGAATTATACAAAAGAACCTTTTGAGATGATTAATATTCAAAAGATTTCTTTAAAATATGTTTGTCATGAAAATCATTCATTCTTTCTTTATGACTCCTAAAATTCTCATATGCATCATGTCGGATTTCTTCCAACTCATTCAATTGCAATTTTCTCAATGAGCTAGCATTGTCTATGTTAAAGTTAAGGGCAAAATACAGTAAACATACCTATAATTTGGCCTGTTTGCACTTTGTTTACCCATGATTCAAAATTTAACACTTTGCCTACCTAAAGTTATATCCGTTAGTCTTTTGTTATCCACCTCTGTTAAAAATAAGAGTAAATATGTATTTTCTTACATTTTATATATCTCCTCCTTAAACAAAATCATACATAAAAAAATAAGAGAAATAAGATCTAAAAACAAAATTTTTAAAATTTGTAAAACTTTGGTTGAAGAACACACTTCCTTCGGTATGAACATTTTGAGCCAATCAATCCATGTAAATTATAAAGTCAAAAAACGTTCACAAACTACACTTAATGAATCCAACACTAGACAATATCCGAGACCTTAAAAATACAAAATAAAAATGTGGGATGCCATGCACATGGTAAACAGATACATTGGCAAGCCCGACAGTAATTGCTTTAGAGGGTGCATTATCTGAGACCACTAATGTAGCATGGCAATAACAAGAATTAGACGCAAATGCATTAGTCATCTCAAATTCAAATTAGTGACAACTATTTCACGAGGCACGATCCCAATTGATCATTTAAGGCCTCAGACTTATTCATATCATTCATCCAAACTCAAACATACATATTTATAAAGATCTTGTTGAAATTGTTATATGACAAGACCATACATTTATAATATCCCAAATATTATTGTTATTTTTTTCTAAAACCCAGAAGGAGAACACTATTGTGAATGAATCTCCTTTATTACAACACACCATGGAAAAGCATAAAATCAACTATCCCAAGAATAACACTGTTCACCACCTCTCAATTTGTCTTGAAAACATGGACCATCAGGTTTAAGATACCAAATACAAGTAACACACTGGTCCCTCTCAACGTTGTAAATCTCAAACTTGTGGGACACCCCCGTCCATTCCCATTTGCAGTTGATATTTAGATTAGCATTCTCAATAGAGAAAAGGTATTTTTTAGCATAGTCAATGAAAAAGGAAGGAAAATCATCGTCGCTGTTTGCACAAGTGGCATTAATTTTTGAGATCTGAGTTGCGTAGTTCCAGACTTCAAATTCATCAACTTCTGCATTCATAGAGAAAGTAGTAACAATTATAAAAATGCAAGCAACAACAATGTTGATACGTTTTTATTGAAATGACTCATTTTGTTTGTCTATAAAATAGAGTTGTTAATATGTCCTTTATTTATAGTGTGGCTGTAGATTTGTAGTTCTAGTTTTCTTTTATAAAATTAGTAAAATGCAGTTAACACACCAAAGGTTGGTTGCTATTAGCCCAAATTTCGGGGTTGGTTGGCATCAAACCAAATTTTGACCCATCAAAAAAATAAATAAAAAACCAAATTTTGAAAATGTCAACAATTCAAAGGATAACTTCTCTTAGAAATAGGGTCTTAAATGTCAAATAAATAACAATTTATCTATAATTTCTACAACACTTACAGTAATATCATTTTGAATTGAGATGGGTTCAAGTTACAACTAGTGTAACTCCTTAAGAGGAGTTCAAATCTTCTGTCTCACATTTCTTGCTCCACTCTATATTCCACCAATAAAAACTTGTCACGTGTTCACCTAATTAATTAAATACTATAATTATTGACATATTAATACTACGGTTATTAATTAATAGTAGTATTTAATTAATTAGGTGAATACGTGACAAGTTTTTATTGGTGGAGTATAGAATGGAGCAGGAAAAATGAGACAAAAGATTTGAACTCCCTTAAGAGTTACACCATTTTTGTGCCGTAGATTTCTAATAGATCCAATTGTTGAAAAAATAGCATTAAATGATTAAGGATTTCCACCTTAATTACCTAATTAATAACAGATTTTCTCTATCCTCATTTACTAACCTTATTGGGTATTGTTTAACTGTGTCCCTTTCTTCCTTTAAAAAAAAAAAAAAAAACTGCTCCACTCTATCTCACGTGTTTCCCCTCAAGAGCTACCCATAATACTCCCCCTTTTTGACCGAAATGGCCAAAGGGCTAAGGCTAGTGAGTAAAGCTATTAAACTTGGCTACCAACAAGTTGATTTGGTCTTGGATTTCTACAAGGCTGTTGGAATGCTCATTTGCTACATTCTGAAGACCATTAATCCTCTCAAGTATGATCTGAAAAGCATCGGGAGGAACTAGTGAAGAAGATGATGCTTCGCTCCTACCTTGACCACCACTACATCTTGGAGGAGGTTGTTGTCCTTCCGCTTCAGTCTCTGTATCAACAAGAGATGCTTCTTTAGGCTTTTCAGCTTGTTCATCTCCAAGAAGTCGAACCTGTAACACCCCTACCCAACTTTATAGTTAACTTATATGTTTGAATGGTTAGTTATTATTTTAAGCCATTTTCTTTTTATAATTAATAGAAGAGTATTTATTAAACATATTATTTTATAATGCTATTGAATAAGAATTGTAAAGATTATACATAATTGAATGGCTATTTGTATTATGTATGTTGAGATAAGTGCCCTTAAATCCTATTGTATGATGTTATGTATGATATTATGTGAGAAATGATGTATGACTTAATATTATGTGTAATAAAGTTGCTTTATTCTTATCTAAAATAATGGTAACATGAATATTCGGACATTATCATATAGTCCATGAAATGCATAGTATGTGATTTATGTGAAAAGTCACAGAAGATATAAATCACAAGTTCTTTGTAAACTCAGAATTATAGTTCGTAGTCAGTGATGAAATTAGGCATTTCATCTGCGAAGACTATAACATATTAACTAAGATGATTTGTCTTGATCATGGAAGTGGAGACTTCTTATTGAGTTAAGACATATTGAACTGGACCGCTGTGAGATTTATTATTCTCCTAACGACTGTCAATTGAATAATAAATCTCACGACTTCTATTCACATGAACTCTTAATCCTGAGAGAATAATGGATCAAATCATGAAGTGTAGGTTGCTTTGATATATCAGGAGTGAGATCTAAAATAATGGTCAAAACCTCAGTATGTTGGGCAACCACATTTAGTGTTGATGGAACATATATTCTCAAGATGAAATTCATAGTCTCTTAAATGAAATATAAAATATTCCCTTGAGATAAGTTTAATGGGTTCAGTTATTCAGAGAGTTAGACCTAACCACTTTAGTGAGACTAAAGTATATATTTATGAAATTAGATTTCATAAATATATGATGAATAACTTAAAAGGATTAAACCGGATACTCAAGGATTAAGATGTAGTAATTTACAAAGTGGCAGTCTATATTCATGACTTTGTATTACTACGAATATTTTATGAAAAGGTTGCATGTATAATAAAGTCTTGGAATATAATTAATGGTAACTTTGGACTTGTCAAGAGTTGACAAAAAGCCCAAGGCCCATTGGAGCTAGTGTATTATTTGTTTCCTTTTGGTCCCACTCCAAGCCACACACTAAAGCCCAATTGGGAAGGCCCAAAAAGCTAGCTCAATTAGATAATCAGTTATGTGGAGAGAAACATACATAATTTTATAATAGAATGAAATGGTTTGTATGTTAAAAAAAAAAAAGGTGAGACACTCTTTCATATTCTCTCTAAAACAAACACATAGAACTGATTGAGAGACCACACATCTTGAGCATCAAGTGGAATTGGAGTGAAGATCAAAAGTGTTTCCAAGTGCTTTTCTTCATTCAGTTTTGAAATTCACCATATCAAGGTACACTCTCTTATTCATACATTCTGAAATTTACACAGTACATGTTATCAATTGCGAATGAAGTAGATCCGTTAATTTTTTCGCTGTATATGTTTTGTATGCGATACAAACAAGTTATTTTCCTACAATGTATATATACTAAGTATGTACAAAACTATATTAAGTGGTTAAATTATTAGATATATAATTGTTGGGGTTTAATTAAGTGCATAAAGGTAAGGGTTTATATGCAAAGTTATTTTATTATTTGGGCCTATCTAGAATACAAGGTTATGGAGGGGTGGTAAGTATATTTTGAAAAGTGGTAAGGGTGAGTCATCAGCCCATTTTCCCCTTAGCATACACGTGCCCCACCCAATTATTTTCCTTGACTTCTTGGCTGCACCAAAAGCTTCCTTGGTCCTTCTTTCTTTTATCCTTTGTTTTCTTCTTTCTTTGTTCTTATTGGCTGCATCTTATCTCTTCTTTGACTTTATCAAAGAAACTAGAAGACTCAAGAAGCTCTCTCCCTCTTTCATACCCACGGGTCCAACACTAAAAGAAAGAAAACTCTCAACTCTTCTCTCCCTCTCACACCTACGGGTCCAGCAGCAAGGAAAAAGATTTCTTTAAATCCTTCTCAAGCTTTTGTTCCCAATTTAAAGCTAGAGTGATTCTAGCTCTATCACTCCATGAACCTGTGCATAGGGTAAGAGGTAAATCTAATCCTTTTAATCTATAGTTCATCTTAAACTTAAGTGATGGTTATATGAATTTGCATATGGGTGTGTTGGATTTTAGAGCATGTTGATTGACTAAATTTGAAGAGAGTCATTGTTTATGCTTGCATGTGCTCCTAGATGATAGACTAAGAAAAAATCTGCTATGGGTAAGTGTTAAAATGAATAAAATAGCTAGATAAACTTTATGGAATTGCTAATTGAGGTGCTTAATGTGTAGTTGATTCAGTAATTGAAGCCTGTTGAGAGTTAGTTCATGAACCTGTTAAGAGTGCACTCACTAGTTAACCTGTTTAGTCATTATAAATTCTGTATTTTTCTAGGACAGCTATGGGTAAAAGGTTTGTTGGAGATTATTATATAATATGTATAGTATGTGTGTATTAAATTTCATATGAAAATACCATCGTTCGATAATTGTTTGTGAATTTACAAGAAAATGTTGCAAAGCTGTCACTGTGACAGATTCTGTGTTTATGCATAATAAATTATGTATTAAATTTTATACAGTGAATTTGGATGCTAAAAATATTTCTTATGAAAGCTAAGACACATATGGTTCTAATGGAAGTGGTATCACAGCATTTGGATCAATATAAAAATAATGGTTTAATTCCTTAGTTGTATGAAATTCTGTCAGGACAGATTTGAGTATGCTGTATTGTATGATTTTTAGTAAAATATGGTTTTATGCTTTGACTCCGAAATTGATATGGTATTTACTAGACATCTAGAGGAGTTTCTCTGTAAAATTTCATGAATATTGGATGTCTTTAGATAGCCCATTTGTATTTTACAAATGAGGTATATGCTGCTGAAATGAGCAGTAAACAGTAAATGATAACTCTGACTTTGAGGATTTGATTCTAAAGTTAGGGTGAATTTTTTGAGCTATAATTTAATATGCTTATCTTTTGGTACATCTAAATCATAGATTAATTTTGTATAACTTGGTTCAATGTTTAGTACTCAAAGGAGGGGTTCTAAACCATTCTACTGCTTTTTCATGTTGCTATCTTGTTTAACGTGTTGTATGTTGTCATATGAGTGTATATGGTTATATGACCATGTTTAAAGGATTTTATGTTTATGCATGCATTATTGCCCTAATCTCAAAGCACATTTTGAAATGAAATTGGCTCCTATGGAGACATGATATAAATATGAAAATGATGGTTTTTCTTTAGTTTGGTACATCATTTGTTGATGTGTGCATAATATGTTTGTGGGAATCTCATTGAGGTGGGATTAGGATTTCCTTGATTATAAGAGATAGGCTTTGAGATGAATGTGTAAGTTTATTCAAAGGTATAATTGATAGTAATAAGCTTTGATATTTGGTTTAGGTGTTACCAGTACCCAAGTCTAAGCTCCTTCGACTTTATTCTCTTGGTTTCTCTGCTTTCAGGTGAGGCATAAGTTATATGAGCATTTAGTAAGTCATGAGGTTATTTTAAAGTGTATTATGCATTAAAAGGTTTTTGATTAGAGAAATGGCATATAATCATGTTTTAGACAAAAATATGTTTGTGAGCTTTTGAAACCTTATGTATATGATTTAAGCATATTAATGCTCTTACTAATTTCCACGAACATGATGTTTAAAGAAAATAATGGAAATGCTATTATTGTGAAATGTTTTCGGGTTATTTCCTCTGGTAATCTGAACTCAGCCAATAGGGGTTAAATTACTGGCTTTCCATGGAAAATGTTATCTGTTTGACCATTTAAAGTAGAGGAAATGGGACTGCTCATAACTCTAGGCCATTTAAAGTAGAGGAAATGGGGCTGCCTATAACTCTAATATGAACAAGGCATTCTCCTCAATGTGTACGAACGGCAGAGAGGAACTAAACCTTGAGGGGATGTGCCATCAGGCCACCCAAAGAGGACAATATCATAAACATGAGGGCATCCAAATGTGATGAGGCCTTCTCTGTTATGCACATGCACCAAGTACAGACTTATCAGATATGGACTAACCAATATGTTATGAACAGCTATATTATGTTATTGATCATGAGAGAATGACTTTGTTTAAATGCATTATGAAAAGTTGAAAGCTCTCATGAAAAGAAGAAGTTTCTAATGAAAAGAAAAGTCATTCTTTGAAGATAAAAGTTTCCGAAGTTTTGTTGTGCTTTAAAGATAAATAATCTTATGAAAATGTTTTAATGTTCTATAAAGATAAAGTTTCTGATAAAAATACAAGTTCATGTTAAAAATTATTAGATATCTGTTCTTTATGAAATGTTGAGTTTTATGATTATAAAAGTTATAATATTTTACGAGAAGAAGTTTATGAAGGAAAGTTTTATTATTCTTTAAGATGTTTCTAGTTTAAGACAAAATTACCTATTTTCTGATTTAAGTTAAAATGATTATTTTGTAATGAGAATATATGTATGGTGACTTTATAGGAAATGAAGGAAATTCAATCCGAGAGGTTTTGGTAATATTATTCTGATGGGAATAAAAAGGAGAATAATTATTTTCCTACGAAGAGCGTATAAGTTATTATTATAAATAGTATAAAATACTATGCATGAAAAGATGTTCTCCTATCTGAACATTTACAAAATGAAATGATTTGGTTTACATGCATTATCTTACCTTTACTGAGCTATGTAGCTCACCCCTTCCACTCTTTCAGTTAGCAGGTTTTAGTTTAGAGCAGAGGAAGCCTTAGTCAAGTTTTGGAAGGAGCTAGTTTTAGTTTTATATGTATAGATCCTAAATTAGCAATTTGATTTTTAGATTTGTAGTATGGTATATTTTAGAATGTAATGAAAGTTGTGTACCTTAAAGTATTAAGAAATGTATTATGTGAAAGTGTGGATATTGAATGATTGGTGAATTATGTTATTCTTGAGTACAGTGTAGATGCTCTAAATATCAAGTAAAAAGTTATATCAAAAAGTAAAGAAACAAGAAAGAAAAGAAAGAGGGAAGCTTTTGGTAAAAATTTTGTAAAAGTTAAGTTGGTTCTTGTTAATATCAGGTTTAGGCTTGATATTAGCATGCCGATCATGGTCACAAATTTGGGTATCAAGTTTGGGGCGTGACAAAACCCTACTCAAGATTTTTTGAGTGTTGATGGATGAAGATGGAGTCATTAGGCTTATGTGCTGTGGAGTCTCCACACCATTTTCATGAAGAATCCTCATTTTAAGACTTGGGAGAACAAACTTTGACCTTGAAGTTGTCTTCGTGGCTTCGGTATTGATGTAGTACAAGTAAGTTTAAAGTATCTGGCCTCCAAACTCTCTTTTAGGTGGGTCCCTAGAGAAGCCAATGAGGCCGCCCACTCTCTTGCTAATTGGAGTTTGATGTATAGTATGTTTAATTCTTTTGACTTTGGTAACAGCCCTTCCTGTTTTGTTAAGGTTATCAGGAAGGAGGCTGGGTGTCTTGTTGGTTTGTAGTTCTTTCTCTTTGAATAAAATTATCCATTCATAAAAAATAAAATAAAAAAATAGAGTTGAACGGTGCAATTTTCTTAGGATATGGAGCACATACAAAGGGATCAATCTGAACCATTCATTAATATTCATGTTTTTCTTATGAACCCATAGCTAGCTATATTGACAAAATCTACAAAGTCCAGATGCTAATGAATAAACATTAATGGTATTCCGGTAGAGCACGAAAGTCTTTGCTTTGCCGAGGTGCTAAATATTCTCTGGTCTTTTAAGGCAAGTTCTAGGCTAAGAAGTTGAGAACAACAGAAATACATGATTGGTCCCTTCCATAGTTAATACTTAGTCGTGTGAATATACACAGGTACAATTAAAAATAATTATATTTATATTTTTTTAGAAGATATTCGAATTATACATTGTATTAACCTATACTTTTTATAAACTATATAATTGGATTTAAACTCTTCGATTTTTTCACCCAAAAAATCACTTTCCACCAAAATTTTAAAAAAATAAATGGACACGCAGTGGAAAATTGAACTCCAATTAAAATCCATTTTAAAATCTAATTGAATTTTTACTTTTCAATTTTTACACTCAATAATTCACTTGGCACAAAACTAAAAATTAAATGAGACATGTGGCCCAAAATTAAGAATTCAATTAAAATCTAATTAGATTTTCTCTGAGTTTTGGTTATTAAACACAATTTTTATCATAAAATATAAATAATTAGTCAAGTTATTTTTTTTTAAAAGTATATCACGTATTAAAATTATTACATAAATTTAATACTAGTTATGATCATATTTTTTTTTCTAATTTTTAATAAGATAGAATGTGTAATGATCTTTGTTGTGTGGTGATTTTTATTAAATATATATGATTTTTTTTAAATTTTGTAGTTCATTAATATTAGATTCTTAGTATTTTGCACTCATTAATTTACTTGGCACAAAAATTAAAAAACTTAAGTGGACACATAACACAAACTTAAGCAGATAATTATAGTGTGGTTCCCACATAAATTTAGACACATGGCGTAAAATTGAACTCTAATTGACTTTCTCTAAGTTTTACCCCCCCTTCTCTCTCTCTCTCTCTCTCTCTCTCTCTCTCTCTCTCTCTCTCTCTCTCTCTCTCTCTCTCTCTCTCTCTCTCTCTCTCTCTATATATATATATATATATATATTACAATGTCAAAAATCCTACTTGGTCAATAATTATATGGAATTTTTGTTTCTAATATCGTGGAGTACGTTGACTTGCAACTATTCTTGCAAAGAAGGATAGATCAACCAGTGCAAAGCATGTAACCTAGGGAATTCTAGGCTTTTGCCCTTATTTTTTAAAAAATTTAGCAATATGTCCTTGTTTGGAAACTTTTTAGGTCCATGTCCCTATTTTGAAACTCGATTTTCTTAAAATCGAGTTCAATGTAAAACTCATTTTTCTTAAAATTGAGTTTCAATGTAAAACTCGATTGATTTAAAAGCATATTATACCCAAAAAAAAAAAAAAAAGAAGAAGAAGATTCTGGAACTCAAGTTCATGGAGCTTGAGTTCCGTTAAAGGAACTCAAGCTCCATGAACTTGAGTTCCATAAATTTTTTTTTTTTTTTTAAGTTTGATCGCCTATACTCGATTTTCAACAAATCGAGTTTTACATTGAAACTCAATTTTGAGAAAATTGAGTTTCAAAACAAGGACACGGACCTGAATGGTTTCAAAACAGAGACATATTGCTAGATTTAAAAAAAAAACAAGGTCAAAAACCAATTTTCTCCTGTAACTTATTATTGAAGTATTGATGCTTGAAGTTTCATTGTATTGTTACCTTCTTCAAGAAAATTGGCCTGGACTTCATAGTTCAATGTACATACAAATAGTTAGTCATGTTTTCGACTGCCACTTATGTCAAGTCGAAGAAATTTAGATTTTGGTGGGTCTCAGTTTCCTTCAAAATATTTGTATTTGATTTACATCAAACATATACCATAGCATTGTTCCCTAATTTCAGCCTAATAAATTTGAAGCTACAATATAGTTCACAACATTTTTATAATTATTGGAGGTGACATATTACAATTAGTGAATAATAAAAGTAATATTAGTTATTATCCTAATCAGTGAAAGTGATGTTATACCAATCATAATCTACGACCTCAACAATTTGTAAAATTTGTGTTAGGTTCTAAGGAATTAGGAACTAATGTATTAGAATTTCAATTTGTAATGTTGGCAAACCATGATCAAAACAATCTTTAATTTTGTTGTAGACTTGCTCAAAGTATGGCTTTTTATGTAAAGTTGGAATTGAGTTACTGCAAAATTCACTGTGCAGTTCTGCCTTGCTCGATCGATCAAGAATTAGACTTGACCGATCGAAAGTCATGCAGATCGTTTTTCTGCAAAATTTTCCAACTATGCCCTAGCCCATTTAATGTGTAGGGTTTTATGTTTTGTCCTAAGTATATAAGGGAAATCCCTAGCCACGTTTTAGAGTTCTAAATGCTGTGTTTGTGAATCTAATTGTTAGATCTAGAAGTTTTTACCTTCCCATACACTTAGGATTTCCAAACTCTAGATTCATGTCAAGAGATTGATAAATCATACAGTTGCAGAACAAAAGAGCTTCAAGATATACAAGCAGGTGTGCTTGTACTTTGCTGAGAATTCAAGGAAAGAAGGAGTCCGTGGTCTCAAAGCTGTCACGTGGTCGTGGTAGTAAGTTTCCTACAGGCAGGTAGCAATAGGATGTTAGTGGTCTAAGTCTCTATTGTGTAAACTTCGATTCTTTCATAGTGAATTCGTTTTACCTTGAGGATAGCTAGGTTAAATCCTCCCCAGGTTTTTTACCGGTTTGGTTTGGTCATCATATCATGTGTTCTTTATTATTCCGCACCTTTGCAGGATATGATATATTTGTATTAACCTAAATTTGTTTAATTTACCTAAGTTAATCACTTGGCTAAATATCTAGGTTAATTTGTTTGGGTTTAAGGGGTCTAAACAACCTTACAAGTGGTATCAGAGCAGGTAGTTTTTTGTTTTTGATCCTTTGATCTTTGAGCTGATCCTTGACCCCTGTTGTCATGGAACACGGACACTCTCTTCTTGTTCCACCTCATTTTGATGGGAACAATTATGCTTATTGGAAAGTGAAGATGAAAGCATTCCTGAAATCTATTGATGAGAAAGTCTGGAACTCTGTTGAATATGGATGGGAGAAGCCCACTACTCCTGTGAGTGAGTGGCAAACTTCTCAAAAGGAGGCAGCTGCTTTCAATAACAAAGCTATGAATGCTATTTTCAATGCTGTCTCCATGGAGGAATTTAAGAGAATCTCAAATGTTGAGGTTGCTTATACTGCTTGGAATATCCTCCAGACTGTGCATGAAGGCATAAAGGCAGTTAAGATTAATAAGTTGCAGCAATTGACTACTAAATTTGAAAGCATTAGAATGAATGATGATGAATCTTTTGATGAGTTCTATGCTAAACTAAATGATATTATTAATTCTGCATATAATTTGGGTGAAATCTATGATCAACCTAAAATTGTTAGGAAGATTCTTAGATCTTTAACTGAGGATTTTAGACCCAAAGTGACTGCCATCACTGAAAGCAACAATGTGAACTCCATCCCTGTTGATGAACTTGTAGGATCTCTTCAGTCCTATGAGTTTGACCTACCCAAGACTAACAAATCCAAATCAATGGCTCTTAAGTCTGTTGATGATGTTGAGGATGGTGGATTTGATGATGAACTTTCTGCTACAGAGATTGCCTATCTTGTTAAGAACTTTAGAAATTTTCTTAGGAACAATAACAGAAGGGCAAGAGGCAAGAAAACTGCTGAACCTAGAAATTTTAGGAGGAATGATCCTACTAAGGTTAATAACACTGAAAAACCTAAAGAGAAAGTAGATCAACCTTCTAATAATTCTGTGGGACAATAATGTTATGGATGTCAAGGGTATGGTCATATGAAATCTGAATATCCTACATACTTGAAGTCTAAGGGTAAGGCTATGGCTTTGACCCTTAGTGATGATGAAGTTTCTGACAATGAATCCGCTAGTGATGAGAATGGAAACTTCATTACTTTCACTACTACTACTGTAGTTAATGAAAGCGTGTCTGTTGAAGAGAACCCTTCTGATGGGGAACTCTCTAAAGATGCAGATCTACAGGAAGCCTTTAATAAACTTTGTAAAGTTGCTGCAAAGGATGCTATGAATGTGGATTTAGGTTTAAAGAAAATTGCATCTCTTGAACTTGATAAGAAGAATTTGCTTGTGAAATTGTTTGATGCTATTGAGCTTTTGAATAATGTGAAAACTGAGAACATGTTTTTACTTGATAAAGTTAAAAATTTGGAACTTGAATTATCTGTTGCTAGAGAACAATCTAATAGGTCTGCAAGCTCCAAACTTGATCACATGTTGAGTGTTCAAAAGTCTCCTTCTAACAAAACTGGCTTAGGCTTTGTGGAAAGCATCTCTGTGCTTGAATCTCATTCCACAAATTTTGTTCCCTCTTCTGAACCTCCTAAGAGTGAGATTTTCAAACCTTTGGTGAGCGAACCTGTTAAATCTGTAGATGTTACTCCACCTAGGAAAATTAGGGTTGATCTTCAAGAGTCTCATTCTAGAGCTTCTAATTCCCCTAAGGGCAAATTGCTTGATAAGCCTGCATGGGTTTGTCATTTTTATGGAAAGTCTGGACACATTTGTCCAAATTGTTTCAAATTGCAAGCTGCAAAGCGAGCAAATAAATCTAAAGTATCTATACCTCAAGTACAAGATCCTATGGTACTTATTGATGAATTGGTAAAGGCGTTAAATCTTTATTCCAATCCTAGAGTTGCTCAAAATTCTAATGTGAATCATAACTCCAATGTAAGAGTTGCATCTAAAAGGTTTTGGATGCAAAAGGCTAGACCTAATTAAGTCTGTCTGACATGGTCATTGTGCTTCACTGTTCTATCTTTTGTGACCATATTTTTTTAGGATTTGCATTACATAACATTCATGCATTTCATTCTAGCTTGCTTTATTTCCTTTAAAAAAAAATTGTGTGCAAAATGTGTTTTTGCTATATTTTTCTTAAATTTGAAGACAAGGTTGGTCAATCTGTTTTGCATAGCATATTTATGTACCTTGTTTAGCTTGGATGCACTTATTTTTACTGCACTTTACTAGCTGAAATTTTTGTAGTGCATGTTGTGTGGGAAGATGTTATAGTTGTTGATCACTTGATCTTGATCTTGAAATCATATGTCTCTGATTGTCGGACTTGAACTTTTTGAGAAAGGCATAAATAACTATCTCACCACTGTTTATTAGCCAATCATGAACATTTTAGTGCATATTGTAAGATTTTGTGCTCGAGAAAGTGTAGCACATGCACAAAAAGAACATAAGGTGTAGCCTCTATTAAAATGCTAAAATTGGTGTGTACATTATTGGGCTATAATAAATTCACAATTCAAATAAAATTGGTGTGTACATTATCTTGGCTTTGTTAATAAGTTTCTGATCAATTAAAATTGATATTAATTATGAGGAAAATCAAGAAACTTACATGATTGCAAGCTTTTATTCTTGGAGATGTGAGAGTTATATGATGTAACTCTTTAAGTTATAGTCTCTTTCAAATTCATGTGATGAATTTTATAGAAATTGTGATTAATCACTATGTACATATCACCTCACATGTTTCTCAAGCTTCTGCTAGTTGCACACACTACACAAGTTATTCTTTGCTAAACTGTGTACATGTTATTGTGTGATTTTTGGTCTGACCAACCAAGTTTGAAAATTTCTTGAAATTGATGCAGAACATGTTTGTTTTTTGAGTTCTTGAGGGAATCTACAAGAAAATCTTGTTTTGGGATATCTGGGATTGGATTCTCGGAGTGGTGACCTCAATTAATTCATCACAAAGGGTCAACACGTTTTTGGCTTTTCAAGTGGTATCAGAGCAGGCACACTCTGATTAGGTTTACTCTTTGTGCGTGATCCATTGACCCCTATTTGTCATGAATAGAGGACAATCTTTGATTATATCACCTTTATTTGATGGCACTAACTATGCATACTAGAAAGTACATATGAGAGCTTTCTTGCAATCACTAGATGAGAAGGTGTGGCAAGTTGTAGAGATTGGCTGGACCAAGCCAAAGGAAGCGCCGGCCAACTGGGATGATGCTAAGATCAAGGCGGCAAACTTCAATAACAGAGCATTGAATGCCTTATTCAGTGCGGTCACCAATGAGGAGTTCAAGAAGATATCCTCCACTGAAACTGCCAAGGAAGCATGGACCATCCTCTAGAAAACCTATGAGGGAACCAAGGCTGTCAAGGATTCAAAGCTGTAAAGGCTCATTACAAGCTTTGAAGAGATCAAGATGGAGGAAGATGAGTCGTTTGATGAGTTCTATGCCAAACTTAAGGACATAGTGAACTCAACTTTTAATCTTGAGGAGACCATTCCTGAACCCAAGATTATGAGAAAGGTGCTCAGATCTCTGCCTGAGAGATTCCATGCCAAGATCACTACCACTGAGGAATCAAAGGATATTGACAAAATCCCTTTGACAGAGCTAGTTGGCAACTTGCAGACCTATGAGTTGGGTTTGTCTAGGATCGGAAAGTCGAGCAAGAGCAAGAGCATAGCACTGAAGGCCAAGAGTAGTAATACTGATGAGTCTTCAGATGATGAGGACTCTAAGATAAAATCCTACATTACCCAGCAGTTCAAGAAGTTCATGAAAAATGCTAATGCAAAGGGCTTCGATAAGGACCGTAGACAGTCAAGTTCTTCTCAGTCTAAGAGTCAAGACAAAGGGAAGAAGGATTCAAGGAATGGTGGTCAGTACACTGTTCCCGTAGGACCAAAGTACTTTGGGTGTCAAGGGTTTGGTCATATGAAATAAAGTTCCCTACCTATCTCAAGACCATCGGGGAGAGCAAGGTACTTACTACTACACTAAGCGACACCGAGCCTGAAGATGATTCCGACAATGAGGATGATGGAATTTTGAATGCCTTCCCTGCCACAGTCAATCCTACTGAGGGGATTGTTGAAGATGTGGATGAAGAAGAAGAATTGGTGGAGTTCAAGTTTGAGAAGATGGATGAACAAGATGACATCCACACAGCTTATGCAAAGTTATACAAGGTCTCCGAAAAGCATGAAAAGTTTTATAAGTTGGCCACCAAGAAGCTCAGTGATGTGGAGCTCGAACGTGAAGAACTGTTGTTGATACCCATTTTCGCGACACATTTTCTATAAGCCCGATTCAACCAAGTCCGACTGCATTGTGGGCTCAATTCATGTATTATATTTTATTTTATTCTTTTAAGCATGGCCCAAGCCCATGCGACTTATGGGGAAATTGAGGAAGTGTGGTTTGGAGGGTATGGGTCGGTTCCTTTCAGACCTTTGGCATGAGCCCAGCCCATGCGTGCTACCAAGTGGGCAAGGGACACTGGTAGCACCTCAGGCCCATGGAGGAGGTCTTGTACCTAAAATTTCTACCTCAAAAGAGCTTTTATACTCTGGGTGACTATGGCCCAACTTTTCTGCTCTACCTTATTTTTGCCTAAAACACATGGCTGACCCTAAGTGGCTGGCCTTGTCTGCTGCAACAACCAAATGCAGACTCCAAGGGCTTGCCATGTCTAGGAAACATCAGCCCATGAATTTAGGTCACTCCATTTCCCAAATTATGTAAAAAGCAAGCCAACTCTCTTACCCAATTAAAGCAAATCTGACCATAACCTCTTTGATGGAGACCTTGGGGTTCAAAGCCTCTTCTATTGACCAAAAACCAGTCAGTTAGAGCACCCCTAGTTCAATACAAAAGGCCCCAATCAGATTCAAAAGAGGGAACCACGTTCTAACTAGAGTCCTGGAACTTCAGAGCAAAATCCCATTCAACCAGCCAACAATCTCACAATTTCGAACCTTAGGGGTGGAAATATGGGTACAGAGGAACCTTCCCTTTCTTCCTCACAACCTCCCTCAATTTCCTCTTCTCGGTGACTGTGGGTCGAAGTTTCAGACCTGTTGAACCACGTTTTCCCCATAGAGCTGAAACTTGAGAGTTGAAAACCCACTGAGCCAGGAAACATTCTCACAATTCTGAACCTTAGGGGTAGAAATATGGGTACAGGGGAACCTTCCCTCTCTTCCTCATGACCTCCCTCAATTTCCTCTTCTCGGTGACTGGGGGTCGAAGTTTCAGACATACTATGTTTTTATACTTTTTCTGCACTTTTTGTTATTAGCATTTTGATTCTCTCTTGTCAAAGCACCATTAGCCTTTGTTTTCTATACATTGTGAATTTTGGGCTTGATTCTCCACAAATAAACACTTCTAAAGAACCCAAGGGGAGATTTGGGCTGTTTTCGCATTTTTGGCCCTTGTCGCAAAAACGTCCCCGACAACTGTCAACAAAGTTTGATGAAGCTAATCAGACTATTGGAGCACTTAGGTTCGAGAACAATTTCTTGGCAGAGAAGACCAAGAAACTTGAAGCGGAGCTGTTTCAAGTCAGAGCTCAATTAGAAAGGACTTCAAGTGCAAAGCTTGACAAGATGCTCAGCATTCAAAAATTTGCTTCCGATCGAACTGGTTTAGGGTATGATTTCTCTTCTCCTAATATTGCTTCTACTAGTTCTACTGTTTTTGTTCCTCTTGCTAATAATGTTGAAACTGAGAACATTAATGTTAAAAATGAATTAGCTAGTGAGAACATAGATAAGGGTAAGTCTATCTTAGGAGTACCTCCTAAACTTAAGAATGAGACTAAAAACCTTAAGGCTAAGAAGGCTAACTCTCAAAAGCCGAAACAGAAGAAGCAGCATTTCTGTCATCACTGTGGTGCAGCCGGTCACACTCGACCAAATTGCTATAAGTGGTTAGCCACTTAACAGAGCAACAACATGCTCGCATCAGGAATCCAGAATTAGCTTCTACCTTCTTTTGCTCCCCTTGGAGATCTTCTCAAAGCACTCATATTCCTTTCAAACTTGAACGGTTTTAATTCTTCCCCCTCACCTCCAATTCAAGGTTTCAATCAAAGGAAAGGTTTTTCCAAGGTGTGGAAGGAAAAACTAACTAAGTGATTCTATCACCTTTTTTTTTTCTCTTTCTCTCTCTCCCCTTCTTGTTTTTGTCTGCATTACTTGTGTGTTTTGCTTTCAAGTTTTAAGTCAGTCTAGTTTTATTCATTGTTTTGTTTTGTTTAACATATTTTTATTTAGTTATTTTTCAGTTTTGCCTTGTTTTGTTTTCATATAAAAATAAAAAATATTGAAAAATCAGAAAAATACAAAAACAGTGTATGTTTGTGTACCTTGGATGGCCATTGAAACAAAATTTTCTAAACTTTTTATCTTTTGTAACTTAGATGAGCATTTTCATGCACAACTAAGCAAGTGAGTTTTGTGGTTCGTGTTTGCGATGAGTAAGATTAAGTAGTCTCTTGTACTTAACACTCGTATCACTCTTTTTGACGGGTAAGACTAGAAAATCTTAAGAGAAAGGCATAAATAACCATCTTACCACTGTTACCCGCCAATCATGATATGACATCTATATGTTTTGGCATAGCAAAAGTGCAATGTCAATAGCATCTGTATGTTTCGGCATAGCAAAAGTGCAATGTCAAATGCTTATCATCCTTGGGTATTTCTTTTCTTTCTCGTATATGCTCATGCATGATTTACTTAATAAAAGAAAAATATGCAAAGAAAAATCAAAAGCAAAAAGATCAAAAATGCTGTTAAATATGATTGCAAGTATGTATTATAGGAGATGTGGGAGTTATAGGATGTACCTCAAAGGTGATAGTTCCCATCAAACAGTTATGATTGTGTGTGAGTTAAAGTGATTTTCTCATATCTCAAATCGTCATAACATGTTGACACTTTTGCGATCTTGTGATGTTTTTCACACACAACACGCAATATTCTTTGCCACTCTTGATACATGTGCAGGTACAATATGATTTGGCTATCACAAGATTTACATGTGTTAATGTATGCTCACTAAACTGTCTTAACTCATTTTTGAAATATAAAATTGGTTAGACTTGTTTAGTATGTGTGTGTGTGTGTGTGTGTGTGTTTGGGATCAATTTGCTTGAAATTGTTGTTGAGAGATGATTTTGAGAACTTAAAATGTTGCTTGGATTCTTGGTTAGGTTGCATGCTTGATTGCATTCATGTCTGTGTTTTTCTCTTCTTGAAAAACTACTTTTAAGCAATCTTGACAGCTTCTCGACACCTCCTCGACACCTGACTATCTGTCGAGCTCTTAAGCTGTTTCTTATCGTAATCTCGACACCTCTCGACAGCCTCTCGATAGCTTCTCGACAACTGGTGGATCGATCGAGATTCTTAATCATTTTGATGAATTGTTCCTCGACACCTTCACGACAGCTGCATCTGTTGAAGTATTTTTTCTTGACACCTCCCTCGACACCTGTCTTGACACCTTTCAACACCTCTATCTGTCGAGATTTACTGAACACCTATATATAGGTTCTGCGCGATCCGGTTCTCATTTTCTCGATCTCTTTCGATCTATCCATGTTCTCTCTCATCCCAAACCTCTCTCTCACACTCCAAACTTCATCCTAAGGTGATTTTCGGCCTTAATCAAGTATTTCTACACTTGGTAAGTGTCTAAATCACTCATTCTTCATGCATTTCATGCATTAAACCTAAGTTTTTGGGATTTCTACAAAATTTGGGGTTTTTCAAAATCAAAGAGGTTTTTGTGAAATTTTTGGGATGGGTATTGAATATTTGATCTTCAAAACTTCATACATTGCATCACATTTGCATTATAACAGTATTACCATGCATTTTAGATGTGTGCAATTGATTGTGTGCTGGTAGGATTGGATTGGGCTGAGCCCATGATGCCTTTATATTGCATGTCATATGTTCATGCATTCCCATGCATATGTTCTTACTCTTCAATATATCTTGATATATTTGAATTGTTTTTGGAACCTTTATGATTGTCTCTCTCCTTCTTCCTCTCTCCTCTGTTTACGTTAGTGCGTCAATGGCACCAAAACATAAGTCTGCTTCGTCCCGGAACTCTCCTCGTTCCGAGGCATCCACTTCCTCCGATCCTACTCCTTCTACTATTTGGTTCCGTGATGAGCAAGGCCGAAAGGACTTCTCGGAGAACTTTTCTCGACGAGGTGTTCATTCGGAATGCCGAGTCATTTTGTCAGACTTCGCCGACACTGACCTACCCGATGTCATTCAAAGTCGGGGTTGGGAGTCACTGTGTGACGTCCCAATCACATGTCCATCTATGCTAATTCAGGAGTTTTACTCCAACATGCATGAATTTGATTTTTCAGTACCTTTCTTTCATATTTGCATTCGAGGTACACGCGTCGTGGTCACACAGGAGTTGGTATTTGATGTGCTTCGTGTCTTGAGGGTAGAGCATTTGGATTACCTTGGTTATGAGCATCTGCGAACTATGTCCAAAGATGAGATGATTTCTCTTTTCTGCGAGCACCCTTCTGCTTGGGGTGATTGTCAGTTTACACTATGTTCGACCTTTGCTAAAGGTCCTAGATTCATGAACATGGTGATGACTTTTTTTCTGCACCCTCTTTCTCACTATAACTCTATCACCAAGCCTCGTGCTCAATTTTTGTTGTCCCTTCTAGAACACCTCACTATAAATTTTCCTTCACATTTTATTCTTTCTATTATAGATGTCTATAGGAATACGACTACTTGTGATAAGCTCATTTTCCCTTCAGTTATCACACGGATTTTGAGCCATTTTTCTATTCCTTTTCCCTCTTCTAGCCACTTCACCGTTATGAGTGCCATTAATGCCTCTACCGTTAAATGCAGCGAAGCGCAGTTTCGATTGAGGTAGTTTGGTGTGGCAGCTCCTCCCACTCCTTCAGTTTCATCCACCTCCGCTCCTTCTACTTCAGTAGGAGGTGTGACTCTTGACGCGATCATGGCGCAGCTTTAGCGTATGGATGCTCGCCTTGATGCACTCACTGATGAATTGTGTCAAGTGAACACCCGTGTCAGCCATATTGCTAGATGGCAGGCTTGCCTTGGTGGCTTCATTGAGTCTCCCTCTCCTTCTCTAGAGGCATCTAAGGACGATGACTCTGACAACGATGAGGATGATGAAGATGGATATGCTAGATCTTCTAGTTCAGATGAGATGTCTACTTGACACTCTTACCCTTTGTCACTCGTGACAAAAAGGGGAAATAGTTTTGGTATATGAGAGTAGTCATACTTAGGGGGAGAGTTATTATAGGATCATTTTTTGATAGGGGGAGTGTTGATATCTTGAGGGATTTAGTGAGGATTATTTGTATCTTTTTCTTTTCTTTCTTTTAGAGATACATTTATTCTTGTACATGGGTCTTGTGACCATTTTTGACATACATTGTACTTATTCTCTTTTTATGTTGACATACATTAGTTTTCTCCATTTGTAAACAAATCACTGTGTCAGTTATTTTCCACTACGTACTTAGTTTAATTGATGATTTTTTTATGCTACCACGAGTTTGCATGTTAATTTGGTTAATTAATAAAATTGGATAATTAATTAATTAATTCATCACAAGGAATCAATATGTTTTTGGTCTTTCAAAAACTACCGTTGACAAATACATAAACGAAAACAAAAGATGTTTCCCAAGGAAAAAGAAAGAGAAAATTGTCCTACACTGTACTTGGCTTGTGGACTGATTCTTTTTATATATATTTCTTCTAAACCTTTTATAGGGTAGGGACAAATTGGCAAATTGCAACACCAAGTCAAAGGTAAATAATGACAACACTTAAATACCTTGAACGACCCTCTATAGCTCACAAGTCACAAGTGTACAGTTTTTAGACCCCTTAAATACACACAAATTAATCTAGTTATTTAGCCAAGTGATTAACTTAGGTAAATTATTCGGTTCTAGGTTAACACAGATAAATCATATCATTGAAACAGTGCGAAAAATAAATAACACAACGATATGATAATCCAAGAAAATCAAACCGGTAAAAAACCTGGGGAGGATTTAACCTAGCTATCCTCAAGGTAAAACAGATCTACTATGAAAGAATTGAAGTTTACACAATAGCAACTTAGACCACTAACATCCTAGTGCTACATCGAGCAGGAAACTTACTACCACGACCACGTGACAGCTCCAAGTCCACGGATTACTTCATTCTTGGATTCACAGCAACCACAAGTACTCGCACTTGTGTTTTTCTTTAAGCTCTTTATGCAACAACTGAAACAATCACCAAGCTCTCGACATCAATCTTGAGATTGGAAACCCTAAGTATGTATAAAGGCAAACACCTCTAGATCTCACAAGAGATTCATACACAAAGCATAAACAACAACTACAACAACTTTTTAAAAATGTGGCTAGGGTTTTTCCTTTTATACTTAAGGTAAAACATAAAACCCTACACGTCATATGGGCTTGGGCTTAGTTGGAAAAATCTGCTAAAAAACAATCTGCACAAAATTCGATCGATTGAGTCTAATTTCGATCGATCGAGCCTTGCAGATTTACACAATAAATCCTACAGTACACTCGATTCCAACTTTACACATAAATACATTTTGAGCAACATAATTCTAGACTCTAAGTTTTGATCATGGTTTGCCAACATTACACATTGAAGTTCTAATACATTTATATCCTAAATCCTTAGAACCTAACAACAAGTAACACTTGTTTTCTTTTAGGTAAAAAGTTTTTGAATGCGTCAAGTTAAGGGTCTATTTAGTAAGAGATTTTTAATAATATTGTTTAAGTTTTGCAAGAATACGTGTGAGTGAAAAAAGTGTGTAAAAATACGTGTTGTGGTGTTTAAATAGCAGTTTTCGTTGTTTAAACACCTTTACAAAACGGGGCCTAAAATAATGATTTATTATATGAGAAATTTTCAAAGTACTTTTTATTGAATTAATATTTCAAAAATCTCACTGTTAAATTACATATTCTCTATGCACATGGATACAAAGTCTTGTATAAATAAGATGTTATTTACCATTTGATCAATAAATCCAACATTTTATGTACAAATTTAAATATAAAAACTTGAATTTTAAATATTTGATTAATAATATAGATATTGATCTTAGTTTATCTTGAATTTTTTCAAGCTTGTAGGATATAAGAAGAAAATCCAATCCAATGATAAATTTTTTGAAGTTTACATTCAATAAAAAAATATTGTATGCTATAACATGTCTTAGAGTTACATTAGGTTAACATAAGCCCAACCCCCACACATATATAAATTACATCAAATTAGTTTTTATATAATTCAAAAAATAGGGTTGTTCAACAAACTCGGAGGCTTGACCCACCCGAACCATCTAACTAGACCTGAGCCGACTGCCACTCAATCTAATGACTCTGACGGGTCTCATCCTCCAAAAAGGCATTCTGGCTGTTCTGGTGGTGGGTCTCCTCCTCCAAAACCAGAGCCACCAATCTGACCAACGAACTAAGTTTTTTTAAGTGAGATTTTCAAATTTGATGAGATTTTAGCCATATTCAATGAGATTCCCACCGAATCATCCAATGACTCTGACGGGTCTCATCCTCCAAAAATGCATTCTAGCTGTTCGGGTGGTGGGTCTCCTCCTCCAGAGCCAGAGCCACCAATCTGACCAACGAACTTAGTTTTTTTTTTTTTTTTTTCAGCGAGATTTTCCAAATTTGACTAGATTTCAGCCATATTCAATGAGATTTCCACTGAATCTGGGGAGATCTCCATTGGAATTGGCTAGATCTCAGCCATATTGGACAAGATCTTTGTTAGATCTAGCGAGATGTCACCGAAGATTTACCGTTTTGAGCTTATTGTTCTAAACCATGCCACTCGTTAAAAGATTGAAACCACTCAATCCAATGCTCACTTTCTGTTCATGGCAGATTGAGTTTTTGTGTACCCGATGAGATTAAGTTGTTGGTAGTGGGTTGAGTACAAACCCGATCTGAATTGACTTGTGGACACCTTAATTAAAAAAAAATGTGTTTTTTTTTCATCAAATCAATTTCATTATAAACTATGAATTATCTTTTAAATTTTGTTGAGCACAATTAACAGCCTTCTAGTATTATAGATCAAGATTTTTGTTAAGTTAATTAACAAATTCACAATTAGATTGCAATAATAGTTTTTAAATTGTGAACATATAAAAATTTAATTAATTTTAAATAATTCAAATAATATATATAACTTAACTTGCCTTAGCATGTGTGTGTGTGTGTGTGTGTGTGTGTGTAAAGAGTCAATCCTTACACCTACAGTGTTTTTGGTTTATTCAACACATACCAGTTACTGGCCCTTTTTTTTTCTTCTCGTAACACTGCCAATTGATTTTTTTTTTTTTATAGACATATAAACTGTTCGTTATCCGGTTTATACATAATAAGTTTTTTTTTTTTTTTGGATAAACGTTTATACATAATAAGTTAGTAATACAACAAATTGTCACAATATTTTCAAAATTATTTATTTCTTTCAGGGTTGGCTTGTTTTGGGTTTAGTGCATTTCATGTAATGGGGTTGTATGGTCCTGGAATATGGGTGTCCAATCCTTATGGTGTTAATTCCTTATATGTCAAAATAAAATATCATATTGAAACTAACTACTACTAAAAATAAAGGTATTGTGAAAAAAAAAAAGGTGATATATTAACAACATTTTTCACAACACTTTCTATAAATAAAAAGAGTGAATGGGCAAAGCTACAGTAGCTTTGCTACAATAGTATTGGTTTTTTTTTTTTTTTTTTTTTTTTTTGTGAATGGGTAAATTGCTACAGTATATTTGCTATATTATTTTTGGTTTGTCCAGCTTGCACTGTACATGTTTCACATTATAATAAAATATTAACACAACAAATTGACACAATATTTTTACAATTATTGAGGTGTTAAATCTTTATAGATCAAAATAAAGTAATAAAATATCATATTAGAATCAACCAAAACTAAAAGTAAAGGAATTGTGAAAAAAGAAGTGTTATATCCTCAATATTTTTCATAACACTTTCATATCAAATCATAGGTAGTAAATTTTTATTAGTCCTAATTTAAACTTACCAATGAAACTAATTTTTTGCTCACCAAAAACAACCTACAACAACCTATTACTTATGATTTGTTGTGAAAATGTCGTAAACATAACATTTCTTTTGTAAAAATATTAAGATATTTTGTTGTTGTCACAATATTTTCAAAACTGCTGAGCTATCAATTCTTTATAAGTCAAAATAATATATAACAAAATTATAAAGGTATTTTGAAAATGTTGTGTCATTCTGTTGTGTTTTTAGAAATTTTTTGTTGGTTTAGTTAACTTTATTGAGCTAAAATTCACCGTTTCAAATACAATTTTCTGAAGTTGACTTTTTTGTTTTTTTTTTTTTTTCTTTATGCACCATTTTAAGTAAAAACACATAGTTTTACACACACACACACACAAACTTAAGATAAAAACACTTTTCATCCTTTATGTTTGGGATAGTTTATAATTCCTCCTTAAACTTTAAAATCAAGCAATTTTTCTCTTAATATTTTGAAAAATAGCAAATATGTCATGCTGTTATTATCTCAGTTAAACCCTAATGAAAGTTTATGATTATTAAAATATTTATTGTGTAATGTCTAAAATACTCACACTAAAGTTTAACATCCCAAAAATTTTCTTCATATATTTGAGTTTTAGATAGTAGTAATTCTTGGAAAGTTAGAATAATAATATATAGTGTTTTATTTGTTATCTAAAAAACATTAATTTTCTAGGTTTAAATTTTCGAAACTTATAATTTATCTAATGGAAAATTTGATAACACATGCCTTTTGTTATCTTTTTTTCTTTCTTAGCAAAACTTAGTTGTTTATTGTTGGAAGATGATGATATTCGTTACCATTCTTAGAAGTTTTTAGTGAGTGAATGTATTGCTTTTAGTAAATAGGTACTAAAAAACTATTATAGTAAAATAGATATTTCTATATTAAATAGCTACCCTAACTTTGTGGTTGATCAAAATTCTTATACAAATGAAATTACTTTTTATAACATAATTATTAAATTATTAAAATTAATGTCTCTTATGATTAATGCAAATTTCTATGTACTTTAAAAATTAAATAATTATATATTTGTTTTGTGATATAATAAAATATAAAATTGATTTTAATCACTAATCTTTTTCCACGGCAAGCACATGCCTTGCACGTGATGCCTAAACTAGTATATATACAAAAAAGTTTATATAAGAAGAAAAAAAAATTAACAATAATAAAAAATAAAGGAATACCTTATTTTTCATAAATGACAAATGTACAAAAAGATTTCTAAATCCTAACCATGAAAAATTTAATTTCCCTTTCTTCTAAAAGTATAAATAAAAACACAGTGGCCTTCTATTTAATTCTCCAAATGGAAATAAATAAAATAAAATAAAATGAAGAAGAGCAGAATTTTGTTTTGGGCTAAAGGTCACAAACAACATTGTGGCGTGAGCAAATATATGCTAAAGCTTTTAGGAGCTGTAGTACTTTTACAAAGGGACAAATTCTCTTTTTAAAAAAACAATCAAGCATTTTGCCTCATTTCCTAAACTAATTAGGGAAATACTCCTCTTTTGAAACTCGATTTTCTCAAAATCGAATTAAGCCCTATGTAGCGTTTTTAAGGAGCCTATAGTGACGTTTTCAGGACCTATAGTAGCGTTTTGGAACTCGAGCTCCATAAACTCGAGTTATAGGTAAAAAAAAAATAAAAAAAAATTTGCCTATAACTTGAGTTCATGGAGATCGAGTTCCAAAACGCCACTATAGGTCCTGAAAATGTCACTATAGGCTTCTTAAAACGCTGCTATAGGGCTTCAGAAATTTTTTTTTTAACTCAATTTTTAAAAAATCGAGTTACAAAAGAGGGGCATTTCCCTAATTAGTTTGAAAAATGAGACAAAATGCCACTTTTTTTTGCATGAAAAGGGCATTTGCCCATTTTGTCCTTTACAAAGTATTCAATCATGTTGCGACATATGTAAAAAGACTGACAAAGACTGACCAACAATCTTTCTTTAGCGGAAAGAAAAAAAAAAGAAAAAAAAAAAAAGAAACAATATTACTCTTTCACGTAACCTGTAACAATTTGTTTGTTTTCATTAAGTGAATCAAGAAAGAATCAAACCTTTAGTCGTCAATCACCGTGGTGTGGCAAGACAGACATGAATATGAATTCTACTGTACTAATTTCGGCATTGACTAAGTCTAAGATACATTTTTGATAAAATATAAGTGTTATTGCTCACAATATTTTCACAATAAATTTTAAGTAATATATAAATTATTATTGGTTTTGATTTAAACTTATTACTAAAATGATTTTTTTACTCGTTAGTAACAGTTAATAACAACATACTATTTATAATTTATTGTAAAAATATTGTAATAATATTGTGGACATAATATTTTTCTTTATTTTTAATTTTTGTAAAAAAAGAAAAAGAAAAAAAGAGATGAGATGGATTAGGAAGGATTCCATACTGAACAAAAAGAGGCCCATTTGACAATATTATGGGTCAAATTGTATGGAAAATACTTAGATACTCTTAAAGTATAGTGAAATGATGCTCATTCCTCTCACATTTATGATAGACTCCATTATAAATGTGAGAGGAAGAAACACTATTCACCGTGCTTAGGAGTATCTAAATATTACTTCAAATCGTTATAGGATCTGAGAACAAAAAAAAAAAAAAAAAAAGTAAGCAAAAATGCATGAGGAAATATTTGACATGCGAAATGATGAATTAAAATCCCACATTGGGAGCAATTAAATTGAAATCTACTGAGGTGGATCGTGAGATGCAAGAGACAGCGTACCTAGCCAAAAAGAGTAACAACATCATATTAATGAATCACATGCTTAATTACACTAACTCTTTGATTGTTGTAGTTGACTAGGTCAAACTATAGTTCAATTAATCTCTTCATATTTCTTTCCTTGAATTTTCTCTTTAGGACCCATTTAAACCCTTTTGATAAAGTAGGGATTACAATTTTCATACCCAAATAGGATTATCGCTAACTCATCTTCTTTATGGAAGGAGTGGTAATTAATAATTGAAAAAATGATGTTAATAGTATGCGTAAATGAAAACAAATAAGAATCGATTACAGCAAATCATCGTGCACCTTTATTGTAATGATTATTTTATAAGTACAAAGTTTTTGTACGGTGAAAGAGGCAAAGATCAAGTAAAAAAAAAAATTTGTAAAGTAATTTTGGACTACAGCATCACTCTTTAATGTTTGTAAATCACGAAAAACTCCTTTTGCTTTTTCATTGATCAAGGTGATGTGATTTTTAAAGTATTCATATTTTGAAAAAATTAATATATTTAAACAAGAATCCATATTCTTCAAGTCAAAATTTTGTACTATGATTTAAACGGGTTCTGCCATGGTTAATAAGAGAGAAAGAAAAAGACCAAAAGTAAAAGAAATAATTTCTCCTGGCCATATTTTTTATAATCCCCCCAATCTGGGCATAAATGGAGAGAAAATTGGAGTAAAAAAATTCAACGGCAATTTTTGACTTTTTTAATGACTTAGAAATATATATTTTTGCCTGTTACTTCGTGTCTCCCTCTCTACATGTACATTATCAAGGTATAAAGGTAACAAAACATATATTTTTCTTTTTCATTTCTTTTCCCTTCACAAATCAAATGAAAGGAAAATAAGCATATATTTTTTTTTAAAAAAAGTAAAGAATAGCATAAATGTTTGTCTGTTTTCTTTTTATCCTTATTCCTTTTTTAAAAAAATATATAAATATATATGAGAAAATATTTTCTTTATTATATATTTCCCATTTTCTTCCCTTTACTCTTTCATTTCCTTATTCCTTCCCCTTCTGAAACCAAGCTCAGGGTTAATTCTTATGTAATGATAACAATAATAAGAAATGATGAGGAGTTCTGAGTTTAAAAAGTATCATTTATAACAAAAACAATGAATGGAAAGTAAATAAAAAATCGGAAAAAGTATAATTCTTTCATTATTGTTTTACCTACTAATTTTTTTTGGTTTGAAAAATAAGCAAATACACTCAATTTGACACTTTTTTTTAGTTAAATTCAATGAAATCACAATAATGACAAATACAATCCAAGTAAACAACAATGCAATTTTTAATTTTTTCTCTTCTTTGTAGCGTACAACTAATAATTTTTTCAAAAGATGCTATTAAATTTAACTAAAAAAAATACGATTTAGATAATTTGTTAGCCTTCTAATGTGAACAAGTCAGGGAAAAGTTTTTCCCAATTATAAAAAAAAAAAAGAAAAAAAAGAAAAAAAAGAAAAAGATAAGGAACCACTGAATCCTTTTTACCATATATGGACCTAAAAGAAAAACAAGCATGTATATGTACAAGACAAAATAAAAAAAAGTCAGGTTAATGGATGCCTTTCTAAATTACTTTTATGAAAAACATAAAAAATTATTAATAACATTTATAATTTTATTATTCTTCCTAAGTAGTTTCTTAACTAATGCTCTTGGTAGCTGGTTAACATCAGCTAAAAAAAATGGGAATAAGGACAAAATTCTTTCATTCAAATGTGGGCGCTCATAGTTCACACTGTGACTGTCTTAGTCAAGCACGCATTTTTTTTTTTCCACCAAGATAGATTAATCAATCACACACAAACAGAGATTATGTAACAAGGATTCCTAGTTACCTATATATGTGTACATGCATGGTTGCTTCTTTTCATCTAACTACAGACGCCTTAAAATCGCAGTACTTTCTCAATCTCTTTTGCTCTTAAGCTACAAAAGATAACTGTCATGGCTTTTGGGTCACGTCAACCAGAACAGAAGGCTGCTGTGTCCAAAAACGTTGGTGGCATGAAGACTTTACCCCCTGTCCCCAGAGGACGTATCAAGCACCGAATTTGGGCCTCTTTTACCCAGACACTGAAGAATATTTTATTTTGCAGACGCAACAAAGAAGACTAGCTCATCGTCTTCGTCGTCATCCTCTTCTCCTCCTCCTCCTCCTCCTTTTTCTTCTTCTTCTTTTCTTTCTCTCTTAATTTATTGTCTTATATAACGGTTGCATATTACGTTCGTCTCTCTCTCTCTCTATCTATGCAATCCTTTTTCCTTTTTGTTGTGTTTTTTGTTTTGCCCTTTTGTTGGGAAGGAAGAGTTAGCACTAAGAGTTGAATATATGGCGGATAGAGAAATAATGAATGATCAATCTGATGATGTGTTTGTCTTTGTAAGATTACCTAAGTAAGAAGTGTGCCTTTGGTAGTTTGAAATCTCCCTTCTCTCATTTGCTTTTGTGTATGCGTACGTGGTTTTGGCATCCCGCTTTGATATTAATTGAGACCTAATCTCAATTCTCAAGAGTCATTTTCATACCCATGATCTGCGACCAACATTATATTGGTTTAAAACTGAATCTTGATTATGAAATAATTTCTATCAATTTTCTTTTAAATCGAAATGGATCTTTACCCATGCATTAGATTCTGCAACATACACTTTTGCTAGTTAATTACACGTATAGACCCTAATGCCTCTTGCTACACCGTCTAATAAGTATAAGTGTGATGATCACTCTATTAGTATAAGTGTTTGAAGGATATGGGAGGCAATGATTAGGAGTTTCACACACATAAACACTTAAATTAGACTAAAGTAGAACTCTATTTTATATAAAAAAAATAAAAATAAAATAAAATTTTTACTTAATATGTGATTGATTAATCCAATTCAAATTGAAAGAATCTTGGACTGCAAGTCTTGCATCAATCGTTTCTGTTCATAGTCTTTAAAACACAAGTCAAGACGCTGACTACAAGTCCAATCACACAAACAGTTCACGATTTCTTAAAGATTTCAAAAAATCTCTGTGGTTTCCAGCAAACCAAAACACCCAAGGTAACACTTAGTGTTTTGATGATGTTCTCCTCTCAAATGTATTCAATGGAGAGGGTGAAGGTATAGGAGAGATACAATTTTATCTCTAGAGTTACATGCAACCTCTTCCCTCATTTCTAGATGATTAGGATTATTTTCGTTCTTATATACAGTACAAATCAAGAGTTCGATGGCTTGTTCACAAATTTGGAAAATTCTGATATACTAAGTTTTTGAAGAATCTCGCTTGACCAAGGTGACCGGTGAGTGTCGAGCAAGCTTCTTTGTAGGTCTACGCTAAAGCTCTCCCAAATCATCTTGCCTAATACTTCAATTTTCACTCAACCGATATTTTTTAAGCAACAAGTTTCACTTATTCTTTCAGCTCTTCAACCTTGATTACTCAATTTATTATAACTCAAATAAAACATAAATAGGAAAGTCAATACAATTACAATTGAAACTTAATTTGACACACAATTTGCCAACAATAAATGACCCTTACCATGTTTTTACACCCAGTAGATGATGATTGAAATTCAACATTGCTATAAACAAAACAAATTGTAAGGTTGTTTAGACTCTTTAAATCCAAACAAATTAACCTAGATATTTAGCCAAGTGATTAACTTAGGTAAATTAAACAAATCTAGGTTAACACAAATATATCATATCATGCAAATGTGCGGAATAATAAAGAACACATGATATGATGACCTAGGAAAACCAAACCAGTAAAAAACCTGGAGAGGATCTAATCTAGCTATCCTCAAGGTAAAACGAATTCACTATGAAAGAATCGAAGTTTATACAATAGAGACTTAGACCACTAATATCCTATTGCTACCTGCCTGTAAGGAACTTACTACCACGACCACGTGACAGCTCCGAGACCACGGACTCCTTCTTTCCTTGAATTATCAACAAAGCACAAGCGCACCTGCTTGTATATCTTGAAGCTCTTTTGTTCTGCAACTGTATGATTTACCAATCTCTTGACATGAATCTAAAGTTTGGAAACCCTAAGTGTATGTGAAGGTAAACACCTCTAGATCTAACAATTAGATTCACAAACACAGCATTCAGAACTCTAAAAGCGTGACTAGGGTTTTCCCTTATATACTTAGGGCAAAACATAAAACCCTACACATTAAATGGGCTAGGGCTGAGTTGGAAAATTCTGCAGAAAAAAGATCTGCACGACTTTCGATCGGTCGAGTCTAATTCTCGATCGATCGAGCTAGGCAGAACTGCACAATGAATTCTACAGTAACTCAATTCCAACTTTACATAAAAAGTCATACTTTGAACAAGTCTACAACAAGACTAAAGATTGTCTTGATCATGGTTTGCCAACATTACAAATTGAAGTTCTAATACATTAGTTCCTAATTCCTTAGAACCTAACAAACTCCCCCTTTGGCAATCCGTGACAAAACATAGACTTAACAAAAAGTTCAAAGTTTACAAAATAAACAGCCCATTACAAAACAATAGCCACTAAACAAATTCAACCTAACTACTATCTATCAGTTGCAAAAGTAGACAGTGGCACGACTGAATTAACCTGTATATTCCTGTAACACTTAACAAACACATAAACGCATGTGTGGAAAATACAAGTAACAAAAAAACTTTCTTGATTTCACATAAAACAAAATAAAGACATATATCATGAATAACATTATAAATATAAATCGATAAGTAATGTAGCATAATAAAACAAGAAACATATACATAAAAATGTATGTCAAATATACTCCCCTATCACGAGCCAAAAATGTAAATACACAGTGAAGCACCTAGATACAATCTAATAAACTCTATAAGCTCCTCAGTATCACAAAAAGATACAAAACTCCCCCTAAGACAAAAATCTCCTTTACAAGAAATGTACTCCTCAATAGAATGTACTCCCCCTTTTTGTGACGAATTGCCAAAGGGCTCTCACTCATCATCAAAAGGAGGCGGTGGAGGAGAACGACGAAAACTCGCCAAATCCGCTCTCAAAGCATGAAGCTCATCAAGTACATCCACTAGAAGCTGACTATGAGCCGCCTGAACAGTCATGACAATGTCCAAAGTCCGACGAATATCAGAAACATCCGAAGGAGAAGGTGGAGGAACAGCAGCAGCAGCAGCAGCAGCAGGATCAGTAGATGTCTCAGCCGCAGGAGCATCTGTAGAAGAAGAAGGAGGTGGAGTGACACTGGGCTCTACCCTAGAACACTTAGAGCTAGCTCGAAGTTGAGCAGCCCTTTGCCTCAGAAAGGTAGCACCTATAGGAGCAATAATGTGAACGGGCTCAGACGCAGGAAAATCACCTAAACCTAGATGAAGAAGAATCCTATGAATAAAGACAGGAAAGAATAAAGCATGAGCCGTAGAACTACTCCGATGCACTTCGTTCAAAGACCGAAGAAACAAATGTGGAAAACTGATAGGAGCATCAGTGACAAGAGCATTCAAAAACACACACCGCTCAATAGGGATGGTGTGAAGATGAGAAATGGGCCACAAGGAATGACAGGCAATCCTAAAGAAAAGATAATGAAGCCCAGAGAGCTCAGCAGACGTGACCCGAGGATCAGAACCCCACTGGATAGAAGACACAGTAATGTAAGACATCACGTCATCAAGAGGCGAAAACTCATCATAAGGAAAGACAGGATGATCAACAATAGGCACCCCAAGAGCATTAGATACTACCGAAGGGGTAATGCGATACTCCACACCTCGTAACCAACTCTTAACTAGAGTGTTGGTATCATAGACGTGTATAGAGAGGTTCGAGTAGAACTCCCTAATCAAGGTAGCCGGAGGCGGATGATCAATTTCTAACAAAGGTAACCAGCCCCGACGCTCAAAATTACGTCTCACCTCATGATCAACCTCATCTAAAATGACCCTACGCTCACCTCAAATGTGACGCCTAAGGTTAAGGGTCTCGTATGTCTCTTAGTTCTTCTCACTAGGAAACCGATCACTATCAAAAGAAGGTGAAGGGACATAGGTCCTATGGGCTCTAGTTTTCCTAAGCATGGTGCTAAGGACAGAAAAAAGAGAGACACAGATGAAAAGAACAAAAACAAAAACCAAGGGCAAACTGCAAGTTAGCACATCAAAAATAATAGAAATAACAATTCTATATGATGCATGAACAAGATATGCAAATGATGCATGAACTAATGCAGTGGCATAGTTCAAATATGATCCAAATTCACAAAATTGGCTTGAGCAAGAAATTTTTATCAAAAATTCCAAATTTTCAAAAACCCAATATTACAAAACACAACAAATTGAGAAATTGATCAACACAGCAGTTATAAAACTCAATATAATGATCAAATTAATCAATCTAACAAGCCAATTTCATCAATTTATATCAATTTGAACAAAATCCCCAAATTCAAAATTTACAAGCCCTAGATTTTCAAAATTTTCATAGAACACCAAATTAACCAAATTAAACCACTTGTAATACTTGCACATGGTGTCCCCACAAAAACCCATTAATTTATTGTGATAGAAAACAAACAAAATCAACACAAATTCAAAAAGAAAAAAGCCCGAAAATACCCATTAAATGCATGATTTTATGCATGAAAAGCTGAAAATAAAAACAAAAGGAGGGGCAAAATAGTCTTACCAGCCTTGGAAGAGAGATTCTTTGCAAAAAGAACGGAGGAAAACGACAAAGAACAGCCTTGGAAGCTTTGACCGGTTGTTGAGAGTAGAAAAAGAGTTTGAATAGTTTTAGAAAAGTGAAAAACACGTGAAGAAAAGTTCTTTTTAAAAACTCTCAGCCCAATTTTCGACCGATCGAAAAACAGATTCGATAGGTCGAAAATCCTTCGATTGATCCAAAACCAATCGAGTACCGATCGAAACACACCGATACTTTCCAGGGATTTTAAAAACATTTTCGATCTGTCGAAAAACATGTTCGATCGATCGAAATTCTGAAAAGAACAAATTTTTGAAAAACAAACCAATTTCAGTGCTGACACTCCTTAAAGCATTAGATTTTATAAATAAAATGCATGAGTATGAGATGAAATATTTTCCAAAAACACATGTATCTATTATCACAACAAGCAGTTACAAGTAAAGGAATCTCAGCACTTTATACCAACCTACAGTTGAACCCTTACCCCAATACCCAATTGGATTTGTTCTGTAATGACAATCTCTCTTTTGTATTGCACGGCTCCCAATACATAACTAACCAATTACGCGGATTTTAGTACGTGGCTTGATTCACCAACTAGAAAGGTTGTTGGCTGCAAAGTTCTTCAGTTCATCACACGATGAAGATCCAGAAGATGCTTGGTCACAAAATCCTACGGTGTACAAACACAGCAACTTCTTCACAAGAAAGATGAACTAGGGCAAAACTTTGTCTTTGGTCACAATTTGCTTGAACAGACTTTGCTCAATGCCTGTGCAACTTGTGTCCTCTTTGACGGCCCTTAAAATAATCTTTTTATATGTCTAGGGTCATGAGAAAAGAAAGCCCAAACAAATAATCACGGATTGGATGAAAAACAGTCTTGAAAAACTAAAATTCATAAACCTCGACAGATACCCTATCTGTCGAGCTACTGTCGAGCCACAGGGCTAGAACAACTCTACAAGCTTGATAGATGGCTAGCTGTCGAGCTAGCTGTCGAGCTTTAATGATAGGCACTTTTCAGACTTAAATCTTGGATAGACTTGCATGGCTTCAACACTTGATCTTGAAACAAAGTTTCTTGAAGTATTAAACACATCCTAGATCTACCTAAATACAAATCTACCCAAATATAAATAAAGTGCATTTTGTCAAAGGATTAACCAATTACATAAAGTAGTGACATATGTTCCTAACAAGTGAATTACATATGTCTTAACAGTTTTCTCCAACCAACCCACAAGAAAATATGCACAACAAAGTTGTCTCCCCTAAATACATAGGTACTAGGAGTACAACTGTACACATCTTTGGATAATTGACAATTCGACACCTTCAATTTCAAAGTGCACGAGTCTGTACTATTCATCTGCATTATATTAATTAATTATTTGACGGATTCAAAATTTCTTCGATTAAAATAAATGGATGGATCCAAGTATTGGCATTCCAGATGCATGAAAATCAAAATATATTAGGTAATGATAAAATAAAAAAAATAAACTAAAAAAACTTTCTTGATGAATAAATAAAGAAAAACTTTTGATCAATGGAGTTAATACTATATCTGTGGCCGTTTCGTTTTAGTCAGAGGTTACTAAATATTTCGGTACCAGTTAACACCGGTGTACCGTTTCAAAATTACCGTTAATTTTATATAAAATTATAAGTCTATGTTTAATTGAATATAGATGCCTAATTTATTCAATTAACCAATAATAATAATAATAATGAGGAGGAGGAGGAGGAGGAGATATATGTTTATTTTTTTAAAAGTAAATAAGATACATGTAGTTATTTATATACATTTAAAAAAGAAAAAGAAAGAGTTAAATGTAGTTAGATAATTAAAATAAAAAAGAAAAGTGAATTTTAAAATAAAGCCTTTAGTTGAAGTGTTGAAACGTGAGTGTGACTTTTACTAGCTACTGATTGATGTGATAAAAGAGAGTTTGAATATTTAAAAAGTCACATTCAAATTTCACTATTTGTTAAACTTTCACAGTTCAAACCAGTGTCAATCCCTTAAAAAGTGTGTCAATTAGTAAAAAACTATTCAACTCTCATGGGGTAGGGTAGGGGCGGATAAAATAAGAGAAAGGAAGATAAAGAGAAAACTAAAAAAGGAAGAGAAGAAGAAGAAGAAGCTAAAAGAAGAAGAGAACGAAGCAGCAGTAGCAGCAACATAAGGCTGAGAAGAAAAAGTAGAGAACTCTGAGATCAGCATTGTGTCGGTACGTGACCGGATTTGTGATGGCAAGCGACGACAAGGTTTTTACTTTTTCTTTTTCTTTTTTTTTACAGGCTGGTTCTGATTTACTGGCTGAAATTCAGATTTTTCTCTAGCATAACAGAAATAATTCCGGTACGGCCGATATTTAAACTAGCACAGAATGCCAACGTTTCAATACCGACCAAAGTACCAATACAGAAAATACCGACCGTACCGGCTAGTACAATACAGTATCGTCTCCCTTGCTTTTGATATGCTGCTGATAATAAAAAAATAAAAACTTATTCATCAACAAAAAATAATGTTAAAGGGAGCCTTTTGATTTTTTAAATTTTATATATATATATATATATATAATTCAATATTTGTAACAAATGAGGGTGAGGAATTTTAAACTATAGTTCACCTTAACAAAAGAGAGCAGGTAATATCACTAGTTACAAGGATCTTAGTGAAGCAATGTAAGTTGGACAAATTAACAATGTAAGCAGAAAATGTAAAGAAAAAAAATTAATAACATATACATATTTAAATTTGCAAAAAAATTAAATGTTTACTATATAATGAACAGATTTTGTTTATTTTAAAAAATATGGAATTTTGATACAAATTATGATTTTTTACACAAAAATTAATTTTTGCTCTCAAGAGATTAGGAAAATTATCAAGCAATTAAACTATCGGTGACATGAAGCATATGGCAAAGAAACTACCGATGATGGAGGAAAAACTATCAATTTGACTAACATGGAAAGAGCCTCTTGGTCTATATTAGGAGAGAAATTATTAAGTCTACTAAAAGGATTGTTGAAGTGGTTCTCCCAACCAATGAAACGATGATATTTATGCAAATGTATGATTCAGATTCCTAAGCAGCACAAGAAATAAAAAATAAAAATTATCATTTAATGTCACATCTAATCTAATCTAATCTAATATCATATACTATATATAATAGCAGAAGCTGAGAGAAAGTTCATTCCTACAATTAAGGAGATGCTGACAAGTAAGATAACTGCCCATCTAAAATTCAGCCGCATTTAAGTTAAAAAGTGATAAATTACATTGTTTGATAACACTACAACACCGTTTAAAAGCCTCTCATTATAAATAAAAAAATTAACTGGTTAAAATTAGAAATGTGCCAAGATAGAAATTGATGAGAATCAACATGCATTCGAGGATCCATTGCAAGTTCCAGTTGGGCCTATTACTAGAGCAAGATCCAAGAAGATCAAAGAAGCACTTAATGGGCTTATTCAAGGGATTTGGGCTGATTCACATTCCAAGCTGGGCCCAAAAGAAGATGAAGGCCTAATAAATTTAATCCAAGCTATTGAGGGCTGATCTGACGTAATTGGGCGTTATTTATGGCAAAGATTTATGACTGATTGACTTTCCAGCTCTAAATCAGTTAATAGATACTTTTCCTAATTTAGATCTTCTAATTTTGGACCAGATCTTCCTTAATTTTAGGCTTTTATTATTTAGAACGTTTTTTAGGGTTTTTCCTATTTTGGATCTGCTATTTTCAGACCAAATCAGGTTTTATTTAGGGTTTTATTATTTAGCACGTTTTTTAGGTTTTCTACATTCAGCCACTCCTTGTAATAGAAGGATTAGGTTTTCTTCATTCAGCCATGCCTTATAAATAGCATGCACTCCTTGTAATGGGAGGAATTATTGAATAAAAATCAGAAAAGGTGAGGCTTTGCTCTTCTCTTTGGTTCTTCAAGAACTGTGAACTTATCAAGGATTCTTCCTTGTGGCGTTCAAACTTATACCTTTGGTTCGTGATTCCTTTATAATCATTGGGTCAAGGTTCTGTTACTTATACCTTTGGTTCGCGTTTCTCTTATAAACGTTGGGTCAGGGTTTCTATCAAAAATCTGAATTTTAGCTTTCTTGGGCAATATTCCAATATTGTTTGTTGGGTCTCAAAGCGAGTCTGTTGAGGTTCGCATCAGAAATAGAGAGAGGCGATGAGGACACGGAGAGTAACAGAGAAAGAGAGACGCGATGAAATCAAAAAGTTTCAAAGACCCATTTTGCAGACCCAAAACCTAGGGAGAACGGTAAACAGAGAAGGCCCAAAATGGGGACTGGGGAGAGAGAAAAATCTGCCACCATCAGAGAGACAGGTCATGCGTACCCATAACCAGTAAAGTTTTTGTTTATGTTATTGTTTTTTTTTCCTTTTCGTTTTCAAATCTGGGAATTGAATATTATTTAGGTTTGAATTTCTTAGTTGGATTGGTTTAGATTTAGATTTTTTAATAATTTACTGTTTTCTTTACTTAAGTCTAAACGTGGGAATTGGAGTCTGTTTTTTGGGTGGGAGTGTAGAATTGTGGCAATGTGGGAGTGTTTTTTTTTTTTTTTAATTCTAAACGTGGTAGTGTTTTGATATAATTATATCTATGTTCGTACGGCGAGAGAAAGATACTCTCACAAAGAGAGACAGAGTTCATATGGAGCCAAGAGAGAAATATCTAAGTTCCACCATTACTGTCAGTTTTCCTACCGCCATCCGTTCTGTTCCCTCGTCGGACTCAAAACACCGAAACCGCAGGCACACACTGGAATTGAGATTGAGGAACGGAAATCTAAGTGCCATTAACTCCGTCGATCAGGCCATTTACCTGCCACCATCAGATCACCGAAATTGCCACCAATAATTTTTCCCCGTTTCTTAGATCTGGGTATGAAATATGACTTAGTTTTTGGGTATTTTAGTTGGATAGATATAGATTTAGATGTTTGCTTTGATGTTTTGGGATTTTCTGTTATGGTTGGTAGATTTCAGATTTTGTTGTTGTTTGTTTTTTTAATGGATATGTTTATTTAACTTAGGGAAAGGATGATTTTCTCTATGTGGTGATGGAACATCTGAGAATGAATGGGGGCATATTGGGGAAGCTTGATATTGTAGATGTGGTTGAGGTCATATGCATAGTTTTCTTATTTCAACAAATCATGTATTCAAGTTGTTTTTTGTTAGACGTTAATAATATAAATATATATATATATATATATATATATATATATATATATTGATGGAGTTAGACGTTAATAATAGAGAACTCATATAGTCTGATGGTTATTCATTATCATTTTTCTGATGTTTATAACCATTCACTGAGTCGAACAAAGTAATGGTTAACTGTAAAAGATTTTAAAAGTAATGTACTAATGTTAGTCAATCTATAAGTTCAATTAAAAGGGAAAGGAAAAGAAATATACCAATGCGGATGATAATGATTTATGACCATTAGCATATGATTATGCTATAGAAAACCCATAAAGAAAAAGGAATTATCCAAACTTGAATGGTGACCACGTGAAGATGAGAGACATACTTTTTTAATGGTGGCCAATTATTTCAACAATTACATGTTGGCGCATACACATGGATGAATGAAAATTTGCTTATGTGGGTGACGTGTAACCAATGTATATTGAAGACTGAATTATATAATGGATTGAAGGATTTGATTATCAAAGGTGATACAACCTCAACATCAACACTAAGGGAGAGTGATTTCAGGTATTCTAAACTAATTATTGTTACTTTTTTTTTTTTGGCTTTATATTTTGTGTGTATAAATATAATCAAGCTAAAATATTACTTTATTATGATAGTGATGAGTTTTAACAATAAGAGAAAATTGTAATTCTATACTAATAGAATTTCTTTATAATTCATGAACCTCACATTTTGTACACTGAGCACAGTGCAGTTTTTGGCCCTTTTTGGGAAGGTTAATGTTTTGACGTTGAAAGGTGATGAATTGTGTTCTTTGGCATATTGATTGATGGACTTTTACACTTTTCAAACATCTGGAGAATCTTTCTATAACATATTATACACAATGATTTATTATAACTATTGCAAAAACAGAGTACAGAGATAAAGGGGAAGGCATATATGTGGATTCAATGAGAAGAAAAAAAAAAAAAAACTCAAGAAAATCATGTACCTATAAGCAAGCCATCAGGGACCCATAAACTTTAGGACATGAACATAAGATTGAGATCACAAGGAATGAAACCAAACAGCAGTAGGCAAAAAACTGTCACTTACTGGATCATGGCAGTTTGGCATTATCAATGTTTCTATTCTACCTATAGAAAGGGACCGATCAGAACAAAATTGTCTTGATATCTCTTTGATGCTATTGGTTTTGGTAGCATTTGCATGAATGAAACTAGGTCATGGACATTATTTGCATCCTCAACATCCCACACCTGGAAAAAAGACCACTTAAAATTCTGCCATGTTTACAATCAAAATGCCAAAAGTCACAATGTTTCACTAAAACACTGCACAATCTAAAAACTGAAACCCAAAACGCTACATCAATTGGTTATAAGAGATCAAAAAGTTTAAAAACATGACTTTGCAGACCCAAAACCTAGACTTTCGGTAAACAAAGAAGGCACGAAGTGGGGACTAGGGAGATTTTGGTTCTTTTTTTTTATATCTAAAATTGGTATTTTTGTTTATAGCTATTGAAGTTTGAAGAAACACAGTTGGAAGGAAAAAAGACTGGTCACGTAGTGCTTCCAGTAGGCAGTAGGTTTGTTTCTTATCATATTAGTAAGCTATCCTAATTGCTATTATAGTAAGGAAAGAAGCACGAGTAATCGTAATAGTACTGAATCTATAAAGAAGAAAGTGATGTCACTACATTGGGAGAAAGCGAAACTTATTCTTAAAGAACTAGTCAATTTTTATTTATTATAAGACAACGTTTATTTTGTTAAAAAACTAGTCAATTATCCTTGATGATTTTGTTCATACAAAGATAATGTTTATTTTGTTATAAAAAATTTTGAATTATGTTGTTACGTATTAGACTATTTAAATACCTGGTTTATTTAAATACTTGGATTTTAAAACATTTTGTTTTGTCGTGATTTATATTATTGTAGTAAAAAATCTATTTATATATATATAAAATTGTATTAGGGGCGGGGCGGGTCGGGTTGGGTCCCCGCGGGGCCCCAAGGGGTGGGGATGGGGCAAGGTAGCGCAGAGACGGGGAAGGGCAACAACCATGTGGGGCGGGGATGAAGATCCCAACCTCCAGCCCCGCCCCGCCCCATTGCCATCCCTAAAGCAGAAGCCTTTAAAGAGGTGCTGTCATGATAGAAATATAAAATTAAAAAATTAAAAAAAAAAAGCCACTTAAAATGCTGCCACGTTTACAATTTATTCTTTAAAACACCATACGGTGTGTTTGGAGAGGCTAACTTTCATGAAACCTGTATTTATAAAAACATCAAGCCAAAAAAAAAAAAAAAAAAAAAAAAAAAAAACGCCATATTTCACTCTGACTTCCACTACTTCGTGTCTTTGGTAATGAGCATTTTTAAATTCGTGTCTTTGGTTTTTTGTTATATCCTGATTCGAAATCTTGGTTTCTCTATTTGTGTTTGCCTTTTGTTGGAGCTTCGGACTTTGTGGAATTATAAGGGTGTGGACATAAACCTATAAATGTTCCTTTAGTTTTTTTTCTCTTTTTTGATACCTCATCAGTTCTTTCTTTGTTTTAGAGTTATGATTGAATTTCAACCTATGGTGTCTAAAATTTTATGTGTTATTCGACAACAAACTTTCTGTTTGTGTTATTAATATTTCATTCTACGCTGAGAGCAAAGAGTAGGGAGGTGATGAGACATTAGAAAATCAAAAGCGTTATCAACAAAGGATGCAATTTCAACATGATTGGTAGACCCGATGCTGTTGGCTAACATTCTTTGTGGGATAACGTTTACTGTCTTCAACAATCTGTCACTAACACAAGTTTTAAACTTTTAATTTTTCTTCACCTTTCTTATATGACACACTTTAAACTTCTTTCTATTTGTTTATAGGACTTCTATTATTTCTTTTAATTGTTTCTTCAAACTTATCTAAACATATGGACATCCTCATAAATTCTTTAATGTATGCCTGTACCACTCTGTTCAGGTTTAAAATTCACCAAAATATAGAGGACAAGACGGGCATATTAATGCTTACATTATTTTTGTGAGACTGTTGAATTAGCTTTGAATCTTTGATATGGGAAGAATCTTTCACTTTTTTACAATTCAAACCATATTATAGTGTTCACTTTAACTTCTTTAGTAGTCTCTCTTTCATCTTTAGCTTGAAATACAGATTTACTAAGTTCCATGTCAAGTATAACACTTGGGTATTTTGCAATAAGATTTGCTGGATCAAACTGACAGTTTAGGATGGCCTGATTTTCATTCTGTTTATCTCCTACTTTGTATTAAATTTTGCCATTGATGTATTTGGGTTTGAATTGGCTCTATTTTGGGTATTTTAGTCAGCTTTTTCTTCAATTTTTGAAAACTTTTCTCAGCATAGCATTTTTTTTTTTTTTAAGTTTTTTAGTCTATAATATTCCACAAGTGCTTTTCCTTAGCATCTGAATTTTTCAATATCTATATTTTGTAATTTTGTAGATGGAAGCTTTTCCTATTCGAATTAGCATCTCCCTTTTCCCTACTTAATAGGCTAGGGTTCTTCTTTGATTGTTTTGTTAATTGATGACTTTATTCTCTTTCTTTGGATTCATTTGTTTGAATTTATCATTTATGGCTTTTGTTTTGGTATCATTAGTGGATTTTTCCCTTGAAGTTTTGTGTTTAAAAGTCAATTTCTCCTTGGAGGGTTTTATATTTGAATTTTAGAGTGTTAAGATTTTATCTAAGTTATGGTTTTTTAAAATAAATTAAAATGTTTGGTTTTGATTTATGATTAAAAAAAAAAAAAAGTAGCCAACTGAATGTTAAAATTGTGTTATCTTTGTTTACTAAACATGGTTGTATTGTTTACACATTAATTTTAAGATTATTATGTGGAACTTGAAAATTATCTTTGTTTAAAAAAAATGTAATATGGGAAAAATCTTCCACATTTTTGCAAGATTACTACATTTGCTTCAGCTTGTTCTGTAGTCTCTCTTTCATCCTTTTCCCTATAAATTAAAAATCCTTATCACTCCATCATTTTGTTGTAACACAAATTTACAGCGTTTTCTGTCAAATATGAAACTTGGGTATATTCCGCAAGAAGAGTTGATTGATTGAACTGACTGGTTAGGATGCCATGATTTCCTCTATGTTTATTTCACATTTTGGATTAGATTTTGCCTGTTAACATATTTGGGTTTGACTTATTTTGCTTTGCAAATTTTAGACAGCTATTTTGTTTTAAGTTGATTCAATAATTTTTAGTTATAGCTTTATAGCGTTCTTTGTCATAAAAGATACTTGGGTGTTATGTAAGAAGAGTTGCTAGATCAAACTATGAGGTTGGAGTGGCTTGAATTTCCCTGTATTTATCTCATATTTTAGATTAAATTTTGTTGATTGCTGTTTTTGGGTTTGTATTTTTAAATTCATGTCTTTGGTTTTTTGTTATATCCTGATTCGAAATCTTGGTTTCTCTATTTGTGTTTGCCTTTTGTTGGAGCTTCGGACTTTGTGGAATTATAAGGGTGTGGACATAAACCTATAAATGTTCCTTTAGTTTTTTTTTTTTTTTTCTCTTTTTTGATACCGCATCAGTTCTTTCTTTGTTTTAGAGTTATGATTGAATTTCAATTTATGGTGTCTACTATTTATGTGTTATTAGACAACAAACTTTCTGTTTGTGTTATTAATATTTCATTCTACGCTGAGAGCAAAGAGTAGGGAGGTGATGAGACATTAGAAAATCAGAAGCGTTATCAACAAAGGATGCAATTTCAACATGATTGGTAGACCCGATGCTGTTGGCTAACATTCTTTGTGGGATAACGTTTACTGTCTTCAACAATCTGTCACTAACACAAGTTTTAAACTTTTAATTTTTCTTCACCTTTCTTATATGACACACTTTAAACTTCTTTCTATCTGTTTATAGGACTTCTATTATTTCTTTTAATTGTTTCTTCAAACTTATCTAAACATATGGACATCCTCATAAATTCTTTAATGTATGCCTGTACCACTCTGTTCAGGTTTAAAATTCACCAAAATATAGAGGACAAGACGGGTATATTAATGCTTACATTTTTTTTGTGAGACTGTTGAATTACCTTTGAATCTTTGATATGGGAAGAATCTTTCACTTTTTTACAATTCAAACCATATTATAGTGTCCACTTTAACTTCTTTGGTAGATTTTAGATTAAATTTTGTTAATCTAAAATTTTGTTGATTGTTGTATTTGGGTTTGTATTGGTTTTGTTCTGCATATTTTTGTCATCTTTTTAAATTAAAAATCCATATTACTCCATCATTTTGTTGAAACACAGATTTACAGCGTTTTCTGTCAAATACGAAACTTGGGTATATTCTGCAAGAAGAGTTGATTGATTGAAATGACTGGTTAGGATGCCATGATTTCCTCTATGTTTATTTCATATTTTGGATTAGATTTTGTCCCATTAATATATTTGGGTTTGACTTGGTTTTGCTTTGCAAATTTTAGACAGCTATTTTATTTTAAGTTGATTCAATAATTTTTAGTTATAGCTTTACAACATTCTTTGTCATATAAGACACTTGGGTGTTATGTAAGAAGGGTTGCTAGATCAAACTGTCAGGTTGGAGTGGCTTGAATTTCCCTGTATTTATCTCATATTTTAGATTAAATTTTGTTGATTGCTGTATTTGGGTTTGTATTGGTTTTGTTCTGCATATTTTTGTCATCTTTTTAAAAGTATTTGGATTCAATTAGTTTTTGTCTTGGACTGAACTAAAATGAACTGTAAAACTGTTATGATTCCATTTGGTTTTTACCACCATTTTCCAATAGCAAAATATGATGTTAGGATTCTCTTTTGCCATTTTTTTGGCTATGCTTTCTAATCAATTTGCCTAATTTGTATTTTTGTGGTTTTTAATTCAGTCTACCTCAAAGATTACATTGTTGTGATTTTGAGGGATTTGAATTTCAAATTATGATGATTCTGAAATTATTCATTGCAATTTCAAACTGAGTTTTTATATATGGTTTATGATCTCCATCATTTTTCCCTACTGTTGTTTGTGGGTTTTGGTGTAATAATTGATAGTAGATAATGTTGATTGTACATAGAATTGATATTTGAAGTGTAGCTATTGGAAATGGTTGCTGATCTTTTAGTTCTTTTAATAGTGATAATATATGTGTTTGGTTTGATTGAACATGAATGGCCAAAGAAAATTATGCAGTTTCTTTTTCAAAAATTGTTGAAACATGGTGATGTGGGTACTTTTGGAATAATTATTAGCAAAAATGTTTTCTCTATGTCCTGGAACCATGTCTCTAATACAATTTTTTTTAATTTCTTATAAACGTTCATGAATAGTCTTTCAGTGGATTTTGTGTGTGTGTGTGTGTGTGTGTGTGTGTGTGTGTGTGTGTGTGTGTGTAAAGTCCAGTATTCCTTTTTCTTGGTTTTTTATGTTGCAAAAGCCATTACAAGTAGGAAGGAATCCTTAAAATTGCTCCTAATATTGGTGCATTTGGATAATTTAAAAGTTATATAGGCATGGATTTATGCATAAATTTGTGATGTTTCTTCTGCTTTTTCGTGTTTGAGCTTCTGACATCTAATTTTTAAAATTATCTTATCAAATTTAGTGCTAAATTTAATGTCTAAATCTCTTTGATTGTTTTTGCTATTTAAACATAGGTTCGTTTGTTCAATTTCTTTAGCTGAAGAAGTATTTAAATGAAAAATGTAAAACGAACAACAATTATACTTCTCTACCAATTTGCTTCCAAGGAAGGAAATTCACACCGTTCTCTTTAGCTGGATTTTAATTTCAATTGCTAGATTTAGGGAGGAATTGAACAAATGGGAAGTAAAACCAAACTTCAAAACATAGATTTATGACATAGAACAAAAAATTCAAAAACAAAAACGAAATGAAGATTATCAAATTAACACAGTCATAGACTATTATTTTCAAATTAAGCATATGGGCCAACATCAAAATGGAGATTATCTATTATGTGACTAATTAGTGAAGGTGAGGGAAGAGTACAAAAAATGAAAATGAAAACTTACTAGGAAATGAAAAGGAGCCAGTTGTTGGCATTTAATTTTTAATTCTTTTGCTAAATGTTTTCTAACTATAGATTTTTTTTTTTTTTTTTGGATAGGATCTAATCGTAGATTGGTCATGAATAAACGTGCCATTTTATTGGGGTTGGACTGGTATATAATCTGTTAGGAATTGACATGTCACACACACACACATATATATATATATATATCTATTTAATAGAAAGGATTTGATAATCAATATATTTCTTAGCTATAGATTTGCAATTTATAAATAATGTCATGTTACATTATTGGATGACATTTTCCAAAAAAAAGTGGGTGAAGTAAATTGAGTTAAGTGTAAATTTGTCTTTGAAAATGTCAGTTCGTTTAGACCCCTTAAACCCAACAGATTAACCTAGTGAATTAGTCAAGTTATTAACTTAGGTAATTTAATTAAAACTAGGTTAACACAATTAAGTAAAAATAACAAAGCAGCGGAAAAATAAACAACACAAAGATCTGATGACCCAGGAAACCACACCGGTAAAAACCTGGGGAGGATTTGACCTAGCTATCCTCAAGGTAAACTGAATCCACTATGAAAGAATCGAAGTTTACACAATAGACTTAGACCACTAACGTCATATTGCTACCCGAGTGTAGGAAACTTACTACCATGACCCCATGATAGCTCCAAGATCCACGGACTCCTTCTTTCCGGAATTCTTCAGCAAATCCACAAGCGCACCTGCTTGTATATCTTTGTGCTCTTTTGATTCTGCAACTGTAACGATCTACACAACTCTTGACATAAATCTCAAGTTTGTAAACCCTAAGTGTATGTGAAGGTAAACACCTCTAGATCTCAAAGAAAGATTCACAAACACAGCAAAACAAAACTCTAAAAACGTGGCTAGGGTTTTCCCTTTTATACTTAGGGCAAACATAAAACCCTATACATTAAAACGGGCTTGGGCTGAGTTGGAATTTTCTGCAGAAAAACGTTCTGCACGATTTTCGATCGATCAAGTCTAATTTTCGATCGATCGAGTCATACAGAAAGTGAACAGTACTTCTGCATAAAAACTCGATTCTAACTTTACAATTAAACCCATACTTTGAGCAAGTCTAACACATGACTCAACATTGTTTTGATCATGGTTTGCCAACATACAAATTGAAGTTCTAAATACATTAGTTCCTAATCTTTAGAACCTAACAAACTCCCCCTTTGGCAATCCGTGACAAAACACAGACTTAACAAAAAGCTCAAAGTTACAAATTGAAATAGCCCATTACAATAAAATAGCCACTCAACAATTCAACCTAAACTACTATCTAACAGTTGCAAAGTAGACAGCAGCTCGACTGAAAGCAACCTGTATATTCCTGTAACACTTAACAAACACATAAACGCATGTGTGGAAAAAAACAGGAAATACATTAATAAAAATTTCTTAATTTCATATGACACAAAATAAAGACATATATCATGAATAACATCATCAATATAAATCAATAAGCAGAGTAGTAGCATAGTGAAATAAGAAACAAATACATCAAATGTATCTCAACAAAATAAATCTCCTAAACAAGAGCTAAAAATGAGAATACACAGTGAAGCATCTAGATACAATCTAATAACTCCACAAGCTCCGCAGTATCACTACCAAGTAAACAAAAAACTCCCCCTAAAATGTAAATCTCCACAAAAATCTCCTAGATACAACTATAGATACAATGAACTATGTACTCCCCCTTTTTGTGACGAATTGCCAAAGGGCACTCACTCATCATCAAAAGGTGGAGGAGGAGATCGACGAGAGCTCGCCAAATCCGCTCGTAACGCACGTAGCTCATCAAGGATGTCCACCAAAAGCTGACCATGAGCCGCCTGAACGGTCACGACAGTGTCAAGCGTCCGACGAAGGTCAGAAACCTCATCAAACGGTGGAGGAACATCAGCAGCATCAGCAGCAACAGCAGGATCAGAAGAAGTCCCAGCTGCAGGAGTATCTGTAGAAGAAGAAGGGGGTGGAGTGAAATCGGATGGCTCTACCCTAGCACGCTTAGAGCTAGCTTGAAGTTGAGCAGCCCTTTGCCTCAAAAAGGTAGCACCAATAGGAGCGACAACATGAACAGGCTCAGAAGCAGGATACTCACCAAAACCAAGAAAAAGGAGAATCCGATGAATAAAAACAGGAAAAAACAAAGCATGAGCCGTAGAACTAGACCGATGAACCTCGTTCAAAGAACGAAGGAACAGATGCGGAAAACTGATAGAAGCATCAGTGACCAAAGCATACAAAAAGACACACCTCTCAAGAGGAATGGTGTGGACATGCGAAATAGGCCACAATGAATGACACGCTATCCTAAAGAAAAGATAGTGCAGCTCAGACAGCTCAGCAGAAGTGATCCGAGGATCAGAACCCCACTGGATAGAAGACCCAGTGATGTATGACAGGACGTCATCAAGGGGAGGCGACTCCTCGTAAGGAAAAACGTGATGGTCCACAATGGGCACCCCAAGAGCATCAGACACTACCGAAGGGGTAATGCGATACTCCACACCACGTAACCACACCTTAACCAAGGTGTCGTTATCATAGACATGAATAGAGAGATTCGAATAGAATTCTCTAATCAAGGTGGCAGGAGGAGGAGAATGCTCATACTCGAGCAAAGGTAACCAACCCCGACGCACAAAATTACGACGCACCTCAGGATCCAGCTCATCTAAGATAACCCTACGCTCAGCCCAAATCTGACGCCTAAGGTTCAAAGTCTCATAAGTGACTTGGTTTGACTCACTAGGGAACCTCTCAGTGTCAAAGGAAGGAGAAGGATCAGAAGTCCTATGGGCTCTAGTTTTCCTAGGCATAGTGCTAAGGAAAAGACAGACACAAAAAGAAAAGAGCAAAAACCAAAACCAAGGGCAGACTGCAAGTTAGCACAGCAAAAAAAAAATAGAATATAAAAATTCTATATGATGCATGAGCATGAACATAACATGATGCATGTACTAATGCAGTGACATGTTCAATTTTGATCCAAATTAACAAAAATGGCTTGAGCATTCGATATTCATCAAAAATCCCCAATTTGAAAAACCCTAATTTTCAAAACACAGCAAATTGATAAATTGATCAACACAATATTCAATTAACTCAATATAATGATCAAATTAATCAATCCAACAAGCCAATTTTATCAATTTTAATCCAATTGAACAAAAACCCCAAATTTGCTCAAATTCAAGCCCTAGAATTTCAAATTTCCTTCAAACCACCAAAATAATCCAATTAACCACATAATGTGTTTAGACAAGGTGTCCCCACAAAAACCTATAAAGATTTTGAGAAAGAATCATTCAAAAACAAACCCAAAAATAGAAAATTCCTAAATGCCAAAATTACCCAAATATGCATGAAAAAATGCATGAAAATAGAAAATAAATGCAAAAGGAAGGGTATAAAGGACTTACCACACTGGGGAGAGAGAGATTTTGCAAAAGATTCGGAGGAAAACGACAAAAATCACCAAAAACTCTTTGACCGGTTGGTAGGAAACAAAAGAAAATTTGAAAAGTTTTGAAACAGTGAAAAGTCACTTGAAAAACTTCTTTTAAAAAACAGCCGGACCGATTTTCGATCGATCGAATATTACATTCGATCGGTCGAAAACTTATTCGATTGATCCAAAAACAGCTTGGATCGATCGAACCAACCAGAGAGATTTGTGAGTAATTTAAAACATTTTCGATCGGTCGAAAGTCAGTTTCGATCGATCGAAATTCTGGAAAAAACATATTTTTGAAAAACCAAACGTTTTAGACCAAAAACTCCTCAAAGCAACAGATTTGAAAAATCAAATGCATGAGTATGAGATGAGATGTTTTCCAAAAAAAACACATGTATCCATTCCAGATTTTTCAAAGCATAATTTTCCCTCAATATACCCAAAAACAAACAACAAACAAGCAAACATGTTTTGCATCAAATTCCCAAAATTCTCAAACATGGTTGGTCAGGCCAAAAACACACACATTATCATGTACGCAATTCTAGCAAAGAATAACTTGTGTAGTGTGTGCAACTAGCATAAGTTTGAGAAACATGTGAGGTGATATACACATAGAGATCAATCACAATTTCTACAAAATCCATCACATGAATTTGAAAGAGACTATCCCTTAAAGAGTTACATCATATAAGTCTCACATCTCCTAGAATAAGAGCTTGCAATCATGTAAGTTTCTTGATTTGCCTCATTATTCAAATTTATTGATTAGAAACTTAATAATAGCCGGGATAATGTACACGCCAATTTTATTTAGAATTTGTGATATTATTATAGTCCAATAATGTACACACCGATTTTAATGAGAGGCTACACCTTATTTTCTTTTTGTGCATGTGCTACACTTTCTCGAGCACAAAATCTTATGATATGCACTAAGGTGTTCATGATTGGCTAATAAACAGTGGTGAGATGGTTATTTATGCCTTTCTCAATAAGTTCAAGTCCAACAATCAAAGACATAAGACTTCAAGATCAAGATCATGTGATCAACAAATATAGCATCTTCCCACACAACATGCACAACAAGACTTTAGCTAGTAAAGTGCAATAAAAATAAGTGCATCAAAGCTAAACAAGGTACATACTTATGATATGTAGTTTTGATTGACCAACCTTGTCTACAAATTCAAAGAAAAATAGCAAAACACAATTTGCAAATTTTTTTTTTTTTTTTTTTTTAACAAAGACACAAACATCCTAGAATGAAATGCATGAATGTAATGCAATGCAAATCCTAGAAACAAAGGTCACAAAAGATTGAGCAATGAAGCACAAGGACCATGTCAGATAGACTCAATTAGATTGAGCCTTTTGCATCCAAGACTTCTTAGATGCAACTCTTGCATTAGAGTTATGATTCACATCAGAATTCTGAGCAACTCCAGGATTGGAATAAAGGTTTAACGCCTTTACCAATTCACCAATAAGTACCATAGGATCATGTGCTTGAAGCACAGGTACTTTAGTTTTATTTGCTCGCTTCGCAGCTTGCAACTTAAAACAATTTGGACGTATGTGTCCAGGTTTTCCACAAAAATGACAAACCCATGCAGGCTTATCATGCAATTTGCCCTTAGTAGAAGTAGACGCTCTAGAATGAGAAGCATGAAGATCAACCCTAATCTTTCTAGGTGGAGGAACATTAACAGGTTTGACAGGTTCACTCACCGAGGGTTTAACAATCTCACTCTTAGGAGGTTCAGAAGAAGGAACAAATTTAGTGGAAGAAGGTTTAAGCACAGAAATACTTTCCTCATAACCTAAACCAGTTTTATCAGAAGGAGACTTTTGAATACTCAATATGTGATCAAGTTTGGAGCTTACAGACCTATTAGTTTGTTCTTTAGCAACAGATAAATCAAGTTCCAAACATTTTACTTTATCAAGTAAGAGCATGTTCTCAGTTTTCACATTATTCAAAAGCTCATTTGCATCAAACAATTTAACAAGTAAATTTTTCTTTTCAAGTTCAAGAGATGCAATTTTCTTCAAGCCTAACTCAACATTCATGGCATCCTTTGCAGCAACTTTGCAAAGTTTATTGTAGGCTTCCTGTAAATCTGCATCCTCAGAGAGTTCCCCATCAGAAGGGTTCTCTTCAACAGATATGCTTTTATTGACTACAGTGGTAGCAGTGAAAGCAATGAAGTTTCCATCCTCATCACTGGCGGATTCATTGTCGGAAACTTCGTCATCACTAAGGGTTACAGCCATAGCCTTACCCTTAGACTTCAAATAAGTAGGACATTCAGACTTTAAATGACCATACCCTTGACAACCATAACATTGTTGTCCCAAAGAATTATTAGAAGATTGACCTACTTTCTCCTTAGGTTTCTCAAAGTTATTAACCTTAGTGGGTTCATTCTTCCTAAAATTTTTAGGTTCAACAGTGTTCTTGCCTCTTGCCCTTCTGTTACTATTTCTCAGAAAGTTTCTAAAGTTCTTGGCAAGATAGGCAATCTCTGTAGCAGAGAGATCATCATCAAATCCACCATCATCAACATCATCAACAGACTTTAGAGCCATTGATTTGGATTTGTTAGTCTTGGGGAGGTCTAACTCATAGGACTGAAGAGATCCTACAAGCTCATCCACAGGGATGGAGTCCACATCCTTACTCTCAGTGATGGCAGTCACTTTGGGTCTAAAATCTTCAGTCAAAGATCTAAGAATCTTCCTAACAATTTTAGGTTGATCATAGATTTCACCCAAATTATAAGCAGAATTAACAATATCATTCAATTTAGCATAGAATTCATCAAAAGATTCATCATCATTCATTCTTATGCTTTCAAATCTAGAAGTTAATTGCTGCAACTTATTAATTTTAACTGCCTTCGTGCCTTCATGCACAGTCTGGAGGATTTTCCAAGCAGTATGAGCAACCTCAACATTAGAGATTCTCTTAAATTCCTCCATGGAAACAGCATTAAAAATAGCATTCATTGCTTTGCTATTAAAAGCGACTGCCTCCTTCTGAGAAGTTTGCCACTCACTCACAGGAGTAGTGGGCTTCTCCCATCCGTATTCAACGGAATTCCAAACTCTCTCATCTATGGATTTCAGGAAGGCTTTCATCCTTACTTTCCAATAAGCATAGTTGTTTCCATCAAAGTGAGGTGGAACAACAAGAGAGTGTCCGTGTTCCATGACAACAGGGGTCAAGGATCAGCTCAAAGATCAAAGGATCAAACAAAAAAGCTACCCGCTCTGATACCACTTGTCAGTTCGTTTAGACCCCTTAAACCCAACAGATTAACCTAGTGAATTAGCCAAGTTATTAACTTAGGTAATTTAATTAAAACTAGGTTAACACAATTAAGCAAAAATAACAAAGCAGCGGAAAAATAAACAACACAAAGATCTGATGACCCAGGAAACCACACCGGTAAAAACCTGGGGAGGATTTGACCTAGCTATCCTCAAGGTAAACTGAATCCACTATGAAAGAATCGAAGTTTACACAATAGACTTAGACCACTAACGTCATATTGCTACCCGAGTGTAGGAAACTTACTACCATGACCCCATGATAGCTCCGAGATCCACGGACTCCTTCTTTCCAGAATTCTTCAGCAAATCCACAAGCGCACCTGCTTGTATATCTTTGTGCTCTTTTGATTCTGCAACTGTAACGATCTACACAACTCTTGACATAAATCTCAAGTTTGTAAACCCTAAGTGTATGTAAAGGTAAACACCTCTAGATCTCAAAGAAAGATTCACAAACACAGCAAAACAGAACTCTAAAAACGTGGCTAGGGTTTTCCCTTTTATACTTAGGGCAAACATAAAACCCTATACATTAAAACGGGCTTGGGCTGAGTTGGAATTTTCTGCAGAAAAACGTTCTGCACGATTTTCGATCGATCGAGTCTAATTTTTGATCGATCGAGTCATACAGAAAGTGAACAGTACTTCTGCATAAAAACCCGATTCCAACTTTACAATTAAACCCATACTTTGAGCAAGTCTAACACATGACTCAACATTGTTTTGATCATGGTTTGCCAACATACAAATTGAAGTTCTAAATACATTAGTTCCTAATCTTTAGAACCTAACAGAAAATATTTAAAATTCATATGGGAAAATCTACTGAACCTTGGAATTTTGGTCCATCTTATTTATGCATGTATTGTGGTTCAATTTTATGGTATGAAGAGAGAACAATAAAATCTAATAGGCCTAAGAACCCAAAATTCTCTCTCTGTTATACGGAGGGTAAGGTTAAGTTGCCTTTGCTTAAGAAAGTACCTCCTCTTATTGATGCACTATTACAACATTCATTTTGTTTGACAAAGGAGCTGAGAAAATTGTATCTAAGACTGCAAAAGAACTTGCAGAGAAGCAAGCAGAGGCAATTTCAATTAGAAACGCCAATTATATTTCTTTATTGTTTGAGAGCTGAACTTTTATAAACCTTTACCAATGTTGTACACATACCTATCATTATATACCATTTAAAAAAAAATTAATTAATTCACAAAGGTATGTTGCATGTTTTCCGTAGCTTTTCCTCTTACATACTTTATCTTTATTAATATTTTCTTCTTATTGTCTCGGGCTTCATCATGGAAGAATTCTATAATTACTAATTACAATTTCAAAACAAAATTGTATATTTAGTTTGTGGTCTTTAGCATTTTTTAGTTTTTCTTACAATTTTCATGAATGTTGTCACCTTGGGATTTTGTATTGTGAAATTTCTCCAACGTAGTCTTTCCTTAACACAGTAATTGCATTCTATAAGATTTCAACCTCACAAACACTTGATAAAAAGGACTGCCCATTATAATCTTGATATGATTGCTTGATTAACAGTGGAATACAATTACAAAAGTGAATGGTTAGAACTTAAAGTAAATTATTAATTAGAATGAAGACATGAATGTGAATGAGAATGTAGAAATTTACTTGAAATTCTGAGTTAAATAAATTCTTATTTTTTATATTGTATCTTAAAATTGAGGTTTACATGGTTTGATTGATTCGGCACATTACTATTTATTGTTGAAGAGAAATTTCAATTTTGAACATTTCTTAAAATTAGATCAATTTTCATTAGAATACTCATGATATTTGACAATTTCTAGCTTGCAAGGTCAATACAGTACTATGAATGCAATAAACTTATTAAAAAAAATTTAATGGTACAAGTCATGGTATGTATGTATAATTAGCTAAATTTGTGACTGTGTATACAAAAATTGAAGTTGGATGTAAATGTCCTACCAAGGGAGATTCAGAATATAGTTGGCAACGAATATTACTTCCAAACATGTTCTAGGGATTCACAAAATTAGAATGTTTTCAATTAAAATTATTTGTGCCACACACATTTTTTTGCAGCATTTCTGTTTGGAATTCCTAATCTGCACATTATTTACTACGCACACCTCCAAGTATAAATTTTATAAATGTGTTTTTTATACGATAGAAGCTTGACAAGATGCTCAAAATAAGTCAAGCTTTAATTGCTTAAAGTCAAATTCTTTTTTTAGACACTATATGCTTAAATATACTACATTATTTAAGTTTAAATGTATGCAGTGGAAGTATGATAACTAAGTTTATGTTGGATGCAAAGTTAATTAATACGTAAAATGATCCCGCACATTGCCTGGGTTAAACACTAGTTTACATAAATGGTAACATTTTATTGGTTGAGAGGACCAAAAAGGATCAGTTCAATAATCCTCCGATTGTCCTAATAATTTCTCCTATATTAGAAGAAGTCACTCTTGAGAATAATGGATCAGTTCAATAATCCTCCGATTGACCTAATAATTTCTCCTATATTAGAAGAAGTCACTCTTGATAATAATAATAATAATAATAATAATAATAATAATAATAATAATAATAATAATAATAATAATAATAATAATAATAATAATAATAATAATAAACTTCTTTAAATAGACAAAGCTTGGAAACAAGGTTATCTATAGTATTAGGCTATAGCTCTACTCAATATCTTTTTATTAGATATAATTTTAACAAATCCATCAATATTGGATTACATTTTCTTTTTATATCCTCTATACTTACAAAATTTCCATAAGATCAAATATCAATAACTACGTTATGAATAAAATGTTTAAGTTTCACGTTTTTGTATTCTAAAATTATGTATAAAAAATGTAAGAATTTAGACCCCTGTAAAACTAGATTGTTTAACCTAATTAATTAATCAAGTGAATACTTAGGTTTATTATTCAGATCTAGGTTAAAACAATAACAATCATATCAAGTAAAGCAGTGGAAAAATAAAGAACACAAAGATATGATGACCTAAGAAAACCAAACCGGTAAAAAACCTGGGGAGGATTTAACCTAGCTATCCTCAAGGTAAAATAGCAAATCCACTAGAAAGAATTGAAGTTTACACAATAGCGACTTAGACCACTAACATCCTATTGCTACCTGCCTGTAGGAAACTTACTACCACGACCACGTGACAGCTCCGAGACCACGGACTCCTTCTTTCTTTAATCTTTGCAAAACACAAACACCCACACTTGTGACTTTGAAATCCCACTCAAAGGTTTAGCAACACAAACTCTCCTGTTTGTGACTCCAAGACTACCCTTGAAGGTTTAGATCATCAGCACCTTTGATGACTAGAGAAGGCAGCAACTTCAACAATACCGGATCTTGAGATTCTTCAAGGAACAACACCGGTAGAAGTTATAAGAGAGGTTTTAGGAACAAAACCCTAAATACAAAAGAGGCACACTCTTCTCTCTCTAAAAAGCCTTATAAAAAACGTGCTTAGGGTTTCCTTTATGTAGTGGGAGAAGTAAATCTAAAACCCTAATCCTTAATGGGCTAGAACTGCTGTTTGGGCCAACTTAAAATTCTGCAGATACGACTTTTGATCGGTCGAGCCTATTTTTCGATCGATCGAACCAAGCAATTTCTGAATCTTTCTTTCTGCAGCTTACATGTTCTTGAATCTTGACTTGAATCACCTTGAGCATTGTCTAATAAAACCTATAGACTCTAAGATCTATATCTAGACAAGTTTATGTTCATGATTTGCCAATTGTTCTAAACTTTTAGAACCTAACAATCTCCCCCTTTGGCAATTCGTGACAAAACTTACATACAATATGAAATGCTCAAATACAAGAACAACCCAATACAATAAAATTCTCAATTACATCACAAATCCCAATCTAAGACTCTTAACCTAGAAGTTGCAAGAAGAGGTAGAAGGTCTTGATCAGAATGCACCTGTCTTTCCTGAAACACTCAACAAACACATCACTGCATGTGTGGATAGAAAGACATAAAAACAAAATGAAACACAATATAAAAACAAAAATAAATTCTAACTCTCCCCCTAAGTCAGATACAACAAAAAGTTTTTATATTCTCCCCCTAAACAAAACAAATTTATCTCCCCCTAAACAACACAAACAGGATTCCCACATTTCATCTATTTCTCCCCCTTTTTGCCACGTATTGACAAAGATAACTCAAACAAAGAGTAAAGTGACAGTAAACATGAGAGAAAAAGGAGATAGAAAATAGAGAGAACTCCCCCTATGAAGAGCAATAACTCCCCCTATAAACAACATAGGCCAAAAAAAACTTTTCTCCCCCTATAAAAATAGGAAAAACAAAACAAGTTTGGGAAAAACAGTTTTGAGGAAAATTTAGGAGGTGGGGATAAATAAAAACACACAAACCTAAAAAAAATTGAGTTGAGGATACACATGAAAAAAAATATTCTCTCTTTCAACAAATGCAAACTTGACACTATGTGACTCATAAACAGTTGCATGAGTAGAGAAAATATTTGCACATTGATTATCCATCATATCTCTTAAGAAAAATATTTTATGTAGTTCACACATCAAGAAAAATAGCATATACTAAAATGTACAAAGGACTCAAAAATTAATCAATCAATTTTTAAATCAAGTTGAGTACCCAATTTAGCAAAGTGTATGCATGTTATGTGTGAAAACAATGAGAGATATAACTGCAAAACTGCAAGATGGACACAGAAAAACAATGCAACTCATGTGAATCCTAACCACAAATGATGCATGAAAAAATTTGGTCAAAAACTCTAAAAACTGAAAATTTTTCAGTTTCGATCGATCAAGCACCGATCGAATACCAATCGAGTCAGACAGAATCAAACCAAAATTTTTATCGCAATTTCGATCGGTTGAAAAACACCCTCGATCGATCGAAAATCTGGAAAACTTAAATTTGTGAAAAACAGAGCAATTTTATGCAGAAACTCCTCAAAGCACAATATTTCATGAATTAAATACATGAGTATGAGACTAAAAGTTTTTCAAAAACACATGAATACAGCCCAGATCTTCCAAAATTAAGATTTTCAATCAATTTGTCCTTAAAACTCAAATTTTGCATCAAAATCAAGGAACATATAATCTTGGATGGCCAAAACAAAATCACACACAATAACATGTACAAAGTTTAGCAAAGAGTAACTTGTGTAGTGTGTGCAACTAGCAAAAGCTTGAGAAACATGTGAGGTGATATGTGAATAGTCATTAATCACAAAGTCTACAAAATTCATCACATAATTTTGAAAGTGACTATCACCTAAAGAGTTACATCATATAACTCTCACATCTCCTAGAATAAAAGCTTGCAATCATGTAAACTTCATGATTTGCCTCTTAATGTACACACCAATTTTAATTAATTTGAGTTTATTATAGCCCAATAATGTACACACCAATTTTACCATTTAAACCGAGGCTACACCTTATATTCTTTTTGTGCATGTGCTACACTTTCTCGAGCACAAAATCTTACGATATGCACTAAGGTGTTCATGATTGGCTAGTAAACAGTGGTGAGATGATTATTTATGCCTTTCTCAATAAGTTAAAGTCCAACAATCAAAGGCATGTGACTTCAAGATCAAGATCATGTGATCAAAAACTATAAACATCTTTCCCACACAACATGCACTACAAAGACTTCAGCTAGTAAAGTGCTATAAATAAGCTCATCTAAGCTAAACAAAGTACATAAACATGTTACGTAAAGATAATATGGCCAATCCTTGATTTCAAATCCAAGAAAAATTAATGCAAAACACAAAAGTATTTTTGGTTTAAAAGAAATTTTATGACCAAAAACAAAAGCACACATTATGCTAAATAATTATAAAAAAAAAAAATGCAAATGCAATGCATGACAGTGCTTGACCAAGCTATAGAGGGTACACAAACAAGAAATATTAATTTCTTAATTAACCCTTGAGTACATGTACAAACTAGTACATACTCACACAAAATCAGAAAAAGCTTAGCACTTATATAACACATACTATTCAAGTTTCTCCACAATGTCAAGCATGTTCTAAATCAAGAGAGATATCATAACTCATGTAATCCTCAAGAAAAATTAAAACAAGACACAAAATAAAATATTTTTGTCTTTTTGAAATTTTTCAATGTTTTTGGATTTTTTTTTTTAATAAAAAGCAACCTAAAAAACAAAACAACCAAAAACAAAAATAAAACATGTCCACAAATAATTGAAAGTATTAAAACAGGGATAAGTCAGCAACACTCACCTTAAAGAATCTTTTCTCACCCATATAGCACTAGTCTTCGGCTTTGTAGGTGAAAATCCATGTGAAGCAGAGTGTATTTGAGGGATTACACCAATCTTCTGAGAAAGACTAAAATCCTGCAAATTCCTTTCACAAGCCAACAAGCTCAAATTTTTCAAAAGCATATGAAACAATTTATTTAGACTTATGGCAGGAGAAATATCATCACATATCCTAGATTGAAATACAGAATTTTTAAATTTCAATTTATGACAATTAGAACGAATGTGACCAGAGACACCACAAAAGTGACAAACAGGAACAAATTTAGGAACATCAGTATTCCTAACAGCAAATCTAGTCTCAGATTTTGATTTTTGCCTCAACAAAGAACAATTTGGTCTAATATGACCAACAACACCACAAAGGTGACAAGTAGGCACAAAAACAGATTTATTATGCACACTAGCAGTAGGTTTAGACATAGGTTTAGAAACTTCAGCGTCTCTATCAGAACTTTAACCTTTGTCTAACCTAGCAAAATAAGCATTTTCTTTATTATTCCTCTTGAAAGGAGGGATATAAACTTTTTCAGTTTTAGGCTTAAGAGAAACAGAAACACTTCTGTTATCAACAGCAAGCTTGGTAGTTGTCATATTTTCAATTTTATCTTTAGATTCAACTAACTCTTGTTCCAAACTTTTCATCTTCTTATCTTGAGAGGAAATTTGGTTTCTCAAAAATTCATTCTTTTTATTAGATTCATCTAATCTAACAACCAATTCCTCTTTTTCAAGATTAGCCAATTTTAACTCTTCCTTGAATTTCTTAGCAATTTTCATAGATTTCAATAATTCTTTACGAAGAGCTTCACAGGCATCAATAAAATCAACAGAAACAACAGTGTCCATTTTATTCAAATCATCACAATCAAAAACATTAAAACACTTAAAATTATCCATGATAACAGGGATCAAGGATCAGCTCTTAGATCAAAAGATCTAAAATAGAAGAGCTACCCGCTTTGATACCACTTGTAAGAATTTAGACCCCTGTAAAACTAGATTGTTTAACCTAATTAATTAACCAAGTGAATACTTAGGTTTATTATTCAGCTCTAGGTTAAAATAATAACAATCATATCAAGTAAAGCAGCGGAAAAATAAAGAACACAAAGATATGATGACCCAGGAAAATCAAACCGGTAAAAAACCTGGGGAGGATTTAACCTAGCTATCCTCACGGTAAAATAGCAAATCCACTAGAAAGAATTGAAGTTTACACAATAGCGACTTAGACCACTAACATCCTATTGCTACCTGCCTGTAGGAAACTTACTACCACGACCACGTGACAGCTCCGAGACCACGGACTCCTTCTTTCTTTAATCTTTGCAAAACACAAACACCCACGCTTGTGACTTTGAGATCCCACTCAAAGGTTTAACAATACAAACTCTCCTGTTTGTGACTCCAAGACCACCCTTGAAGGTTTAGATCATCAGCACCTTTGATGACTAGAGAAGGCAGCAACTTTAACAATACCGGATCTTGAGATTCTTCAAAGAACAACACCGGTAGAAGTTATAAGAGAGGTTTTAGGAACAAAACCCTAAATACAAAAGAGGCACACTCTTCTCTCTCTAAAAAGCCTTATAAAAAACGTGTTTAGGGTTTCCTTTATGTAGTTGGAGAAGTAAATCTAAAACCCTAATCCTTAATGGGCTAGAACTGCTGTTTGGGCCAACTTAAAATTCTGCAGATACGACTTTCTGAATCTTTCTTTCTGCAGCTTACATGTTGTTGAATCTTGACTTGAATCACCTTGAGCATTGTCTAATAAAACCTATAGACTCTAAGATCTATATCAAGACAAGTTTATGTTCACAATTTGCCAATTGTTCTAAACTTTTAGAACCTAACAAAAAATAAATTTATTTTTATGGATCAAATAATGATTAACATTTTATTGGCACGAAATATGTGTTAAAAATCTAAATAACATATAATCCATTAATTAGATTTTTAGAATATATAGTCAGGTTAATTTTTTTTAACCAGATTTATAGTTTTAGGCTACAACTAAGCAGTGGCAGCTTCACATGCAAGTCAAGATAGTTATAAACCACCTTGACTTACAAAAAAAATGTATATATACATTTGCAAAAAAACAATTATATGCTAAATTAACCTATTGTGGTCAGTTTTTTATGAAGTGTTTTCTTTAAGTACTTGTATATATGAGTGCTTTCTTTAAGTACAATTTTAATTCATAATCTTTTTCTTTTTTTTTGGAATATAGATGGATAACCAATCACTTCTTGCTACCCTAATGGGGACAGCTACATCCATTATTACTTTAGATGATGTTCTTTTGAAAGGGCTAAGATCTACATGTGTTATACCTAGAGAACCTCATGTTAATCAAGAGTATGAAAGAGAGTCATATATGAATGATATTCTTTGTAGAGGTGATAAGCGTTGTCTCCATAATATAAGGATGAGACCCATTGCTTTTTATGCACTATATAAAATTTTGGGCAAAAATAATCTACTTCAAGGACCATTCATATGTCTATTAAAGAACAAGTGTTAATTTTTTTTTAATTTACACACTATTGGGCATAATGTGAGGTTTCGTGTTGTTGGTGGGAGATTTTGTAGATCAATTGAGATAGTGCATTGATACTTTAGACATGTCCTTAAAGCAATTTTGCAATTATGCAAACACATGATTAGAGAACCTGACAAAGATACACTTTTGGAGATAAGAAATAGCAGTAGGTTTAACCCCTATTTCAAGGTAAATTCTAAGGCTTTCATTTTTTTTTTATACGTATAAAGATATAAAATAAATATAACTTATATTGATTGTAATTAGGATTGTGTGGAAGCTATTGATGGAACTCATGTTCGTGCATCTGTTCCAATTCAAATACAAGGAAGGTTTCGCAACCGAAAGGATGGAAAAACACAAAATGTCCCTAATGCGGCTACCTTTGACTTAAAATTCACTTATGTATTAGCTGGTTGGAAAGGAAGTGCACATGATTCACATGTCTTAAATGACGCACTCTCTAGGCAAAGGGGATTAAAAATTCCTAAAGGTATTATAGGACTAGAAAGTGATTTTATTATGGATAATAGCTTTTGGAGTAATTTCTTTTTCTTTTGACTATAACGGTGTAGGAAAATATTGTCTTGGTGATGCTGGTTATGGAGTTCGAAAAGGAATTATCTCCCCTTATTGTGGTTTTCGTTACCATTTGAAAGAGTTTAGTGATAACCTGCCAAGAAATGACAAAGAATTATTCAATCTTTGCCATTATTCTTTACGCACTAGCATTGAACGATGTTTTGGGGTTTTGAAGAAACATTTTTGTGTTAGATGTAGAACTTTTTTGATCATTCCCAACACAAGTGGATGTAGTCTTAGCTTGTTGCATAATCCACAATCACATAATATGAGTTGACCCTTTGGACTCAATAATGAGCAATGGGCTTTGTGGTAGCCCACTTGCAAATGAAAATACTAGTAGAAGAGTCCAACAATCACAAAGGGAAGTCCAAGAAGAAAATAGAGAATGGGTTTAGAAACGGGATGATTTTTCGTGACATGTGGGACAATTATAATGCTATGGAGTGATTTCATACTCTTTATATTAGCTGGTTGTATAATTGATTTTTTTTTTTGGTTTCATATTTTCAAGAATTCTATGTTATATTTTTTTCTATTGAATTTTATTTATATTCTTCTTTCATATTGTATCATTTTTCTTGTGAAAGTCATTGTAATAGAATTGCAATGTGAAATAAAAGGATACTAGAAAATAAAGGACGACACCAAGACCAACTTCAAGTGGTCATAACCAATGCAGAATTTATTACTTGAAATACTTGTAGATGAGGCTCTTCATAGAAAGAAGCAATCCTACACATTTAAACATGCATCATATGCTAAAGTAGCTAAAGCAATTACTGAGAAATTTATGACTGAATGTACCCCAAAGCATGTGGAACATCGCTTTAAAACACTCAAAACCATTTGGAATATAATTGCATTACTTTGTAATAAGAAAAGCGGGTTTGGATGGAATGATGATTTGAAAATGATCACTTGTGATAGGATAGTGTATGACGAAGAAGTTGCGGTAAAAAAATTTTATTTTTATTTTTTAATTTTATAGGTGGAAACTTTGTAGTTTGCATCATTGTAAAGTTTAAATCTTTCCACTATTCTTATTGCTCATGTTAGTTTTTGACTCTTTCCTTTAAAAAAAAAATTTATTTCTCTTCCTTTCTTTACACAGGTACATCCCAATCTAAACAAGAAAATTGAGATGTTTGATGAGATGGCTTTGGTTGTGGGTAAGTATATGGCTATAGGAGGTTTTTCCAAGAGAATTGGTGATATAAGTGTAGAAGCATTGGATGACTCACCTCTACTTGTTGATGCTAATGTTGATGGCATATCCAAAAAAAAGCAAGTCGATCCCTCACATGTGGCCTCAAATGAAACAAGGTCTCACAGGAAACAAAATCATGCTACTATGCTTGAAGATGCTATTTACCAAGATTTGTCTGCACAACTTGGTAAGGTTGCTTCTACAATAGAAAAGATTTTTGAAAATCAGCTAAATTTTGGTAATCTTTATGAAGAAATTATGAAGATGGACAGGTTTGAGGAAAATATGCTTACGTCTACATTTGACCATTTGAATGGGGATGAAAAATAAGGGCATTCATGTTGAAAAATGAAAAGCTCTGTAGACAATGGCTATAGAACTTCTTTGACAATTATTTAAGCATATTTTGATTATGTAGATGCATTTTTGTTAGAACTTGGGCGTTTCTATTCGGACAATTTGGCATTTTGGTATTTATCAAACTATTTGTACTAGATTATTTTGCAAGTTAAACTATTTAGCATATATGACATTTTGAACTACTTGAGATGGAGCTTATGACTATTTTGAATAATGAGAAGAATGGATATTTTGAATTATGAGCTTATAGAGCTTATATGTGTGAGAACTATTTAGGTCATATATATTATCTATTGTGAAAATTTTAGTTTGAAATCCAAATTCATACTTGGTTTTATATTTATTCATGTTGATTACATTAGTTGGGTTTACATAAATTTCATATTATACATGTTTTAAATTATACAAGAAATGTTATAAAAAGTTTGTACACACCAAATACTAGAAAACATTCTCAAGCTCATTTTCAAGATCATTACCATGCAAACACCAGAAAATGAGATAATTTTCCAAAATGTTTTCTGAAAAATGATCAATTTTCCAAAAAACATTAATCCTGAAACAAACAAAGCGAAAAAAAAATAAATAGATGTTAATATCATTCCAATTGCCATTACAAATGAGTGTTGTTGCAAGCTTTCTATTATTCTTATCCCATCCTTATTTGAAATCTCTTTAGGTTTGTCTTTCAAAGCAATATCCAACTCTTGTTGGATCAAGATATCCATAACTTTGCATTGCCAAATGCCAAAATTATTTATTCCATCAAATTTGTTTACCTCGAATTTGGCATTAGAAACAATAGTCCTATCTAACGAAGGTCTTGTAGAGGACTTGCTTGACATCTTTCTTTCTAATAATAAGATCCATAAACCAATTAACAAAATTTCCATGCTTAGGTAGTGAACCTAGGTGCTCATACCAATTTGGGTGGCTAGAATCCCAATTAAGGTCAAAATTTACGGCTGGAAAGCTTGTCAAAATATCCTTCCCACCAAAATGAATTTATTCTTTAGAAAAGATCATTGATGACCCGGTTTGTGAAGAGTGTGGTTCAGGCCCAGAAATGACCTTACGTTACATGTGCTGTGTCAGTGCAGGAAGGCACGGGAGGTATAGTAGCTAGAAGTAGGGAGTTTACTGATATTCTGTGGCAGCTTATGGTTCGATGTTTGCTGTAATACTGATGGTTGCGTGGTGCATATGGAAGAATCGGGATGAAGTGGGACATGGGCAAAGAAAACAGACAGTTACAGAAATTTATGAAAAATCAACCAGACCACTAGTGGAATACCAGGCCAACGCTGCACAAACCCGATAACTCATCTCCAGTCAGATGGCTTCCTCCTCAAAATAGATCGTATAAGGTGAAACTGATGGGGCTGTTTTTTGAAAATTTCATCTTTTGAACACTAAATCAGCTGCATTTCTTTCGCCAAGCTGAAGTTATCTACACTAAAAGGGAAGGCGACAAACCAGGACATGGTAGTATGCACAATTTGTTGATGATGTAATTCATATTTTCAAACATGAAATGAAATAAATTTCACTGGGGATTTCTAAAAAAAAAAAGGAGTTTGGAGAATGACCTTGTCCAAATAATATTTGGTTTTGTGCTGAACGCGTGGCTGCGTATGGCATCCATTCAGAGATGATAAACTCAACAAGTTGAGCGTGAGCATGATAGTTGGCTCCTCACTCTGACCTTCGGCGGGCACGGTTACCATTTTTTTAATTAGCTCCTGAGCCCTATATACACGCCTTGCTGAGATTGATTGTATATGTTTGGCACTCAATATTTCATACTCAAGTTTCTAAATGTTTTATAATCGTTTGTGTGGCCAACTTTGTCCATTAGTTATAATACATATTCTCTCATATTAGTTTTATAACTTATATACTCTTTTTAGAAAGTATTTTATAGATTATCGGAATGTTATCTGTCTCTCAAGATTTAAAATATAGCTTAAAACCAATTTGAATGAATCTTCTCATTTCCTAGAAGATTGTTTGTGTATATTATTTATGCGCAAGATATTTCTCCCAATTAGTTTGGAAAAATTTTCTTCAACCCACTACATAGTTATTTATAATATTATCTACATGTATTATTTAAGCAATTTACATGAATTATTTAAAAAGTCATGTAACCAAAAGTACACATGAATAAGTTTTTTAACCACCATCTAGTGGATTGAAGGAAGTTTCCTCAAAATTGGTTCAAAGGTAAATTATTTCCATTATTTAAGCAAGTTAAGGGCGTGTTTGGTAAAAAATTTCTAATAACGTTATTTAAGTTTTGTGAAAATACGTATGGGTGAAAAAATGTATGAAATACGTGTTGTAATGTTTAAACAACAGTTTTCGTTATTTAAACACCCTTACCAAACGGGACCTAAATAACTTAATAAAGAAGTTATGTAACTAAAATTACTCGTGAGTGGTATTTTTAATTGCCACATAATGAGTTGAAAGAACATTACTCCAAATGGTTTTGAGGTTAAACCTTTCCAAATCATATTTTCCTATAAAATATAAAAAATACTCTCTAATAATGAATTATTTTCCTCAGTAAGTATAATTAAATTATTAGGAGACCAACTGTAATGCTTAGTTATTGCACATTCACGATACTTCTTTCTAGTACCAAAATATTATATGGGTGCTCTTAGAGTATTTGTTAATAAATCATATTTTAAATATTTGGATACTATTTTTATAGGAAATATCAAAAAATATCAAAAAAATTAATTACTTATTTTCTTTCCCAGACAAAGTTAGGTATAAAATTGGTTGTAGTCTAAGGCTATAACATTACTTAATATCTTTTACAATTTTGACAAATCTATCATTAGATTACATCTTCTTCTTATATCCTCTGTAAGGACACAAATTAAGCGTTTGGGCCTGTTAACAGGATAGCTGGAGGCCCAGACTGTATTTAATATCCTAACAATGAATTTATAAAGAGAGTGGATTAAAGATCACTGGATTAGACACGTATGGGTTGAAAGCCCAAGTATGGTAATGACCAGATGTGTATTGCTGAGATGATCAAGGGTTACAATATTCTCTTCGGCACTGTCTGAGGAGTATGTTCATACAAATATTGTTTGGACCTTTCTCTTTCTTTCTCCCTCTCTCTCTCTTTCTGTTGTCTTTTTCCTTTTCTTGGATCCCCCTTTTTTGTTCTCTTTTCTTCTATTTATATGCCCCCTTCTATTGTGTGGGCTTTTCTTTCATACTTGTCCCATCCACCCCCATCCTAAGCCTTCCTGGGGCAGCTGTAAAGGAGGGGATCACTGTTCAGGAGTCTTTTCTCATTAATGCGGCCATGATGTTAGCTGCAGGGCCATAAATGCGGTGGCAGCAACCTTTTGCTTAATATCTGATTTTTGCCATCTGTCATTACGGTCAACACAAATTGGGGGATTCTTTGGGAGAGATAAGATTGAGGCTGGTGCACACATCTGGGACACCTTTTTAACAGTCCGAGCAGGAGGTCTCCTCGGACAAGGCTTTCTCTCACGAGATTCACACTTCAGCATCGAATCAGACTGGGCAAGTACTTCAAGAGATGTTGTCCTCGGATGTATAGGTCTCCTCGGATAGGCCCATGGCCCAGGATCTGATGTTGGGCCTTTTACCCCCACAATAGCCCCTCAAAGTTCCGGTTTTCTCCTTTTATCCAAGGAGAAAGGTGGGACTTTGATTTCCACAGGGCTAAAACCCATCAAGCGCCCCAACGCGTCCACGTGGATGCGCCGTTTCGCGAGACCTTCACTTTCCAAAGACGTTTTGGGAGTTGTAGCGCAGCTTTTATTGCTCTGGGTGGCGCTCTGTCTCCACGATCAACGGCTGGAGGTAGATCATGCGGTTGGGATTTCCCTATGAAATTTTGAGCGGGATAGATTTCACCACTTTCGCCTGCTATATATATAAAAGGCCGTGAAAAAGTGAGTTTCTTCACTTTGCATTCGCTCAAGCACTCCAGTATTCCAAAGCATCCTACCGGTACACATTTCATTGTTTTAGGCATTCCGAGGAGATTTTTGTAAAGGTTCCTAGGTGTCTAAGAGATTTCCGAACTTAAAATACCACCCTCTTTCGTAAGTATCCGTTTCTTTTGTTCATTCCATCTCAGCCGAGCACCTCGGCCTTATCCTTCTTCTCCAGTTTTACTTTTAGGGGAGTCGCATAGCAAACCTTTAGATATCGATATGGGTAGGTTTAAAAACTTGGTCGATACCCCCGTAGCCATAGAGCGTTTTAAGGCGAAGTACAATATTCCCGAGGGGGTTAACCTCCGTTACTGTCCACCGGAGAACATTTTAACCTCTAGAAGGACCGGAGAGGTGGTTATCCCCGTGATCGCCTTTTTAGAGGGGGGAATGTCCATTCCTATAGGTAACATCACTAGGGAGTACCTTAGGAATCACAGACTTTGCCCACACCAATGTGCCACCAATATGTTTAGGGTTCTGGGGTGCGTAGACGCCCTTAATGAAATGATGGGTCTACGCCTCACCTGGCACGACGGCGTACACATGTACGAATGTCATTCCCTGAAGGAGGGGGGGTACTACTTGAAGTCCCGATCTCCGGTCGTGAAAATGATATCGTGCCTCCCAAAATCCAACAAAGGCATGAAGGACGATTACATCATCGTCTCGGGGGCGTGGCATGACGGCCTCCATTGTCCGACCACTGAGGGGGAGCCAGGTGGGGCACTCTAGGATTAGACTAAGACAATTGTAGGGTTTGCAATTTAGATTGCACTTTATTTCACTGTATATACATTTTGCCATAGAAGTGTGATGACTGATTCTGTGTTTTTCCTTTTGATTGTCATTTCAGATAGACAGTTTGTCTCCCCCAAACTTAGCCTCGTGAATGTGCACGGCTTAAATCACCTACTGCGCTCGGAGGTGTTCGCCCATACAGACGGCCAGTTACGCGCCGTTCACCTGATATTGGACTTCACTCCATTATCAGATAGCTTCCAAGAGGTCGAAAACTCCATCCGGGCGGGGGACAAAAGACTTCTACGGATAGACGTTTCTCGGCCGAGCTTTTTAGCAAATAAGGATCTTCTCCCTGTTCCCTGGCCGCTCCAACAAGTTGCCCCTCCACCAAGCATTCATAGAGAGGAATCTGCCTCGTCTCGGCCATCGTTGGATACAGAGATAGACCAATTCCGATTCGAAGAAGAGGAAGAAGTCCAAACCCAACCCATCGCCCCTCAAAGTTTCGAGACCTCCGAGGACGAGGACAAGATGCCATTGCAGCAGAGGAAGGGACTGAAGGCCTTAATAGCAGGGCGGAACGAGGGGACATCTTCCAAGGAGGCCCCTAAAGAGAAAGATACTGGCAAACTGCCTCCTCCTCCTCCTCCCACCGTTGCAACCGGTCTCCTTCCTATACCCGATTTGAAGAGGAAGAAGAAGGTTGTGGACCTGGATGCTGAGGAGGGGAAAGTGTCTCCTCGGCAGCAAAGAGGGGGGAAGCAGCAGAGGAAGGATGATAGGAGGGCTTCACTGCCAAGGCATAGGGGTGACCCCCACCCTCGGGAGGTTCAGCTGCCACAAGTCTGGGCTCCTCGGCTGGACCTGGATGGGGCTCCAATCACTGTTAACGCATCTATACGGGAGTTCCAAAATGGCCATTCAGGCTACGTCACTGAGGCCTTGGAGCGCCCGTTGCTTCTCCCTCGAGATATGGACACAGTGAGGTCCTGGAGGCAGGCCGACCTCTTTATGTCCATGAAGAGGGACTTAGCCATGGTGAGTCCATGATCACTTCTGTATATATAAGGTTTATTCATGTCTAAGTTGTGCATTTCCATTATCTTTGTGATGGTATAATTTGGTTTTTCTTATTTTGCAGCTTACTCGGCAGGTCTATGTCGAGGAGGATTGGGTCAGGGACGCCCGTAATTTGGCCAGGGCCGAGACCCAATCCCGCAAGGAAGTGGAGAAGAGCCTGGGGGAGCTGCAGCATCAGAAGCTCGAGTTGGCTAATAAGCTAATTTTTGAAGAAAGGGAAAGGAGGAGTGCTGAGGCTGGGCTGCAGAGTGCCCAAAACCAGGCCGAGGACCAGCGGAAGAAGCTACACATGACGGAGATAGAGCTAGCCACTGCGAGGCAACTGGTTTTGGATCTTCGCACCCGAGCCGAAAAGGCCGAGAAAGCTGAGAAATAGGCCAAGGCGGCGCTGAGGGTGGCAGAGGCCGAGAAGGAGGCTGAATACCTTCGTGGTATTGAGGAAACAGAGAAGAGGCTTGCGGAGGAGGTTACTGAAGTGTACAGGGACTACTGCCAATCCACATGGGAGGAGGCTTTAAACATGGCTGGAGTCCCTGCCGACTCAGAACTTAGGCAGCCGGGGAAGACGTATTTCCACCCGGATCTCGCCTTGATGCCGGCTAGCCCCTCCTCCTCCTCTCCTCGTGCCCCGGAGCAAGTGGGCCAAGCAGTGATTCCTCCTGGAGCGGCTCAGGAGGTTCAAAAAGAAATAGATGCTCCGGGTGAAACACCTGTGTCCGCGGACCCTGATCGGACCGAGGACGCGGCTCCCTCAGCGACCCTACCGAGCGATGACGGCAACATCCCTTCCCAGGCCGGACAGGCTTAGAGTTAGGCTTTAGGGCTCTTAGTTTCTTCTACGGCTAGTTTTTATTTTGTACTTAGCGAGTATGTCGCATGTTGAACTATTGTATTTCAATTCCATGATTTAATGAAAATATTTTGCTCTACTTCATCTATTTTTAGTTCTGTTTATTTGCTTGCGCAAAATTTATGTTTATGGATAGAAACCCAAAACTTTGGTTTTGACTCAACAAATGATAAGGAATTCGAGCAAGCATAATTAGCTGACATACCATTGACTCGTTAAATTAAGTAAGCATAAGTGCTTAGAGCGTGCAGCCTGAGTGAATATGGAAAATTAATTTTTTAAATAGTTCTAAGTGTATGATCTGAGAGGGCAGACTCATCTGAGACTTCATACCACCTTTAGAGGAATGAGTGGTCCGAGGAGCGTTAATTTGTCCAAGGTGTGTGGTCCGAGGAGCCAGGCACGACCAAGGTTTTGTTTAACATTTAGGGGTGTTAATTTACCCAAGGTAGGTGGTCCGAGGAGCCAGGCCTGACCAAGGTTCTGTTTAACACTTAGTAGTATTAATTTACCCAAGGTGTGTGGTCCGGGGGACCAGGCACGACCAAGGTTCTGTTTAATACTGAGTGATGTTAATTTACCCAAGGTGTGTGGTCCGAAGGACCAGACACGACCAAGGTTCTGTTTAACATTTAGTGGTGTTAATATACCCAAGGTAGGTGGTCCGAAAAGCCAGGCCTGACCAAGGTTCTGTTTAACACTTAGTAGTATTAATTTACCCAAGGTGTATGGTCCGGGGGACCAGGCATGACCAAGGTTCTGTTTAATACTGAGTGATGTTAATTTACCCAAGGTGTGTGGTCCGAGGGACCAGACACGACCAAGGTTCTGTTTAACATTTAGTGGTGTTAATTTACCCAAGGTAGGTGGTCCGAGGAGCTAGGCCTGACCGAGGTTCTGTTTAACACTTAGTAGTATTAATTTACCCAAGGTGTGTGGTCTAGGGGACCAGGCATGACCAAGGTTCTGTTTAATACTGAGTGATGTTAATTTACCCAAGGTGTGTGTGGTCCGAGGGACCAGACATGACCAAGGTTCTGTTTAACATTTAGTGGTGTTAATTTACCCAAGGTAGGTGGTCTGAGGAGCCAGGCCTAACCAAGGTTCTGTTTAACACTTAGTGATGTTAATTTACCCAAGGTGTGTGTGGTCCGAGGGACCAGACATGACCAAGGTTCTGTTTAACATTTAGTGGTGTTAATTTACCCAAGGTAGGTGGTCCGAAGAGCCAGGCCTGACCAAGGTTCTGTTTAACACTTAGTAGTATTAGCAGTATAAGATACTTTAATAAGAGAATTGAACCTTTCATTAATAATAGTACCTTTTTAGGTTATTTACATTCCAAGGGTGTAGCACAGCCTTCTCGTCTAAATTTTCAAGATAGAAGGCTCCTATTCCAGCAACTGATAGAATATGATAGGGGCCTTCCCAATTAGGTCCCAGCTTCCCCCAGGCCGGATTCTTCGCGGTGCCCACGACTCTTCGCAAAACTAAATCTCCTGGTGCTAGTGGTCTTAGCTTGACATTGGCATCATAACTCTGCTTGAGCTTGTGCTGGTAATAGGCTAATTGAACTGCAGCGTTTTCCCTACGCTCAGCGATCAAGTCCAGATTGCTCCTCAGCTGTTCGTCATTGTTGGCCGAGGAGAATGAACTGGTTCTAAGTGTGGGGAACCCAGTCTCTATGGGGATGACAGCCTCAGCACCATACGTCAGGGCAAAGGGGGTTTCTCTGGTAGATCTCCGAGGAGTGGTCCTATAAGTCCAAAGCACATGTGGTAATTCTTCTACCCACTTTCCTTTGGCATCGTCCAACCTCTTCTTAAGACCGCTTACTATGACTTTATTAACTGCTTCAGCTTGGCCGTTTCCCTGAGGATATGCAGGGGTGGAGTACCTGTTAGTAATGCCTAGTCCACAGCAGAATTTTCTGAATGCTTTACTGTCGAACTGAAGGCCATTGTCCGAGATGAGGGTATGTGGCACTCCGAACCGTATAACGATATTTTTCCATACAAACTTCTGGACATCCACATCCCTGATGTTGGCTAACGGCTCGGCTTCAACCCACTTGGTGAAGTAATTTGTTGCAACGACCAAGTATTTCTTGCTTCTGACTGCCTTAGGAAAAGGACCAACAATGTCTAGGCCCCATTGAGCGAAAGGCCATGGACTTGACAGAGGATTCAGAACTCCTCCCGGTTGATGTATATTCGGGGCAAACCTCTGGCACTGATCACACTTCTTCACATATGCCTGTGATTCTCTTTGCATGTTTGGCCACCAGTACCCCTGAGTTAAAGCCCTGTGTGCTAGGGACCTTCCTCCGGTGTGACTGCCACAAATCCCTTCATGTAGTTCCTCGAGGAGCAACTCTGTGGCATCAGGGTGCACGCATAACAGGTAGGGTCCAGAGAAAGAACGTTTGTATAGCTTCTTGTCCCCTGATAGCCAAAACCGAGGAGCCTTTCTCCTCACCTTGTCGACTTCAGTCTTGTCTACTGGTAAGATATCTTCTCGGAGATAAGTCACCATAGGGTCCATCCAACTGGACCCTACCCTGGCTTGACAAATACTAGGCCCTTCAATTTCCTCAGAATGCCTTTGGACATCTTCTACTAGGATAAGCCGGGGCAGCCCCTGAGCCGAGGTGGTTGCGAGAGTAGCTAAGGAATCCGCGTGCGTGTTAACACTCCGAGGAACATGTCGCAAATTGAATGACTTGAATTGCGGTTGCAGCTGTTTGACCTGCTTCAGGTATTTCTGCATTCTTTCATCTCGAGCTTCTAATTCTCCTCGAACTTGGCCGACGACCAAAGCCGAGTCCAAGAACACTTCTAGGATGCTGCCCCCCATTCTTCTGACCATAGCCACCCCGATCAGCAATGCCTCGTATTCAGCCTCATTATTGGTTGCCGAGAAATTTAGTTTTAGGGATTTTTCGATGACAACGTCCTCGGGGGATATTAAAACTAGCCCCACTCCTGAACCTCGTTGATTGGGCGTTGCTCCAGTTATCCCTTCTAACACAGGCTCAGCAAACTCGGCCACTAGGTCGACTAGTACCTGCCCCTTAATCGAGGTGCAAGGCATGTACTTTATGTCGAAAACCCCCAGTACGGTACCCCATTTAGCAACCCTTCCCGTATAGTCTGCACTCCGGAGCAGCGACCTGAGCGGGAGTTGGGTGAGGACCACAACCGTATGTGACTGGAAGTAATGAGGGAGTTTACGAGTGGCATGAATTATCGCAAAGATAGCCTTCTCAAGTGGCAGGTAGCGGACCTCGGCCTCATGAAGAGATTTACTTACATAGTAGACAGGCTTCTGGACGCCATTGTCGACTCGTACAAGTACTAGACTCACAGCATGGGTGGCTACCGCAATGTAGGCGAATAGGACCTCATCCGTTGTGACATGATGGGTGGCCGAGCCAGGTATTCCTTCAGCTGTTGAAAAGCTAGAATACACTCTTCATTCCATTCAAATCCCTTCCATTTATTCAGCAGCTGGAAGAAGGGCCGACACCTCTCTGCGGATTTGGAGATGAATCGGTTAAGAGCAACAGTCATCCCAGTCAAGTTCTGTACCTCCTTTGGGTTCCGAGGAGGCTGCAGACTGTTAATCGCCTTTATTTGATCGGGATTCACCTCGATTCCCCGATAAGTGACCATATATCCTAGGAACTTTCCTGACCCAACACCGAAAGAACACTTCGAGGCGTTGAGGCGCAATTTGTGTTTCCTTGAGATCTCGAAGATGTTCTCAAGGTCTCCGACGTGGTCGGACTCAAGCTTGCTCTTGACCACCATGTCATCAATGTAGATCTTAATGCATTTCCCTAGCAGTGGTTCAAACATTTTGGTCATCATTCTCTGGTAAGTGGAGCCTGCGTTCTTCAGACCAAATGGCATCACCTTGTAATGGTAGTTCCCAATGGGAGTCACAAAGGCTGTTTTCTCTTGATCATTCAGGGCTAGAGGGATCTGGTGGTACCCTTGGAATGCGTCCAAGAAACTCATTCGTGGATGCCCTATAGTTGCATCTACCAGTTGATCAACCCGTGGCATGGGGAAAGGGTCCTTTGGACAGGCTCTGTTAGATCTGTAAAGTCCACGTATACGCGCCATTTCCCGTTCTTCTTCTTCACCACCACTGTGTTAGCCAGCCATTCTGGATAGAACACTTCTCTGATAGCCCCTGCCTCCTTGAGTTTGTTCACCTCATCTTTGACAGCGTCAGAATGTTCCCTAGATGAGCGCCGAGGTGGCTGCCTTCTGGGAAGTGCAGCTGGGCTCACATTAAGGTGGTGACAGATAAACCCGGGATCAACTCCTGGGGCTTCGTAAGAATTCCAGGCAAACACAGCCACGTTTCTCCTAAGGAAAGCCAACAGCTCTTCCTTTTCCCGAGGGGGTAGCTGATCCCCAATCTGGAAAACTTGTCTGGATCTTCTCCGATGACAACTCTCTCTAACTTTTCACATTGCTCCTCGGACGGATCCTCGGCTCTGAGGGGAACCTGAAACGTTGATTGCTATGAATGCCCGACCGAAGTGGTTGTCAGCTCGGCATCCCGCTGATGTGAAATGGCAGCTATAAGGCACTGCCTTGCCATAGGTTGACTTCCTATGATCTCCTCTACTCGTCCCCCAGACGGGAATTTAACCTTTAGATGTAAGGTCGAAGAAACGGCCCCCAAAGCATGAAGCCAAGGTCTGGCTACGATGGCCGTGTAGGGGGAATATGCATCTACAACAATGAAGTCAACTTCAACTACTTCAGACCCTGCTTGTACGGGCAGCCTAATTTGACCCTTAGGGATGACGGTCTTCCCATCAAAGCTGACTAGTGGTGATTCATACGCAGCCAGATCTTCAAGCCGTAGGCCCAATCCCCTGTATAGATCTGGATACATGATCTCAGCTCCACTCCCTTGGTCAACCATCACCCTCTTTACATCGTACCCTCCTATTCTGAGGGTGATGACCAAAGCATCGTCATGGGGCTGTATTGTCCCCACCTTATCCTCGTCCGAGAAACTCAAGGCTGGTCGGGCCTCCATTCTTGCCCGTTTCGTTTCTTGATTGTCACCCTCAGCGGATGTCCTAGAGATAGACATTACTCTGGAGGGGCAGGATCCAGTTCTTCCGGGGGCCACGAAGATAACGTTAATCATGCCCAAAGGGAGCCTTGATGAGGCAGTCCTTGAAGCCCCTGGCCTAACATGATCTCCTTGGTTATTTGGCCGGTGAATGAACTGCTGCAACTTTCCTTCCCTCGCAAGTTGTTCCAAATGGCCCTTCAACGTCCTGCAATCCTCAGTAATGTGCCCCTGCTCTTGATGATACTGGCAATGAAGGCTTTGGTTGCGCTTCATGGGGTCTCCTCCCATCTTGTTCGGCCATTTGAAGTATGACTCGTTCTGAATTTTCTCTAGAATCTGGTGAATGGGCTCTCAGAATACGGTATGAACAGCTTGCGATGCAGCAGACCCGGACTGCACACTGTAGTCTCTCCGCGGCCTGCTATTGCTGTACCTATCCGACCTGAAGTCCCTCCTCTCCTGAGGGACAACCTTTGCCTTTCCCTTTCCAAGTAATTGGTCCTCCTCGACCCGCTTGTACTCGTCTATGCGATCCATTAGTCGGCGCATGCTCTTCACAGGCTTCTTGGTCAGAGACTTCCTCAGGTCGTGCTCGGCTGGCAAGCCGACCTTGAATGTCCTCACAGCAGCATCATCAAAACTTCCTTCGATCTCATTAAACATCTCCCAGTACCTGTCCGAGTAGGTCTTTAGCGTCTCTCCTTCCCGCATGGACATGGATAGCAAGGAATCCAATGGCCGGGGGACCCTGGTATTCGTTACAAACCGAGAGCAGAAAGCCCTAGTGAGCGCCCGAAAGGATCCGATGGAATTTGCTGCGAGACCATCAAACCACCTCATGGCCGCAGGCCCCAGACTGGAAGGGAACACTTTGCACATGAGGGTCTCGTTCCGAGAATGGACAGCCATTTTCTGATTGAAATGGCTCACATGCTCCACGGGATCAGTCCGTCCGTTGTATGCGGTGAAGGTAGGTTGAGTAAAACGCCGAGGTAGGCTCCCTCCCTCGATGCCGCGTGTAAAGGGCGACCTGGAAATTTGGTTGAGTGCCTTTGTCATGGCATCATGCCCGGTACCCCTCGAGTACGTGTTCCGGCTCCTGCGGTCACGGTGAGGCTCTTCCTCGTAGGAGAAAGATTCGCTTGGTGGTGTCCTGGAGCGGGGTCTGTAACTAGCATCCTCATCATCTACGTAAGAATCATTCGTGAAGGATGGATTGCTAGACGGACTGTGTCTCCTCTGCGCACGACGCAACTTCTTCTCGAGGTGATCAATTTTGCGTTGCTTGGCCTTATGAGTCTCGTCACCGTCATTCTGGCGTTGACTCCCCACAGTACGGTTAGTGTGCATGCTCCCTTCACGGTCCCTCTGGCGCTCGAGATGCAAAAAGTGGTCAATATGCTGAGAATCGGCTGACTCCGCTCGGTCTGATCTAACCATGGCTCAAGCTATAACGCACAGGTACAATCGTAATCTCCCCACAGACGGCGCCAATTGTAAGGACACAAATTAGGCGTTTGAGCCTGTTAACAGGATAGCTGGAGGCCCAGACTGTATTTAATATCCTAACAATGAATTTATAAAGAGAGTGGATTAAAAATCACTGGATTAGACACGTATGGGTTGAAAGCCCAAGTATGGTAATGACCAGATGTGTATTGCTGAGATGATCAAGGGTTACAATATTCTCTTCGGCACTGTCCGAGGAGTATGTTCATACAAATATTGTTTGGACCTTTCTCTTTCTTTCTCCCTCTCTCTCTCTCTCTCTCTGTTGTCTTTTTCCTTTTCTTGGATCCCCCTTTTTTGTTCTCTTTTCTTCTATTTATATGCCCCCTTCTATTGTGTGGGCTTTTCTTTCATACTTGTCCCATCCGCCCCCATCCTGAGCCTTCCTGGGGCAGCTGTAAAGGAGGGGGTCACTGTTCAGGAGTCTTTTCTCATTAATGCGGCCATGATGTTAGCTACAGGGCCATAAATGCGATGGCAGCAGCCTTTTGCTTAATATCTGATTTTCGCCATCTGTCCTTACGGTCAACACAAATCGGGGGATTCTTTGGGAGAGATAAGATTGAGGCTGGTGCACACATCTGGGACGCCTTTTTAACAGTCCGAGCAGGAGGTCTCCTCGGACAAGGCTTTCTCTCACGAGATTCACACTTCAGCATCGAATCAGACTGGGCAAGTACTTCAAGAGATGTTGTCCTCGGATGTATATGTCTCCTCGGACAGGCCCATGGCCCAGGATCTGATGTTGAGCCTTTTACCCCCACATCCTCTATACTTACAAAATTTCTAGAAAATTAAAGATCAATAACTATGTCATCAATAAATTGTTAAATTGCAAGTTTGTATAATTTAAAATTATGCATAAATTATAAACTTAGAGATCAGATATTAATCATATAGTAAATAATATCTGATTGAGACAAAATTTAACATGTGTATTAAGAGCATAAAGAACATGCAACTTAATAGTCAAATTTTCAAAATATGTAGTAATGTTTATTTTATTGAGTAATGTTGTAGCCTTAGGCTACAACTAATTTTGTAGCTAAACGTTGTCCTTCCTTTCCCATAAAAAATTTTTATGATGTATTTCCTAAAAGAGAAAATTTGACTAGAAAATTTGTTGTAATTTTAGATTACAACTTTACTCAATATCTTTTTATTGGAGATAATTTTGACAAATCTACCATTGGATTACATCTTCTTCTTATATTCTCCATGCTTGCAAAGTTTCTAGAAAATTAAAGATCAATAGCTATGTCATCAATAAATTATTTAAATTACAAGTTTTGTAGTCTAAAATTATACATAAAATATAAGTTTATAGATCATATAGTAAATAATATCCAATTAGCACAAAATTTGACATGTATATTAAGAACGTAAAGAACTAACAATTCAACAATTTGGTTTTCAAAATATGTAATAAATTTTTTATATTAAGTAAAGTTGTAGCCTTAGACGACAACCAATTTTGTAACTAAATTTTGTCCCTTCTATAAGGTTCAAGGGAGTCAATACCGTACCGGAAGCTGTTTCAGTTTGGTTAAAGGAATAAAATATTTTGGTACTGGTTAGTACTGGTGTACCATTTCAGAGTTACCCCAATTTCACAATTTTATATATATATTCTTTTTTTTACTCAAAAACTTATACGGTATAATTTAATATATTTAATTATATTTAAAAATTTTACTCTTTTTTATGCTTGTTCAAATTATTTTAAGCTAATTTCTAGCCCATTTCAATATCCAATAAAAAATTAAAACTAAATAGGAGTGGTAAAAAATTTAAAAATATAAATGAAAATAACTCTAGACGGTTTTCCATGAAATTAAAAAAATAAAAAGTAAAGAAGTGGCAGGCAAACCACTTCGGTTTCTCTGCCCATTAATAACTTTGGTTACATCAAAAGTGGGTAGGAGTGAAATAGTGAATAAGTCATTTTGAGTTTCTATGTTAACATTCTCTTTAGAAACCCAGACTAGAAGAAATGCTGAAAGAAAAAGAGAGACAGTGAGGGAGAGAAGAAAAATTAAGAAGCTATGACGCAATGACAACGAGCTCAAGCCTCAAAGTCTGGCAATATCTCACCGATGAATGAAGGTTTAATAGTGGCAAAGAGGTGCTGTAAGTAGCAAAAAATTTCTAGAAACCCATTTCAATTTGTACCGGTCCAGAATGAAGTTACCATCGAAAAGCACCGGAATCTGCCGAAATAGCCAATACAAACCGAAACACCCCTGTATTTAGGACTGTACAAATTAGCCTAGTTTCTGTACCAGTCCAATCACCGGCATGAAAAATTCTGGCCGTACCGACTGGTACGGTACAGAATTAACTCCCTTGATAAGGTTACAATCAATTTGTAGCTAAATTTTATCTTTTCTTTAGCTAATGTCCTTAAAAGTTAAAACATCAACTAACAAAATCCTATTATTATATATGAAATGTAATTCCACTAATCTTCAACATCCTTAGGCACCCAACCTCTTTTAAATACAAACGTCTCTGTCTTTATCTGATTCTTTGTTTCATTAGCATTACTCAAATATTAATGGTTTGTTATTAAAAAGCTAGCGATAATTTATTGAAATGTCTAACTTTAAAGCGACAACTAGCTTGTCATTCGTGCTTGAAGTGTAATGATAAATTCATTCGTAGTCATTAACAATGTCCTTTGGTCTAATGGAAGGGTTCGATCTCAGCATTTTCAAATAACAAAAAAAAAAAAAAAAAATATATATATATATATATATATATATATATATAATGATAAATCCATTCGTAGTCATTACCAATGTCCTTTGGTATAATGGAATCTCCAACCTTATGGTGAGTACACATTCAGGGTTCGATCTCAGCATTTTCAATTAACAAATATATATATATATATATATATATATATATATATATATATATACACACACACACTTTAACTTTAGTCATCGTCCTAGAAAGCAGCAGACTAAATAAACGATTTACATATACTATAACCAAATGAGTTTAGTAATTTTGAATGACAGATTTAAAATGTGGTTATTTAAAAAAAATTTGTGAGTACTAAGATTTGGGTATACTTGATATTATTAAATTTTGTTGTCAACCATTTGGTTGAGGCGGCAAATTGCTCATCCTGTACCATGCCATTCTTATAGAAAAATAAGTATATTTCTTTGTGACCTACTTATAAATACTTAATTTGTATATAGTTATCAGAACTGTTTCGAGCATTGACCTATTAAGGGTATGGTATGATGGTCACAGGTTCAATATCGTAGGGTCATAGACTCATAAGTTCATCATTGGATTAATAATTAATTTTTAAAATATATATATATATATATAATTAATTAAAGAATAAATAAATAAAAAAACAAAAACAAAGATAAAGATAAACGATTAAAAAAAAGGACACGTTATTTAATTTCAACACAAACATGTAAGTAAAAAAAAGATTGAAATTAATAAAAAAATTATTAATTGTTAAGAAAAATATATCAAATACAGACTTAATGTTCTTTTATAAATAAACAAAAAATATATATTACATTTCAATTGACCTTTTAAGTTTTAACTACCCAAAAATAAAACTGCAAAATCGAAGTCTTTTTTGTTATTGCAATATGATAAATTTTATTAATGTTTATTATCTTTTTCAAAAAAATTATTTAATTTCATTCATTATGAAAATCTATTGAAAAGAAACAACTAGTTTTCTAGAAAATAATATTAACTAGAAGTACTTTTAAATAATATGAAAATAATTTCAAATTGGCTTAGAGTGGATTTAAACTTTAAAGCCTAATACAAGGTACTTAGCACGAAATTAGAGTGAACCATCTTAATTTTTTTATCAGTTTTTACTTTAATTTTGTATTGTATGTAATATATGAGTTCCCCTCGTTTGATATCCTAAGTCCCACCAAGTGAGTAGTGGCCACTTTACCAATTATACAAATCTAATTGAAAAAAGAAGTTGAATATATTGCCATCACAACCCCCCCTCCCCCCCCCCCCCCCCCTCCCCCGCAAATATATTAACTTTTGTAATTTCGTTCTAGGGACAGAACCAGGATTCATACATGGGGGACCAAAGCTTAAAACCAAAAAAAAAAAATTATGAAAATAAAAACTAACATCTATTTCATATTCAACAAAAAACTATATACAAAATAAGTATTTATTAAACATTTCATATTATAAAATGCATCAACAAAGTATAACATACAAAATAAGTGTTTCTTATTTTGTGTGCGATTTTTGTTTAGTCCATATTTATTTATTTATCTTATTTTTGTAGTTAAAGGGGCATGAATTTTATTTATTTATTTCTTTTCTTGTAGGTCAATATCTAAATATTTTAGAGGAGGAAAGACAAATATATATATATATATATATTTAAGGGCAAATCTTAATTTTTTTATACTAGTTTTGTTTTTTTTTTTTTAATGTTGGGGGGGGGGGGGGGGGGGGGGGCAATGGCCCCCCTCTGCCTTAGTGTAGTCCGTCCCTGTTTCGTTCTATTAACAAAATGAAAAAAACAAAAAGGGACTGATAAGAGATCAAGTGAGAATTAAGAATGTTGAAATCAGAGTAATAAAGCAAGATAGAGTATGAAATGATGATAGAGAAAAGAAAAATAAAGAGAGAGAAAGCAACGGATGATATCTACTACAGCTGTAAGTCAAGTCGCCAAGAAGAGCAAAACTATTGCGACTGCAAATTAAGCCAAAGAGAGCAGAGCTACTGGTGCTGCCATGGAGAATTCATGGCTACAATATCTCTAATGGTATCGCTTCTTTTTTTTTTGGAAAAAAAATTAGAGATTATTTTTATGAAATTGGTTGAACGAGTTATGAATCTAAATGATTAGGGATTTTTATTTTTTTTGTTTTTGAATGGGTCTTTTGTTGAATATTTTGTTTATTTGTTATTATTTGGCCTAATCTTGTTATTGTTTGATTTATTTTTGTTGTTATCTAGGCTAATTTTATTGTTGTGATTTAGGCTATTATAGTTATACTTAAAGTATTAAGGATTATGTTTGAGGGTCCAAATTATTTTTGTGAGAAATGCTACATCCACAATATTTTCATAACAAATCATAGGTAAAAGGTTATTGTTGAGGGATAAAAAAAAAAAAGTAATGTTAGCAATGGATCTTGAAGTTCAAAATCAACACCTACTTGCTACCTAAGATATGTTATGAAATTACTATAAAAATATTGTGAATATAGTATTATTTTATTTTTTAAAACGAAAATTATTGAGTTTTAAGTCAAGGTATTCAATAACGTTTTATAAGGTAGATAAAACAGAATAATTTTAAAACTAATTATTTATATTAATATTTTTTGACAAGTCAGGTTGGTCATATCACATATGACCATCCTCACTTGTATATCGCGCAAACATTGATCCCACCCACCTTGCTGGATGATGCCTGCCATGAGAAATGTAAGAAGTTTAGACCCCAAACAGACTAACCTAGATATTTAGCCAAGTGATTAACTTAGGTAAATTAAGCAATTCTAGGTTAACACAAATACATCATATCATGCAAAAGTGCAGAACATAAATAACACATGTTATGATAACCTAGGAAACCAAACCGATAAAAACCTGAGGAGGATTTAACTTAGCTATCCTCAAGGTAAAAAGGAATTCACTATGAAAGAATTGAAGTTTACACAATAGCGACTTAGACCACTAATATCCTATTACTACCTCGAGTAGGAAACTTACTACCACAACCACGTGACAGCTCCGAGTCCACGGACTACTTCTTTCCTTGAATTCTCAGCAAAGCACAAGCATACCTGCTTGTATATCTTGAAACTCTCGATTTTGCAATTGAACGATCACCAAGCTCTTGACATCAATCTTGAGTTTGGAAACCCTAAGTGTATGTGAAGGTAAACACCTCTAGATCTCACAAATAAGATTCACAAACACAATATTCAGAACACTAAAAACGTGGCTAGGGTTTTCCCTTTTATACTTAGGGCAAAACATAAAACCCTACACATTAAATGGGCTCAGGCTGAGTTGGGAATTCTATAGAAAAAAACAATCTGCACGACTTTTGATCGATCGAGTCTAATTCTCGATCGATCGAGCCAAGCAAAATTGCACAGTAACTTCTGCAGTAACTCGATTCCAACTTTACATAAAAACCTCATACTTTGAGCAAGTCTAAACAAGACTAAAAACGTTTTGATCATGGTTTGCCAACATTACAAAATGAAGTTCTAATACATTAGTTCCTAATTCCTTCGAACCTAACAAACTCCCCCTTTGGCAATCCGTGACAAAACACAAACTTAACAAAATGCTCAAAGTTTACAAAATAAACAGCCCATTACAAAACAATAGCCCTACTAAACAAATTCAACCTAACTACTATCTATCAGTTGCAAAAGTAGACAGCAGCACGACTAAATTAACCTGTATATTCATGTAACACTTAACAAACACATAAACGCATGTGTGGAAAATACAAGTAATATTGAAAAGAAGTTCTTGATTTCACATAACACAAAATAAAGAAATATATCATGAATAACATCATAGATATAAAACAATAAGCAATGTAGCATAGTGAAACAAGAAACATATACAAAAGACGTATCTCAAAAAAAAACTCCACCTATCATGAGCCAAAAAATTTAAATACATAATGAAGCACCTAGATACAATCTAAAAGCTCCACAAGCTCCACAGTATCACAAAGAGAAACAAAAACTCCCCCTAAGACAAAAAACTTCCCTACAAAGTACTCCACAATGTAATGTACTCTCCCTTTTTGTGACGAATTGCCAAAGGGCACTCACTCATCATCAAAAAGAGGCGACGGAGGAGGAGAACGTCGAAAACTCGCCAAATCTGCTCTCAAGGCTCGAAGCTCGTCAAGCACATCCACCAAAAGCTGACCATGAGCCGCCTGAACAGTCATGACAATGTCCAAAGTCCGACGAATGTTAGAAACATTTGAAGGAGAAGATGGAAGAACATCAGGATCAGTAGACGTCTCTGCCGAAGAAGCACCTGCAGAAGAAGTAGGAGGTGGAGTGACACCAGAAGGCTCTATCCTAGGACGTTTAGAGCTAGCTCGAAGCTGAGCAGCCCTTTGCCTAAGAAAGGTGGCACCTATGGGAGCAATGATATGAGCAAGCTCAGAAGCAGAAAAATCACCTAAACCTAAGTGAAGAAGAATCCTATGAATAAAAATTAGAAAGAACAAAGCATGAGCAGTAGAACTGCTCCGATGCACTTCGTTCAAAGAATGAAGAAACAGATGAAGAAAACTGATAGGAGCATTAGTGACAAGAGCGTACAGAAACACACAACGCTCAAGAGGGATAGTGTAGAGATGAGAAATGGGCCACAAGGAATGACATGCAATCCTAAAAAAAAGATAATATAACTCAGAAAGCTCAGCAGAGGTGGTCCGAGGATCAGAACCCCACTGGATAGAAGACCCAGTGATGTATGACATCACGTCATCAAGAGGAGGAGACTCATCATAGGGAAAGATAGGATGAGCAACCACAGGCACCCAAGAGCATCAAACACTACCGAAGAAGTAATGCGATACTCTACATCTCGTATCCAACTCTTAACTAAAGTGTTGGAATCATAGATGTAGATAGAGAGGTTCGAGTAGAACTCTCTAATCAGGGTAGCCGGAGGCGGATGATCTATGTCTAACAAAGGTAGCCAGCCCCTACGCTCAAAATTACGCCTCACCTCATCATCAACCTCATCTAAAAGAACCCTACGCTCACCTCAAATGAAACGCCTAAGGTTAAGGGTCTCGTAAGTCTCCTAATGCTTCTCACTTAGAAACCTATCACTATCAAAGGAAGGTGAAGAGGTAGAAGTCCTATGTGCTCTAGTCTTCATAGGCATGATGCTAAGGACAGAAATAGAGAGACACAGAAAGAAAAGAGACAAACAAAAAGAAAAACCAAGGGTAGACTGCAAGTTAGCACAACAAAAAATATATAAAAAAATTTATATGATGCATGAGCAAAATAACCAAATGATGCATGGTCTAATGCAATGATACACAGTTCAAATATGGTTCAATATTACAAAATTGGCTTGAGCAAGATTTTTATATCAAAAATCCTAAATTTGAAAAACCTAATTTCACAAAACCCAACAAATTGAGAAATTGATCATCACAACAGATAGAAAACACAATATAATGATCAAATTAGTCAATCTAACAAGCCAATTTCATCAATTTGAACAAAAACCCCAAATTCGGCAATTTCAAGCCCTAGAATTTTTAATTTTTCACAAAACCTCAAATGAATCAAATTAAACCCCAAAGATTACTTGTATATGGTGTCCCCACAAAACCCCAAAGATTTATTGTGAAAGAAAACAACCAAACAACATCAAAAATCCCAAATATATAAATGCCGAAAATAGCCAACAAATGCATGAATTTATGCATGAAAAATTGAAAATAAAAGCAAAAGGAAAGGTAGATTGGTCTTACCGGCCTTGGGAGAGAGATTCCTTGCAAAAGAATCGGAGGAAAACGACAAAAATCGCAAAAAGTTGCTTGACCGGTTTGTGAGAGTGAAAAGGAGTTTGAAAAGATTTTGAAAAATGAAGAACACGTGGAGAAAAAAACCTTTTTTAAAAAGCTCTCAGCTCGATTTTCGATCGATCGAAAATTAGATTCAATCGGTCGAAAATGCCTCGATTGATCCAGTATCAATCGAATACCGATCAAAACACACATAAACTTTCCAGAGATTTTAAGAACAATTTCGATCGGTCGAAAAACAGATTCGATCGATCGAAATTCTGGAAAAAACAAATTTTTGAAAAACGAAGCAATTTCAATGCTGAAACTCCTCAAAGTATTAGATTTTATGAATAAAATGCATGAATATGAGATGAAGTGTTTTTCAAAAATACAAGTATTTATCCCAGTTTCCCAAAAACAAGATTTTCACATAATTTTCCTCAAAAAAACTCAAATAGCAAACATGTTTTGCATTAATTCTAAAGAAATTTTCAAACTTGGTTGGTCAGACCAAAAACACACACAATAGTATGTATAAAGTTTAGCAAAGAATAACTTGTGTAGTGTGTGCAACTAGCAAAAGCTTGAGAAACATGTGAGGTGATATGCAAATAGTAATCAATCACAATTTCTACAAAATTCATCACATGAATTTGAAAGGGACTATCACTCAAAGAGTTACATCATATAACTCTCACATCTCCTAGAATAAAAGCTTGCAATCATGTAAGTTTCTTGATTTGCCTCATAATATGTACCAATTTTAATTGATCAGAAACTTATTAAAATAGCCGGGATAATGTACACACCAATTTTATTTAAATAGTGCAATTATTATAGCCCAATAATGTACACACCAATTTTAACATTTTAACAGAGGCTACACCTTATGTTCTTTTTGTGCATGTGCTACACTTTCTCGAGCACAAAATCTTAAGATATGCACTAAGGTGTTCATGATTGGCTAATAAACAGTGGTGAGATAGTTATTTATGACTTTCTCAATAAGTTCAAGTCCAAAAATCACAGGCATGAGACTTCAAGATCAAGATCATGTGATCAAAAACAATAAACAACTTCCCACACAATATGCAATACAAAACTTCAACTAGAAAAATGCAATAAAAATAAGTGCATCCAAGCTAAACAAGATACATAAACATGTTATGTAAAAATAGATTGACCAACCTTGTCTTCAAATTTAAGAAAAATACAGCAAAACACATTGCCAAACCCATTCTTGTTACCTTTTTTTTTTAAAATAAAAAAAAAACAACCTAGAATGAAATGCATGAATGTTATGCAATGCAAATCCTAAGAAAAATGGTCACAAGAGGTAAATCAATGAAGAACAAGGACCATGTCAGACAGACTCAATTAGGTCGAGCCTTTGCATCTAAAACCTTTTAGATGCAACTCTAGCATTGGAGTTATTATTCACATTAGAATTCTGAGCAACTCCAGGATTGGAATAAAGGTTTAACGCCTTTACCAATTCACCAATAAGTACCATAGGATCTTGTGCTTGAGGCATAGATACTTTAGGTTTATTTGCTCGCTTAGCAGCTTGCAACTTGAAACAGTTTGGATGAATGTGCCCAGACTTTCCACAAAAGTGACAAACCCAAGCAGGCTTATCATACAACTTGCCCTTAGAAGAATTAGAAGTTCTAGAATTAGACTCTTGAAGATCAACTCTAATCTTTCTAGGAGGAGTGACTTCTACAGATTTAACAACTTCACTCACAGAAGGTTTGACAATCTCACTCTTAGAAAGTTGAGTAGAAAGAACAAAGTTTGTGGAATGAGGTTCAGGCACAGAGATGCTTTCCACAAAACCTAAGCCAGTTTTGTCAGAGAGAGACTTTTGAATACTTAACATTTGATCAAGTTTGGAGCTTGCAGATCTATTAGTTTGTTCTCTAACAACAGATAATTCAAATTCCAAATTTTTAACTTTATCAAGTAAAAGCATGTTCTCAGTCTTCACATTATTCAAAAGCTCATTAGCATCAAACAATTTCACAAGCAAATTTTTCTTATCCAGTTCAAGAGATGCAATTTTCTTTAAGCCAAGATCAACATTCATAGCATCCTTTGCAGCAACTTTGCAAAATTAATTGTAGGCTTCTTGCAAATCTGCATCTTCAGAGAGTTCCCCATCAGAAGAGTTCTCTTCAACAGACACGCTTTCATTTACTACAGCAGTAGCAGTGAAAGCTATGAAGTTTCCATCCTCATCACTGACTAATTCATTGTCAAAAACTTCATCATCACTAAGGGTTACGGCCATAGCCTTACCCTTAGACTTCAAGTATGTAGGACATTCAGATTTCATATGACCATACCTTTGACATCCAAAACATTGTTGTCTCATAGAATTATTAGAGGGTTGACCTACTTTCTCTTTAGGTTTTTCAGTGTTATTAACCTTAGTGGGATCATTCCTCCTAAAATTTCTAGGTTCAGCAGTGTTCTTGCCTCTTGCCCTTCTGTTATTGTTTCTAAGGAAGTTTTTAAAGTTCTTAGCAAGATAGGCAATCTCTGTAGTAGAAAGTTCATCATCAAATCCACCAGCCTCAACATCATCAACAGACTTAAAAGCCATTGATTTGGATTTGGTAGTCTTGGGTAGGTCCAACTCATAGGATTGAAGAAATCCTACAAGTTCATCAACAGGGATGGAGTCCACATCCTTGCTTTCAGTGATGGCAGTCACTTTGGGTCTAAAATCCTCAGTCAAAGATCTAAGAATCTTCCTAACAATTTTAGGTTGATCATAGATTTCACCTAGATTATATGCAGAATTAACTATATCATTCAATTTAGCATAGAATTCATCAAAAGATTCATCATCATTTATTCTAATGCTTTCAAATCTAGTAGTCAATTGCAGCAACTTATTTATTTTAACTGCCTTTGTGCCTTCATGCACAGTCTGGAGGATATTCCAAGCAGTATGAGCAACCTCAACATTAGAGATTCTCTTAAATTCCTCCATAGAGACAGCATTGAAAATAACATTCATAGCTTTGCTATTGAAAGCAGCTGCCTCTTTTTGAGAAGTTTGCCACTCACTCACAGGAGTAGTGGGTTTCTCCCAACCATATTCAACAGAGTTCCAGACTCTCTCATCAATAGATTTCAGGAATGCTTTCATCCTTACTTTTCAATAAGCATAATTATTCCTATCAAAATGAGGTGGAATAACAAGAGAGTGTTCGAGTTCCATGACAATCGGGGTCAAGGATCAACTTTAAGATCAAAGGATCTACACAAAAAAGCTATCCGCTCTGATACCACTTGTAAGAAGTTTAAACCCCTTAAACCCAAACAGATTAACCTAGATATTTAGCCAAGTGATTAACTTAGGTAAATTAAGCAATTCTAAGTTAATACAAATACATCATATCATGCAAAAGTGCGAAAAATAAATAACACACTATATGATAACCCAGGAAACCAAACCGATAAAAACCTGGGAAGGATTTAACCTAGCTATCCTCAAGGTAAAAAGGAATTCACTATGAAAGAATTGAAGTTTACACAATAGCGACTTAGACCACTAACATCCTATTGCTACCTCGAGTAGGAAACTTACTACCACGACCACGTGACAGCTCCGAGTCCACGGACTACTTCTTTTCTTGAATTCTCAGCAAAACATAAGCACACACCTGCTTGTATATCTTGAATCTCTTAATTCTGCAACTGAACAATCACCAAGCTCTTGACATCAATCTTGAGTTTGGAAATCTTAAGTGTATATGAAGGTAAACACCTTTAGATCTCACAAATAAGATTTACAAACACAATATTTAGAACACTAAAAACGTGGCTAGGGTTTTCCCTTTTATACTTATGGCAAAACATAAAACCCTACACATTAAATGGGCTAGGGCTGAGTTGGAAATTTTGCAGAAAAAAACAATCTGCACAACTTTCGATCGATCGAGTCTAATTCTCGATCGATCAAGCCAGGCAGAATTGCACAGTAACTTCTGCAGTAACTCGATTCCAACTTTACATAAAAACCTCGTACTTTGAGCAAGTCTAAACAAGACTAAAAACATTTTGATCATGGTTTGCCAACATTACAAAATGAAGTTCTAATACATTAGTTCCTAATTTCTTAGAACCTAGCAAGAAAGAAAGAGAGATAGTTAATGTCCTAAAAGCCATGAAAAATCAAAACCTTGAATTGTTTTTTTCTTTTTCTTTAGTTATTTGACATCACTTGCATTGTTGTGTTGGTTGAATGGATCTTGCTTTTTGTTTTGGCTGAATGAATGTTAGCATTGTTTTTTTTTTATTTTTAGATGAACTTAGCATTGTTTTTTATGGGGCCAAAATGAACACACACATATATTATATTCCATTATTATAATGTAGAAAATCCCACAAAGTGATAAGAAAATCTTTAGATTCTTAGAACCTTGAAGTTGTCTGACTGAAGAAAACAATACAAGAAACCATATATATGGCAACCTAGTAGAAAGTTTTGACTCACAAAACAAAACAATCCCATAATTCCCGCATTATTTTCCAAAAGTCCAACCCTTTCAACAGATATATAGAAGCAAAGCAAGCACTACAAGAAACACAACTTACCTTAATACATACAAACATGATGCAATTGAAATATTCTTTATAAGATAGGAACAGCATAATAGACTCAATCCGTCTATACTCACAACTAGTCCACGCTTCCATCACTATCAACGAAACAACCGTATACCGTCGTGTTGAACTCTAACTAAACTAAACCCTATATAGCTCTAAACTGTCAACAAAAGCAAAGACAACGACTCTCTCTCTCTCTCAAAAAAGAAAGAATCCTTTTTTTTGTGAAAATAACATTTTCGTCCCTACATTTTCACGCGATTTTCATTTTGGTCCCTACATTTTATTTTCACCGCTTTTAGTCCCTGTTTAAAAAAAAAAACCTTCCACTTTAGTCCTTTCCGTCAGTGCCCTAACGGCACTGACCTACGTGGCAAACAAAATTATTAAAATAATAATAATAAATTTTATTTTATTATTAAAAAATGACACGTTAGCATATAAATTAAAAAAATAATTTATTAATTTTAATTAAATCAAAAAAATCAAAAACAGAAATAAAAATAAAAAATCACAATAATTGAGATCAAAGTGTGTCTTGGACAAGAACAACAAGAATACAAACTCAAATTTAAGAACACAAAATTAAAATCAAAAAATTACGAACTCAAAAAAAAAAGAACAAAAAATTAACCTATAAATCCACTTCAAATTAAATATCAACAAGGAATTAAACATGAAAATGAACACAAAACACAAACCCAAAACAAACACAAACACAAATCCAAACGCCCCTCCGGCCGGCGTAGATCTGGGTTTGTGTTCTTGAAACACAAACCCAAACCCAGAAACAAACACAAACACAAACCCAAACGCCTCTCCGGTCGGCGCAGATCTGGGTTTGTGTTCTTGAACAAGAACACAAACCTAGAAACAAAATTAAAATCTAAAGTTCACAAACCCAGCAACAGATAGAAATTGCTCAAGTGACGGTGTCTGCGGCATAGTTCCAGCGTCGATGACAGAAGAAGCGGTGGCGGATCTCGTGAGAGTAAACCTGGAGGATCTCGATGCTGTCGCCCTCGGCGGAGGCAGATGCGACGGCGGTGGAGAAAGCCTCCTCCTCAATGAGGCGCGCAGCGGAGGAGGCCTCGTAATGGATCTGGAAAGAATGAAGAAATGGATCTGGAAAGAACGAAAAAAAAAAAAAAAAAAAAAAAAAAAAAAAAAAAAAAAAAAAAAAAAAAAAAAAAAAAAGAAGAAGAAGTAGAAAATGAGAGTGGGAGTGTTGTGTTGGTTTTATTTTAATTTTTTGGGTTTGTGCTTTATGTTTGTTTTCATGTTTAATTCCTTTTTGATATTTAATTTGAAGTGGATCTATAGGTTAATTTTTTGTTCTTATTTTTTGAGTTCGTAATTTTTTTATTTTAATTTTGTGTTCTTAAATTTGAGTTTGTGTTCTTGTTGTTCTTGTCCAAGACACACTTTGATCTCAATTATTGTGATTTTTTATTTTTATTTCTGTTTTTGATTTTTTTATTTAATTAAATTAATAAATTATTTTTTTTAATTTAAATGCTGACATGTCATTTTTTAATAATAAAATAAAATTTTTTATTATTATTTTAATAATTCTGTTTGCCACGTAGGTCAGTGCCATTAGGGCACTGAAGAAAAGGACTAAAATGAAATGCGTTTTTCTAAACAGGGACTAAAAGCAGTAAAAATAAAATGTATGGACCAAAATGAGAATCGCGTGAAAATGTAGGGACGAAAATGTTATTTTTGCCTTTTTTTTTTTTTTTTTTTCTTTCTTTTAGCTTACATGAAAGTCTAAAAGAACGAAGTAAAACTTTTTTTTAAGAAATTTGGCGTTAGAACTCTTTGAATATCTTACTAAATGGCACCGTTGAAAGTTCTTTCAGCGCACGACTCTGCAAGAACATAATTTTACCATTTCAAGGCAATCATCATATCAGGCATGGGCCTCTTCACGGATGCATACGATCTCTTCCGTATCCCTCCGATTATGCAACTCATCAGACAGGTTTACTTCGAGAATGAGCCAGAGTCCAGAGAGTACCAAATCCAACCAGCTGTTTTGTCAACTTTGTTGTGCATAGCTCTTTTGGGCACGGTGATAGGTCAACTGGTGTTAACTGGTAGGTTTGGGGATCGAATTGGAAAGCCCAAAATGTATGGACTGGCAGGCATTGATCATCATGATCTTGAGCTCATTCGGATGTGGTTTTTCTATATGTTCTACTAGGAACTGTGTTTTGGTGAGTCTTGCCCTTTTCAGGTTCATTCTGGGGTTTGGGATTGGTGGAGATTACCCTTTATCGGCTACGATTATGTCGGAGTTTGCTAACAAGAGGACCCGAGGAGCTTTCATAGCCGCTGTGTTTTCAATGCAGGGATTTGGGATATTGGCTGCTTCAACAGTGACGATGGTGGTGTGTGCCATATTTGACCATGTATCACACAATGTTTCGAAAGATACAACGCCCATGGCAGTTGATTTTGCATGGAGATTGATACTGATGCTGGGTGCAGTCCCAGCTGGACTGACATGTTATTGGCAGATGACCATGCCTGTAACTGCAAGGTACTAACATCGATCATTGTCCATGTCCATCTTGTTTATTGTTTTTATTTTGGAGATAGATTATTATTCTTCATCAATATATAATTATGTCCATACTTTTCCTGATTTAACTATTTGGTTTTGTTTCTCCAAAAAAAAAAAATTTGGTTTTCCTGTTGGTTTCATTTAAGTTGTTTTTCTTTCTTTCTTTCTTCCTCCTTCTTCTTATTATTATTTTTCTAAAAAAGTAGTTCTAATATAAAAACCAAGCGTAAAACATTTTCAACAAGAAATCAAAATTAAATCACCTTCCCCCAATTTTTATAGTTCATACCTTCATTTTTTTTTGCTTTCTTTATTATTTAATTTCAACATTTCTTTTGGTTTTTTTTTTTAGAAACAAGACTGATTTTTATTAAGAAATAAGTAAGTTTGCCTACTAAACGTCAAAACAATGGGATGGAACATCCTCCATCCAAACATATTTTAAGGTTCAAAATGTATACAATTTTGTAATATCTAAACTTTGTCTTAAGTATTATATATATATATATATATATATATATATATATATAATTTGTGTGTGTTTTGATTGCATGCACAACATATGTGCATTTATATATGAATGTCCATGAGAGTATAGAATGGAATCAATGGATACATATGTATGTGGTTATAAATTAGTCCCTCTTAAGAGGAATCCTCACTCCACAACTATAGCTGTCAAAATTTAATTAATTAGTTTTTTTTTTTCCATTATGTATTGCTGGATTTCAAAATAGAATTATTTGTACCAACTACTAAGTGCCAACAGATAGACATGATCAGGTCAAAATCATCCAAGCTTTAAATCCAAGGGATAAAAAGTACGAAATTTGTTATAACTCAAAAGTGATTAGAAAAATGATAAGAGGAACTCAAAATCTATTCGTGGTAATTTCTTATTCTTCATAAAAAAAAAATATACATATATATATATATATGTATAAGCAATACGAACTCGAAGCAATTAATTAATTACAAAATTAAACTCTATAACTTAAAATTGTTTTCAAGTTAAAACTACGATGATTCAGGTTCATAAATGTTTACATTTTAATAAAATTTCTCACAAATTTTACTTAAGATTTATCTGATGGCTACAGATCATTTCATGTAAATCCTAAGTGGAATCTTAACTCTGAAAAATAAATTACAAATACAACTTTTTATTATTCATGTGTAAAAACCCTTATAAATAAGTAAAATACTGTCTAGTATTCACATAAATGAGTTTTTATTGTGCTAATTGATCCTATTATATAAAGATGGTTTTACACTAATATCCAATTGGTGTTTATGTCTGATAATAAAGAAAAATCATCATAACACAGACGTTATGAGTTTAAAATACTATAATCTCCATCAAATTAATAAAAGAAAAGGATGCAATGAATATATTAATGCCCATATTACTCTATAATGATACCAAAACGAATTTGAAATGTCTATAAAAATGATTAAAAATGGAATTGAAACATTATTGAATACATTTTGTTTGATAACACAATTGTTACAACATTAGATAATTAGATAATTCAATTGTTACAAAAGAAATTAAATATACTACTGAATTATAAAATTCTTGATGAAGATAATTAAATATATGGTTCTTGTTCGTGAAAATAAAGTTATGGGGTCTCTTTTTAATTCTTTTAAGTTTTAAATGAATATTAAGGTGTAAATGTTACTCTGTTTGTGAATAGCGAGTCTTTGTGGAACCAAAAAAGAAAAAAATGTAAATACATAAAACCACACAGTGAGTTCGGTAACAAACAAGGTAGGTTTAGCTGCTAGGGCATGTTTCATCAAACGTTCTGATTTTGTTTGTTTTTCCTAAGGTAGTTTTTCTTTTCATGTAATGGTATTTTGCTTTCATTATATTTGTGCGCATATATGAACGTTTATAGGTAAATATGAATGGTATGCATGTAAATAATTGGTGTTACACACATTAATTTTATTTCAATCCTTGAATTACATGTTTTAATTCTTGTTGTGTCTGTAACATTTTTCAAACTTGAACTTCAGTTAATAACCCAATTGATAAACTCACATTCTCCTAATATATTTATTTAAATAAAAATTATTGTAAAGTTAGTAAAACAATTGATGAATTTGATCCTTTTTTTTTTCTTTTGGACTAACAATACCAAATGCCCATTAATTTTCTCCATGGAATTGGAAGAAGACAGAAAGAAAAGAGTGGATACTATACCAGAATGAAATTTGAATCAAAAGTTGCTCTTCCATAGTATGAATGTTTCTTAACAAGTCAGTTCCTTTTGACCTATTATTATTCATTTGTTTATGACAGATATACAGCTTTGGTGGAGCAAAATGTTCTCCAAGCAGCCAAGGACATGGAGAAAGTGTTAGATGTTCCAATAAGCCAGTTTATAGAAGAAAATCCACCACCACTACATCCACCATCCTATCCCCTTCTGTCAAAGCAATTCTTTCGTCGCCATGGCCGTGATCTATTCTCTTGTGCCGCTTCGTGGTTTCTTGTTGATGTTGTCTTTTACAGTAGCAATCTCTTCCAATCTCAGATATACAACCAATATGTGTCAAAGGCAGATAAAGTCAATGCCTATCAAGATGCTTTCAATATAGCAAAACTACAAGCAATTGTAGCAATATGTTCCACAATTCCAGGCTACTGGGTCACTGTTTGCTTCATTGATCGCATTGGAAGAGTTATAATCCAACAAATTGGTTTTTTTTTTTTTGCTTGGCAATTGTCTATTTAGCAATTGGGATACCCTATTACATATATTGGGACGACAACACAAATATAGGATTCATGATCCTATATGGGCTCACATTTTTCTTCTCCAATTTTGGTCCAAACACTACCACTTTTATTGTGCCTGCAGAAATTTTTCCAACTAGATTTAGAACATGTCATGGCATTTCTGGTGCAGTTGGGAAAGTGGGGGCAATTATTGGATCTGTTGGATTTTTGTGGGCTTCGCATGACCATAAAGAGGAAGGTTACCCCAAAGCAATTGGAATGACAGCCTCTTTGGTGATTTTAGGTGTAGTTTGAATTATGGGATTGTTGGTAACGACCTTTTTCACACGGGAAACAATGGGGAGATCATTAGAGGAGAATGAGAATGATAATTAGAATAGCGAGCAGTCATGTTCATCTATCAATGAAGTCTTGGACCTCTCTTTCTCTCCCTAAATGAGGGTGTAGTTTATTTTATATCAAGCATGATGAGTCTATCTTTCCTCCATCTCTCACAAGCTAGACTATGCAATGCATAGATTTCATTCCAGGGTAGGTATATATATATAAGGTAAACAAATATATAAATTAAGAAAATCATATGAGACATATGAAAATTTGGGGGCCATTTATATATTTGAAAATTTTAGCTAAATTTAAAAGTAATTTTTGAATTCATGGAAGGCTGGCACCCTATGTAGTTTTTATTGTTTTTGAAGCATATATCTTAGATTTATTTAAGATTTAAGAAATAAATATTATTGAGTTCTAGTTAGCTCAATTGGGAAAGTGTCTTGTCGACGAAAACAATCCACATAGTTGCTTCCTCTAAACCTGTAAGAGAGAACCAGTAGACTCCTTTAGAACATTTGAGGAGTGAGGCAACAATTATTGAGTTGCAATCCGAGAATAGGAAGATCAAATTGTCCTATTAATTCACAACTAGGAAGCCAAATTTACTAAAGGAGGTTTTCTCTTTTACTTCCTCTAGAGCTCGGAAAAATCTTAGGTGAGACGAGCATATACGCCCTTTGTCTCACTGACATCTCCTAGAGCTCTAGAGCAGGGTTTGGAAACTCGCACCGGACCGCACAGTTCGATTGGAAAAACCGTGAACCTCTCAATTTTGCAGGTTTTTTAGCTTCAAGAACCACTCTATGGAAAAAAAGCAGTGACCTATGCGAACTGTGGTCAAACCGTGCAGTTCCAAGAACCATGACCAATTAGGAGGTTCGGACGGTTTCTTTTTGCTTTAGCTTTTCCGATGAATTTTGGGTACACCGGTATGAAATTATGATCAGATCTAGAAGAAATGAAAAAGAAATGAAAGAACACAATGAAGAACAAAGATTAGAAGGAGATCTGATAATTTTTGGAGGTGCTTAAGCTTCACTGATTCACAGTCTTCAAATTTGCTGCAGAGAAAGACCGAGAGCTTTTTTGTTTTTTTTTTTATAATCAAGAGAAGAACTCTTTTTGATTGATAACACAAACACAAACACAAACACAAACACAAACACAAACACAAAGAGACCACTGATGAAAGAGCAAATTGTTGATTGTGGAGAAGAAACCCAGCAAACAGATGTAGGCTACTCGAAGACGAAGACCAAAGTAAAGACAGAGAGCTCACAGAAGAACAGAAAGGAAAAAGATTGAATAATGAGTGATGGCTTCACTGCTTCAGCGGTCAAAAGTAAAGAAAGAGAAGTGGTCAAGGTAGTTGGTCGGGTCGGTGGGAGAATTTATTGGAGTTTCACGTTTTGCTTTGCTAGTGGTTGAAGTGTTTAACTTTTTATGTTTTGTTTTTATTTTAAAGAAAATAGTTGATTCTTATATTCCTAGTGGCCACGTTGTAGACATGCAATGCAAACCAAATATCATCCTTTCGTCCCTTAAAAAAAATCTACAATAGTTTTACAATATTTTCACAATAAATTATAAGTGGTTAATTGTTATTGGTTCAAATTTGAATTTAACGCTTAGATTACTTTTTTGCTCTAATAATAACCAGTAACAAACTGCCACATAAGATTTGTTGTAAAAATATTGTGAAAATGTTATGAACATATCATTTCCTTAAAAAAAATTAATGCATACGTAATTTTATAAGTGCCATGTTGCGGACATGCAACACAATTACAGAAAAACCATTTTATATATATGTATATATATTATTCTAATTATTATATTATTAGATATTATCACAAATTTAACTAATCAACGTAAAAAATACTAGGATTTAATATTTCTTAAAGTTATGAATTATGATATAGAAAATACATTTGAAAGATAGATCTCTTTGTTTCTATAAAGGAATAATATATCTCTATATTTAATTGCACTATTTTTGTTAATTTTTTTAATATTTGTACTAATTTAATATAATTATTTATATTTTAAATAATTATTAAATTAATTATGACGTCATCACGGTTCGACCCCGGTTCAACTTCGATTCAACCTCAAAACCTTGAACCTCTTCCCTTTACGGTTTAATGAACAGTCCGGGTTTCAAAACGTTGCTCTAGAGGAGTGTGGTGCTTTGGAATGAGAATTTCTCCTCCTTTTATAGTTTATTTTTTTGGGCGGGGGCAAAGGAGAAGATTTTGGAGGGGGTTGGTGATCAATTGAGAGTTGACATGTGTGGGGGGTTGGTAACTTGATTTCAAAGCAAATTTGGAGTGAAGAGTAAGTGAATCTCAGTTCTTCCTAAAGCTTCCCATAACAGACAATAAGGCTAATTTCAAAAAATCATATCTCAATAATTTATTGAAAATGGTCTGTTCTTGTGCTCTAATTAAAGCCTACTTTCTAATAATAATATAAAATAAAATAACTCATTCAAAAAAATTTAATGGTTTAAGAGTTATTTTTTAGAGAGTGAGAAAATGTCATTTCTTGGAAATGAGTTTCAACACAATTAACATTAATAGGCCCGTAGTTAACTTTATTTTAGCATGAATAGGCCTAAAGCAACTAAATTTCAGAATTAATAGGCTTCTATCAATCCCTTTAAATAGAGTAATTTCACCAAAATTTAAGGGATCATTAATGCCTAACAATCGGATTAATCAATTGTGTGTATCACTGCCATTATTTTTAGTCCAAAACAATGGGATTATGACATGTTATTGATTGCGAATTGAATTCTTATGGGATAAATCAAAATTAATTTTTCATAATCATTAGTGGTCGAACTCCATCATGTGAATGCATCTTAGCCGCTAAAAGTTGATTTTGTGATATTTTTCAATCTGGTGGCCTGATCAAGATTTGTAACCTATCATTTTGATTATTAAGACTTCAAGATTTAGTTTATGTGAATTGATTTAAATTCAACGGTCAAAATTATAATGATGCCCTTGGGGTGTGAATTACCCTATTACCCTCAAGATGAGGTTAAATGCATAGTGTCAACAATAATGAATTATATAAACTCTTTGGATATAATTAAATTATTTTATTCGACTTCTAATAAATTCTTATGAAAGCACTATTAGCAATGATATTCATTTTCTCACTAAACTCATAGAAAAGCATTTGATTTACTAAAATTGTAACATTATAATTAAGAATATTTCCATTCATCGCACATGTTAATAACTAGTTACGTTAAAGTTTATGTCCCTAATTGAAATCTTCACTTTGATATTAAATTTGACGGGGTTGTTTTGCCCTAGCTAAATGATATCGAGCTAGTTTCTACCACATCATTTTACCCCCACCAAAAAAAAAAATAAAAACAAAAAACAAAACAAAAAGAAGCAGTTATTAATGCGTTACACCAAGTGTTTTGTGGTTTAGTTTTATTTTCTTGTCTTCATTATGAAGAAAATTAGGATTCGATTGCCGCCTAGCCCTATTATAAAAATTAAATTATTTAATAAATAAATAAAAACTTATCTAGACCTCCAAAACTCTTTCACATACATCGTCTCATACACAAGCAAATGAGAGAAGGGTGATTGCTCTTACAAAAACCGTAGTTTATTCTCGTGGCTATTGTTGGCACATCAAAGTTTGAAATTTCATCTCGATTCAAAATACATAAAAGCTGTTACAAATTCAATAACAAGTTTTCCTAATCTCATATATTTGAGAATATGAAAAGCACACATCTTACTAGATAATCTCACAAATAAACACTTATCATGATTGCTCATATATTATTTTTCCATCCACCATACATTCAACTCTCCTAAAAACAAACAAACAAAACTCTCGTACAAAACTTCTCACCTAATGCATGCATAGCCTTCCCCCATATGTGTGTGTGTGAAAGAGGAAGAAAAGTCACCAGCTAAGAAGAAGATGTGCATGTGAACATGTATTTGGTCCATATGGATAGAGTGCGTGAACGATGAAGAAGACAATGAACTAGTTGTCATTGCTGCGTTTGTGACGAAGAAGAATACCCTTCATTTTCTTCATGAAAGACGCAAATATTTGGCTTTTGATGCTACCTCTAATGGGTTTGCTACCCTTTTTCGACGCTGCAGCCTTTACTTCAGATTGATGCGGCTGTGAAGACATGGTAGCTATCGCGCTTTACTGCCTTGTGCTATATATAATATGTAGCAAGAGAACTTCAGAGATAGAGATTTGAGAATTGAAGGATTTAGCAGCTGGATGCAAAGAAAGCAGCCATATATGTAGGCAACTGGGCATCCTTATTCCTTGTCATCAGTTAATCATGTGCGTGACTCTGAAATAATTCTAGTTCCACACTTTCACATATATTTTGCCACAATTATTTTACTGAATAGATTGTGATTAAGTATTTGTTACTATCATTTAAACCCATCACTTTTTCTTCACTACTCACAGTCTAGCACATAGAAAAATTGTGATAATTTACAAAGTGCGTGAAAAAAAAAATTTGAGAGATAATTACAACATGCTGCTAACCCTGCAGCTCGAACTCTTTCTCCCCTAAATTCCCAAGCACTTTGTACATGGAGAGTTTCTTTTGATAATAAAATATTTATAAAGTCTTTGACCATAGTGTAAGAAAGAAAAGTGTTATAAACCACCGTCTGACCATAGAGAATAGAGGAAGCCGTCTGACCATAGAGAATAGAAGAAGTGAAAAGTTCACATCTAGATATATGTTGAAGTTGATGGCTCCGACTTAGACAAGCTTAGGTTGCATTTGGGGTCCGTTTGGATACTGCTGAAACTGAAAACTGAAAACTGAAAAACACTGTAGCAAAATAATTTTTAAATGTGTAAATAGTGTAGTGGGACCTATTTTTAATTAAAAAGTTGCTGAAAAGTGATATTTTGTGGGTCCATGAACAGTAAAAAAGAGAGGAAAAAGTCAAAAGTTGCGGCTACTGTTCATGAACAGTATCCGCACAGTACCGCACAGTAACATTTGGGGGCTGAAACGTGCGCTCTTCCGGGGGAAAGAAAAAAAAAAGAAAGAAGGAAGACGCGAAACGCAGACGCGTTCCGCTATCCAAACGGAGGCTTGGATCCAGATTACATTGCGGCTGCGTTTTCAGCGTTTTCCTCTCTCTCTTTTTTTCTTTTTTTTCTTTTTCTGCTGCATGCATTTTAGTAGGGGACAAAGTTAATGTTCACACTGTTTATTCACTATTCACGCATTGTTCATGGGACCCACCACTACTTTATTCAGAAAAAATATTAAACATGGGTCTCACGGCACTATTCACTTATTTAAAAATTATTTTGCTACAGTATTTTCAGTGTTCAACAAAATAAGTTGTATCAAAACGGACCTTTAATCAAAAAAAAACTCTCTAATCTTATCTATCTATAATCTCTAATATATATTTTTTTGAGATTCTCTAATATATATAGAATTGAAGAAGTTTGGCTTTTATTTAACTTCATAATATATTTTACATAAGTTTTTGAGGCTACATTGTTCATCAAAAAAAAATTTTTTGAGGCTACACAATTTTACACATCAATATTCTAAAATATAGTATATTTTTATTTTTTAATTGAATTTAAATTTTATTCTATATTTAAATCTTTAAGTAGAATCTTACCACATTATATTTTATTAGATTTTATATTTATACACAAAATAAAAGAGAAAGCATTATTTTTTTTATTTTAACATAAAAAAATAAAATCGTATTTGATTAAACTTTCCCATATTTGGAGTACAGAAACATATAAAAATTTGAATTTAACTAATAAATTTGAATTGTTTTAGAATTTTCACACAATAAATTTCATTTTCATTAGATTTATGGGTATTTTCATTATTTAAATGTGGCATGTGATATCACCTCTTTAGAAAAATCATGCTAATATATGATTAATAAATCAAAGACAATAATAGATTTTTATAGACTTTTAAATTGTTCTAGACTATAAATATTTACTAAATATCACCACTTGAACCTACACTTGTCATTATGTTACATGCTAGGATGATTTACTCCATCATTGATGTGGTGACCTTAACCACACAAGTAGATGTAATATAACAAGTACATATATTGAACTTGATCCATCAAAAACACTTTATATAGTGATCATTATCAATTAAAATGTTTTCCTGTCACAATTTTCCTATTTTCTTTATAAAAAAAAGTATGAGAGGTTTGTGTATATTTAATTGTCTGTTTGATATTAGCTTATAAGCTCAGCTTTTAGTTTTTTAACTTTTATGTACAGCTTTTTAAAATCTCACTTTTTCTCATCTTTTCTCACTTTTTTCAAAAAATTTCAAGGTACAAGTATACTTAAGCACACTTTCAGTAAAAAAATTTCAGTAAAAAACTAAATAAGTTATTCTTAAACGGACAATTATTATGCATATAACCTTAATGATGTTAGTCGATGATACTTATTTAAAAGCTATATACAGACACGTTCTATGAATCCACCTTCTTTAAATGAGATAGTATATGTAGTTAATTTTTATATTAAAATTGGACGGCAAAACCAGCCAATGACATTTTTCTAAGTAGATTTCATATAAATTCTTTGTGTACCGTGATTGATATATGTGATATATTGATTACTGTTTGATTCGGAAAACGATGTTCATAGTCATAGCCTACAAATTTGAATTGTGTGGTATCAACACCTTGTCAATATCATTGAAGATATCGGAATCAAACAATATGGGTTGCTTACATGATTTCATGATTTCGTTGGACTCCAAAATACAATTTTGATTTTCTTTCCTTTTCTTTTCTTTTTTTTTTCTTTTCTTTTTACAATTCAATAGTTACAACAGGAGGATGGATTTGAACCAAAAGTCAGGAGCCTTATAATTCAACTAGTTGACACATCCTAATGTATTTATGATATCTAAGATTAATTTATATCTAAACCTTGGATGTCATAGAAGCATTCGGATGTGTGTGTGTGTGTGTGTGTATCACAAGACAATATTTCCGTGAATTGGCAATCTACTTATGTCCATAGAGTTACAATGATTTCACCATTCACATAGAAAAAATTCAAGATTCGACAGTATAATTTTTTCTTACTCAAAACAATACACCAAACTCTAATCTAAAAATAACAATATTCCACTCTTGCATAAAGGATTCATAATGGGCTAAACATAGGCCAAAAATTTTCCTTGGGGTCTGAGGGCAATGGATTAAGCTTCAGGAAAAAAAAAAAAATCTCATTAAAAAACCATAAAACTTTTATATTAGATCGGATCATAATCCAAATCAAACACATTTAGGCTCTACATAGCCCAATATAACTCTAATATGTTACACTACCTCCTTTAGATATTAGTGAATTTATTGTTAAGCATTTACATGTTTTATTTATTATACTTATAACTCAATATGTTTATATATAGTTTTTAAATGAGTATTACTCGATTGACATCGCTAAAATTATATGCATAACAAATAAAATTGCCCATGTTTGAAAATAATAATAATGAAAAACCTTTTAAGTGATCACTTTACAAGGTTTTCTTTATCAAATTGAGTTTACACATGCTTGTCCTTTTAAGGTTACTCGTCAAGGAATATTCTACTAAATTTGAAATAAATAATGAGTTACACATGCTTGTCCTCAGGGCCGGCTCAATGCATAATGCAAGTGAGTCAACCGCTTTAGGCTCCCAAATTTAAGCAGTAAAAATATCTCTTTGTCATTGTGAGATTAATAATACCTCAAATATTAACCAATAAAAGTAAAAGAAAGCCCTCAAATTTAAGTAATAGAGATATTTTTTTACCATTGAGAGTATTAATTAAGCCCCAAATATTAACCAATAAATCGAAAGTATTATTAATTTTTATACAAAAAAATTAGAAAAAAAAATTGAATATGCAACCTAAGTGTTCGATTCTCTATGTGAGTCATTAATCTCCCACGCCTAGAATCTGAAAATTCATTCTCTCCCTCTCTCTCAACAAGACAAAACATAAATCAAAAGACAAAAAAATAAAAATAAAAATAAAAATCACTCTCAAACCTCAAATATTTTTAATGAATTGTTGGAAAGTGACTTTTTCATACGTTTCTTAGCAGTGCATTAGACCCTCCTCTTCGTTAAGCGTTGCCCTCCTTCAAGTTTTGCACTACTCTTAAATGTCTTATTCTTGCTTACTTATGTCATTTTTTGGTTTTTGCTACTTTGTTTTGCTTTCTCAGAGTGTTCACTTGGTTATTTGATACTTGCTTCACTGTGAAGCTTTAGCCTTCTAACAAAGCATAGACGTGTCAAATTTTACTGATTTACAAATTGGGTTGGGCTAGGGTCCTGGGGACATGTGGTAACATAGTAATCCTAATCTCCAACCATTCAACACTACACACTTATCTTTTAGGTTTTTTTTTATTTAATTATTATTTTAGTCAAAAAAGATTTTATTTTTTAAAATAAAATTTTACGTTCAATTTCTTCTTTGTTTCTATGTATATATTTATATATATTTTTTCGGTTTCTTATTATAATATTCTTATTATTAACTAAAAAAATTAATTTTGTGAATAAAAAAATGTATAACTAATCAATTATGCCACAAAAAAATAAGTGGAATAGTTATATTGAAGAAAATATTAAGGAAACCTAAATACAAAATTTTTTTCAATAACTTTGTACCTTAAAAAGTAGGAAAAATATATTTAAATATAAATTCACATAAAAAGTTAAATAAAAATTTATTAATTAAACATTATAATATGAGAAAAGACCCCACATAACATTTTTGCCTTAGGCCCCATAATGTATTGGGCCGGCCCTGCTTGTCCTTTTAAGTTTAATGGTTTTTGAATCAAAATGGTTTTTCTTGTGATGTCTTTTGGGTACCCTCTGTGCTTGTAAAGGACTTGAGATCTGTAGCTAGCTTGGCAACCCGTGCGCCAATGCATCTTTGCTGGTTTCCTCCAGTTGGTTCTAATATATTGTACGTAATATAAACTGATGTATTGCCTTCTCCCTTGAATGGTATTGGGAAGAAAAAAAAAAAAAAAGTTTAATCTCCTGCCACCACGGCACTTTGAAAAAGAGCACTAGTAATTAACCTCGTATCCGAAGACTCAGGCATCCGAATCCACCTTTCTAACAGAGCAGCCAGCATTCAGAATCAAAATGTTGATTCATTTATGTACCCGTTTGGGTACTGATGAAAAGGATGCGTCTGCGTCTTGCGTTTTGCTTTTTTTTTTTTTTTTTTTTTTGGAGCGTTTTGTCGTTGTGGTGAGAGTTCCAGTGGGTCTGTGTACTATTTACAAGACCCATAAACCTCTTTTTTCAAAAAAATTTTCATTAAAAATGAGTCTCATGATACTATTCACATATTTAAAAATTATTTTGCTACAATATTTTCAATTTTTAGCAAAATAAACGGTATCCAAATGGACTTACGTGAGTCCAAAATTGATTAAAATAATGAATTTTTCTCTGGGTGACAGAATTTGACCACCCTTGGCTGATGGATTGGCCCTTCCCAAATTTGGGGGACAAAGTAAAAAATATCACATTTTAGCTTATTAAATTCAAAATTCACTTATATTAGCTTATTTAAAGTTATGTAAAAATACATGATTGTTACAGAAATTGTGTAAATTTATATTAATACTATTTATTTTTTATTTTTTATGTATTTTGAAAATAAATAATAAGAGTGGATAATGAATGTTTATATATATAAAAAAAATAATTAAAAATTAATATATTCCGTTAGGACAATGACCATTGTTTTAAAAACTGGACCGGACTGGCCGGTCCGACCGGTTCAACAGGAACCGGCCTTCATTCCGGTCCGGTTATGGGCAAAAATCGAAAATTTTCAAAAACCGGCCGGTTCAACTGGAAAACCGGGAACCGGCGTGGTCGAACCGGTTATGACCGGTTGGGATGAAAACTTAAAACTACACCCTTTTTTGACTTTTTCCCAGCCTAAAACTACATCATTTTGGAATATTCCGGTCAGTTTTGGGCGAAAATTGCTTTTCTGTACTGAGTGCTTCTGCCTTTTGCGAGATTTTTTTGACAAAAAAAAAAAAGAAAAAGGAAGGAAGGAGCAGCCACTAAACGGTGACAACGTAATGCTCTTCAAGATTTTTTGACCAAAAGAAAAATAACTATGACTGTTTCCGTGAGTGAAACTGAGAAGGAAGCAGAGAAGGATTTTTGTGAGGAGATTTGTGAAGTAAAAACAGAGAAGGGAAACACCTGAAGAAATGTATAGGCATTGGGAAAGTAAAAAAGAGGCATGGGGAAGGAAAAAATTCCAAATGGGTGGATGACGTGAAGAATTGTGTAGGCATTGAGAAAGTAAAAAAGAGGCCTTGGGAATTTAAAAATTTTAAATAAGTGGATGAGAAAAATTTAAGATACTGATAAAAAAAAAAATAAAACGAGAAAGATGAAGATGTTGAAATAAAAACGGTGGAAGATTTACTCTAAAAAAAAAAGTGGAAGAGATAAATCAATCAATCAAACGAGAAATTATACAGTTTTTTGATGGACCACATTATCTGTCATTATTCTACAAAAAAATTTTCACTTGTTTAAAATTGCTGAGTTAGTGTTTTAAAAAAATTTTCAACTCAACAATTTTAAACAGGTGTGAGCCTTTTAATGAAATGGTAGACAATGTCACTTGTTCACCATGTGAACTTTATAATTTCTCCAATCAAACGGTGGAGAAGAAGGGAAGAAAAAAAAAAAAAGAGGAAAGGAAAAAGGAAAAACGGATTGGACTTAGCTTAGGCAATTGGAAAAGTTTTCTTCTCGCATCACTTCATCTTCAGTAGTTATCAATTTGGACAGAAACCTAAAATGTAAAAACTAACTTAAAAACATAATATTTAAGTTTATTATATTAAAGATGATTGTTTTGTAATGTTATTAAGTTAAATTCTTTAAAAAAATGTTATATATTATAATTTTTTTTTAAGGAAACATATTTATTACTATTAATTTTTTAGTTTTAGTATATTAAAAAAATTATTAATTATTTATATAATTTAAATAAAAAAATAATTAAATTATTTATGACGTTATCAGTTCGACCATTGGTCGAACTCCGATTCAATTAGAAAACCAGTAATTAGTTCATTTTCCAATTCTTTCATCGTACCGGTTTTTAAAACCATGACAATTACTTCGTAAAATTAGAGTGCCATGTTGAGGATTTTGAAAAAGTAAAAACCCACTCTTGTTGCCTAATGTTTTATAAAGCTTAGGACAGTTGTCAAAATCTCATAGGTCCTCCAGTGAAAGCAAAGTTACAAAGATATGGACTCCTCTTTGAACTTAGGGGTGGCAATTCGTATTCGCATGTCGGGTTCGTGTCGTGTTAACTCATACCTATCCGACTATATGGGTCAACACTAACCCGACATGTTTATTAAACGAGTCAAGATTCCTCAACCCTATCACGACCCATCTATGAAACGGGTCAGTCGTATTGACCTATTTATCTAATTTTATCAAAATAAAGAAAAACATTTATGAAAAAACAAACAAATAAATATTTTAAATATAAAATTCAGAATTAATAAGTAACTGCATCACAAATAATCATTCAAAACTAAAGCATATCTCAATATCATAAAAAATCAATCACAATATGTCAAAAAAAATAAACTACAACAACTAATAAGTTTATATACCTAGGGTTTGAATGGTATATCGGTAATGGGTCAGACGGGTTAAACGGGTTCCATAGGTTGAACCCTAATCCAACCTGTTTATCAAACAGGTCCATCGTGTCAACCCGAATATGACACAAACCCATTAAACCTCAACCCATAACCTGCTAATTTCGTGTCATGTCGTGTCGGGTTCGCAGGTTATATCCAATTTTGCCACCCCTATTTGAACTCAATCTTCTTCATCTTGGACCACGTGCAATCACTCCCTCTTCTAAATAAATTTTCCACGTTTTTTCTTTTTAACATGAAATTTTCCACATTTTGGAGTATTCTATTCTGCCTAACTTTTTTATTAGAGTATGTTTTTGACTTGTAATCTAAATTTATTAAAGTAACCCTATGATTTTTTTCTAACAATCAAAATCTTGATTTGGTTTTTAAAAATATGACAAGTGGATTTTACTTTCCAACAATCCCCTTTTTTTTTTTTGAGAAACAACAATCCCCTTTAAGTTGTGCTTTAATTATAATAAAATATATATATATATATAACTTGTAGATATAGAATCCAAATCTGATCTGTTTTTCAAAGTTTTACTTTTTTTTTTTTTTTTTGAGTAAGAGAAAATTAGCTAACAAAGGAGCTATAACTAAGTAAAAACCAATGTAGGCACTTCAATGTAGGTGGATCTGACAGATTTCTTACAAAAACTCACTAAAAAATGCTTAGAGTTGCCGGATTTTTCTAGGTTTTGTGGTCAAATGGATTGACTCAAGTTTTAGAGAAGAGAACCTATCAACCGACTCACCGGAGTTGGTTTCTAATATTTGGAATCCACTGCCGACTGCTAGAGCTCTCGGATTGATTGCGGGTGGGTTGGGTCTGGTCAATTCCAGCAGGTGGGTCGGGTCCAGCGGGTGGATGGACACCCCTAGTCTAAACCCAACAAAGATATTCAAGAATTTCCTAATCAACTCACTCTGATACCATGCAGAATTTTGTGATAATGTGAAGAAAAAGAGAGATGAATGAAAACACGTGGTAGTCTATGGGGTTTCTACATCCACGAGACAAGTGCCCAAGTGGTTACATTTTCTCATTTGCTTTTCTTAATAATACATTACAATAGAACCCACGTTTATAAACGGAACTGCACATAAAATTCAATGATAAATTGAATTTTAATTGCATATTGATCAATTAAATTCCATGATTTGTTTTTTAGAAATCAATCCCTCGATTTATTAAGCAATCCCACAATTTTCTTTAACAATCAATATATAGATTTGGTTTTTTATATATTTGGTTTTCAATGACTTAGAAAGTGAATTATACTTTTAAAATAAAAATAAAAACCAAACCCCTTCCCTCTCACATACAATTCCTAAAAATACATGCTTTTGATATACAATCTCTCATTAAAAAGCTATTGATACATTCAATAAGAGGAGCAATGACGGCTTTACATGTATGTTTCATATGAATATTCTGACCTGCTAAAAAAGATTTATATATATAATTCTTTTAAAATAAGTAAATAACTTGTTTTATCTACTCAAAAAAAAAAAAATATATATATATATATATATATATACCTGACTTGAGAATCCTAAGAATTGGGTTTCAACAAAAGTAAAGTAAAACTGCCTCTATAATATTTTTACAATAAATTATAAGTGATAAATTATTATTTGATTTAAACTAGGCCCATCAGTGACATCATTTTTTTATTCATTAATAACAGCTTGCCACTTAAGATTTTTTAATGGTTTTAACAATTTTTCACAACAAATTATAGGTGAAAAGCTGTTATTGGTTTTAAGATGGATCCACTACTAACATCATTTTTTATTCGCCAATAACATAATTTTTCTACCTATCAATAACTGCTTACCACCTAAAATTTATTGTGGGGATGTAAAATTTCCCACAAAAATAATCCTAACCCCCAAACATAATCTTGAACCCCTTAAACAAAAACAACAAAATACAAAATACAAAATATAAAAGTCCTATAACAACAAAAAATAACTCAAACAACATATTTAAACCAAAAAAATGAACAAATGAAAAAAATATTTAACAAAAAGCTCATTCAAACAAATAAATAAAAACTCCTAATCATTCAAATTCATAACTCATTTTATAAAAATAATCCTTAATTTAATTTTTCCTTAAAAAATGGTGCTAAGAGAATATATTTAAATATATATATATATATATATATATATATATATATATATAGAAGATAGGTTCAAGTTACAGTGTAACTCTAAGGAGTTACACCTTTTTTAAACCGCTGGATTTAAGTAGATCCAATGGTTAAAAAAAAACCCTTATTATTACAAATATTCTTATTAGGATCTCATTAATTACCCTCATTTATTACATTCTAAACCTATCTCTAAACCCAAAAATCTCTCTCTCTCTCTCTCTCTCTCTCTCTCTCTCTCTCCTCCACCTCTACAAGTTGCCAGCAGAAGGGAAAAAAAAAAGAAAAAAGAAAAAAAAAAACCAAGCCGAATACTTTATGAAGAAGATATATAATCAAATAATGAAATACCTTAAATGAAAAACTACTTAATTCGAATACTTTTAAATTTCCCACCTTTTAGAGGAATTTAATCCTTTCAGCATTCCGGGAACAATAGCCGGAACCACATAAGTACTTAACTTCTAACAGATCCGAAGCATTCAATGAAATAGATATTGCCACATTGCTATTGCCATAATATGAGGGTCTACATAATATAGGAGAATCAACCATGACTTCTACCATATTGTCACATGACGACAATTCCAATGATTTAAGATGATGATGACGACTTGAAAGCTTTATTCTTTTTAGCATATAACAAGAAGTTATCTCTAAGGTCTCAAGGACTCGAAGTCCAGAAGATGGTCATGAAGCCACTTTTCTGTTAAGTTTGGCATATCTAGATTTAGCTTTTTCAGATTTTTTAGAGGAAGCAAGTTGAGCTCGGATATATGCTTCTCCGTTAACATAGATAATGAAGATTTGATTCTTCCAATTCAAACCTCTCAAGGTCATTCTTGTGAACCTTAATTTCCACGAGTTTAGGAAGACTGAAAATCTTTATACATAATTTCCACCATTGTGTTCATCTATATGTATATGGCGTATTTTTAGTGTTTAGCTTGGTTTTTTTTTTTTTTTCCTTCTGCTGGCAACCTATAGAGGTGGAACAATGGTGAAGGAGACAGAGACAGAGAGAGAGAAACGGAGAGAGTGTGAAACGTAGAGAGAGAGAGAGAGAGAGAGATTTTTTGGGTCTAAAGATTGGTTTTGGAATGTAATAAATGAAAATAACTGATGAGATTCTAATAAGAATATTTGTAATAATGAAGGTCTTTTTTTAATCGTTAGATCTACTTAAATTTAATGGTTTAAAAAAAGTGTAACTCTAAAGAGTTACACCAGATGTAACTTGAACCTATCACACACACACACACACACACATATATATATATATATATATATATTCCCCTCTCTTCTCTACACTATTTTAAACTTTCTCTTACTTTGTAAAATTTTATACATTTGCGCATTTTTTTATTTTATTTTAGATATCGATATATTCAAGTTTTCTTTTTATTAGATTTTGAATAATTTAAACTTCTCAACTATTACCATAGAAAAAAAAATTCCTACAACCACGTTAGAGGAGGACCATGCATGTTATCTTATGTTGTATCGTCTAGCTACATTTCAACACCCAATCTCTCCCTCAATGGACAATTTCATTCTTTGAAGTTGGCGAAGTTGGCTTTTGTATTTTGAAAATGTACGGACAACTCTTAAAAATTGACGGCTAGACGAAGAGACGGATATCTCTTGTCAACATTGATCATTGGTAAGCATCTCTGTTTTATGCTTTAATTCAAAAGCAAAGTTGGTGTTGAGCGATTTTGAAAATATTTCCATTAGAGTTCACTAAGAGATATTAATCGATTAAATTACAAAGCTTTTTGGCCGCACCCACTAAAGTTGTTTGGTAGGCTTTTAGTCATGTTAAATTACTACACAATATTCAACTTTATTACCGCTAAGCACCCTACAGCCATATAATTGTTTACCGTTTATCATTGAGAATGTCATGCGGCTACAATCTTCGCACGACTGATCCTTTACACCATGTTTAAAATAGGTCTCTAATGCAAAAAAGATAGGTCTTGCTCGTTATTAAAAGAGCGCACGTTTCAGCCCCCAAATGTTACTGTGCAGTACTGTACGGATACTGTTCATGAACAGTAGCCGCAACTTTTGACTTTTTCCTCTTTTTTTTACTGTTCATAGACCCACAAAATACCACTTTTCAGCAACTTTTTAATTAAAAATGGGTCTCACTATACTATTTACACATTTAAAAATTATTTTGCTACAGTGTTTTTCAGTTTTCAGTTTCAGCGGTATCCAAACGGACCCTAACTCCAAAAAAAAAAATTCAACATTAATTTTTTTTTATATAGATTATGAACATTATTTGTTTTACATTCTACCTTTATAATGGAAAATATCTCTTTTGTACTATATCTCTATCTCTCTTACAATGTTTATTATTCTATTTCAACCTAAGAAATTTAAAATAAAAAATAAAAAAGATAACAAAAGGCATGTGTCATCGAATTTTTCATTAGATAAATGATAAGTATGGGAGGACTTTCGTCTTGGCCCCCAATCAGGTATTGTCCTCTTCAGAAATGGCGTTAAGCCTTAGTCCTCAAGATTTTGTTCAATCCTACATCGGGGAGAGACACTTCTCACTCATGCCTTATAAGCCTTTGGCTTAAGGATGAGTGTACCACTACTACACCCGATATAGGATTGAATAAAACCTTGAGGACTAAGACTCAACGCCATTTCCGAAGAGGACAATACCTGATTGGAGGCCCAGACGAAAGTCCCTCCACAATAAGTTTTGAAAATTTAAACCTAGAAAATCAACGTTTTTTAGACAACAAATAAAACACCTAATATCATTATTCTAACTTTCTAAGAATTTCTATCATTTAAAACTCAAAATACGAAAAGAAAATTTTTAGGATGTTAAAATTTAGTTGGAATAATTTAGACATTACATAATAAAATATTTTAAGAATCATAAGCTTTCATTAGGGTTTAACTGAGAGAATAACAATATGACATATTTGCTCTTTTTCAAAATATTAAGGAAAAATTGCTTGATTTTAAAAATTAAGGAAGAATTGTAAACTACCCCAAACATAAAGGACGAAAAATGTTTTTTTCCTAAGTTTTTTTTTTTTTTTTTTTTTTGTAAAACTATGTGTTTGTACTTAAAATAGTGTGTAAAGAAAAAAAATACAAAAAATCAACCCAAGAAAATTGTACGTGGAATAGTGAATTTTGGCTCAACGAAGTTGATTAAACCAACAAAAAATTTCTAAAACACAACAGAATGACGTAACATTTTTATAATACCTTTATAATTTTGTTATATTTTATTTTAACTTGTAAAGAATTGACAGCTCAGCAATTTTGAAAAAATTATGGCGACATCAAGATGTTTTAACATTTTTTACACAAAAAAAATGTTATGTCTATGACATTTTCACAACAAATCATAAGTAGTAGGTTACTACAAGTTGTTATTGGTGGGCAAAAAAGTAGTTTCATTGATAAGTTTAAATTAGAACCAATAATAATTTACCATATTTGATTTGTATGAAAGTGTTGTAAAAATTATTGTGGATATAACACTTCTTTTTCACAATACTTCTATTTTTAGTTGTAACTGGTTCTAGTATGATATTTTATTATTTTATTTTGACCTATAATGAATTAACACCTCAACAATTGTGAAAATATTGTGCCAATTTGTAATGTTAATATTTTATTATAATGTGAAACAACGTAAATTGGACAAACCAAAAATAATATAGCAAATATACTACAACTTTATGCATTCACAAAAATAAAAAATAAAAAATAAAAAAAAAAAGTGGCCAGCAAAACAGTGAAAGTTGAATAAACCAAAACTACTATAGCGAAATTACTGTAACTTTTCTCATTCACTCTTTTTATATATAGCAATATACATTGTACTTACAATGTAAATTTATATTGTAAACACATAAAAATTGGCAAATGTTGTACACATTTGCAAAATTTGTACAATTTTTTTTGTGCAAATGTATATAAGATTTGCTACTTTTTGTGTGTATACAATGTAAACTAACATTACAAGTAAAAAGTAAACATATAAAGATCCTTTAAAAGAAAAAGAAAAAGAAAAAAAAAATCTCAAACTAAGTTGATGGACTTGAAGAAATAAAAAAATAAAATAAAAAAAGAAAAAGTCAACTTACTAAATCAAAAATACTGTTCATAACACTGTTCATGAGCTTATTAAATGTATATAATATTTTCTATTTTTTCTGTGTAAACAACGTAAGTTTACATTACAAGTACAAAGTAAACATATACAGATCCTTAAAAAAAAAAAAAAAAAAAAAAAGGGGGGGGGGGGGAAATGCAAGTCACTAAACCAAAAATACTGTTCATAACACTATTTATGAACCTATTTGCTCTTTTTATATATAGAAAAAAGAGCACAAATCGATGACTGGAAAAAAAAAAAAAAAAAAACAAAACGATGAACAATACATATTAGACAAACTAAAAGTACTGTAGCTTTTACACATTCACCCAACAAGTGTCACAACATTTTCACAAAACATTTATTTTCAGTTGTGGTTGGTTACAGTTTCATATTTTATTATTTTATTTTGACTTATAAAAAATTGACACCTCAATAATTGTGAAAATATTGTGAAATTTGCTGTGTCAATATAACAATATATACACGGATTCTTATAAATATTTAAAAGAAAAAAAAAGTACAAACAGAAGACGGAAAAAAAAATGCTCTAGTTACTGTAGCTACCATGCCACTTGAACAAACCAAAGTGGCATTGTAGCAACGGTTCAAAACTATAAAAAAAAAAAAAAAAAAAAAATGTGACTAACTAAACTAAAGCACTGTAGCTACCGTGCTTATCCAACAAATGTTGCTGTGAAAGCATTGTGAAATTTGTTGTGTCAGTATAACAATATATATATATATATATATATATATATAAGAAAAAAAAAACAAACGAAAGACTAAAAAAAAAAAAAAAAAAAAAACTGTGGCTACAGTGCCACTTGGTACTGTAGCTACTGTTCAAAACATGGAAACAAAAAAGCCAATGGCTCACGAAACCAAATGTACAGTGCAAAAACAATACAACGAAGAAAAAAAAAACAAAAAAAGAGAGAGAGACAATGGCTCCCGAAACCAAATGTATAGTGCAAGGCACCGTACGCGCATTCGCACTTTTATATATAAGATGTTGCATGCATGATGAGGGTTCAAGTTACTGGTTACCATATCTTTGTCATTTACCTTGGACTTGGTCCGGTCGTTTGTCTAATGGAAAGGATTTGAATTCCCAAGTTCAGTGAATGTCTATTTTCCGCATTCCTTTTACATCGAAAGTTTATAATTTGTATTTAGGTCACACTCACACTAGGCCACAACTCCGCGAGCAAATATTGATTATTGACTCCTTTTTTAAAATTCTCATGTTGCTCTTATTAAAAATTTATATATTTATACTAGCCTCTGAGCACGCGCTCACGCGCATGCTCAGAGGCTCTTTTATTTTTTGGCTACTATATTTTCCAATCACAAAAAAAAAAAAAAAAAAAAAAAAAAAAAAACACCTAGGGATGTGATGAGTATTATCTTATTTCACCTGTTAACACATAATACTCATCACATCCCTAGGTTTTTTTTTTTTTTTTTTGTAATTGGAAAATGTAGTAATCCCAAATTTTAATAAATGCTCTAAATTAACTCTTCTAAAAAAAAAAATAGAAAAGCCTCTGAGCACGCGCATGAGCGCGTGCTCAGAGGCTAGTCTTGAACCAACGTATTTAGTCTTTACCAAATATACCGTTTAACACATCAACAGACACCGTTTCATCATTATCTACCAAAATTAATCGGGCCTTCCTATATGTGTTCATACTATCAATTTTGCAATCCGAAACTACTTTTCTCTTGTTGGAAAGAAATAAAAACAGTAAAAACACTCTTTGGTTTTTAAAATATAGGTGAAATCCACCATGTAGAAAGTAAAAGCTTTCTGCTAAACCATATTGCAAAACCCATCGTCTTAAAGAAATTCCTATTAATAACAATGGGTGGTTTGGTTAGACTTTACATGTAATGTAATACTGCAAAAACCATCGTGTAATAGGAATATAAAAAAAAAAGGTGAGAGTGTTATTATTATTTTTTTAAGACAAAATAATGGTATAGAAAGGATATTGATAACAAAGCAAGGAAACGAAATATAAATCAAATAGTAAATAGTGAATGGATGAAAAATACTTACATTTTTGCTGTTGATTACACATCCACTATGTAAGTCTCATAGCTGTTGAGTTTAATTAATATGCTATAAATAACAAATTCCAAAAGAGGCTATAGAATAATGGTATTAAATTGAATTTGGTGACAGAGATTCGAAAACCATAAAACCTTAAATTATCTGACATGAATGGAAAGAAAATAATGAGTAAATACCTTTTTAAATGGCTTCCTCTAGCATGTAGTCACCTATTACTATTGTTCCTCTTAGTATAAAAAGTAGGAACTTGAGGATGGAGACGGGGAGTATTTTTTTTTTTTCTATGGAAGAGATGGGAAGTAATTTGATAACATTATAACTGTTGGGGAGATTTAAATTTGTTAGGTAGCAGTTTGGAGTTGTGTATGTGACTAAAATGTGGATGTACAGCTGGTTGTGTTTTTTTTTTTTTTTTTTGGGCAATAACTATAGATGCATTTAAACACCCACATTTAAATGTGTTAGTTTTTTTTTTTTTTTTTTTATAACTATTAGTATGTGGGGGTGTTTTTTTCTTTTAAAATAATAGTAATAAAGTATTTTAAAAAAACAATAAAAGTGGGTTAGTGGACATTTACGTGTGTTAGTTTTTTTTGTCCGTATATGTCTTCGTTTTTTTTTTTTTTTTAACCATCAGTACGTGAGGTGTTTTTTTCTTTTTAAATAATAATAAAGTATTTAAAAAAAAAACAATAAAAGTGGATTAGTGGGAGAGTGTTCCTATTTTGTAGGCAATAGTTTAGGGCAAATTAGACATGTATTTTACCAAATTATCTTTTATTTTTATCTCTACTTAAACCTAAAAAAATAGGGGTATTTTGGAACCCAAAAAAAATCCGGTCCAAACAGGAGCAGTTAGTTTTTTTTTTTTTTTTTTTTTTTATAACTATTAGTACGTGGGGTGTTTTTTTCTTTTAAAATAATAGTAATAAAGTATTTTAAAAAAACAATAAAAGTGGGTTAGTGGACATTTACGTGTGTTAGTTTTTTTTGTCCGTATATGTCTTCGTTTTTTTTTTTTTAACCATCAGTACGTGAGGTGTTTTTTTCTTTTTAAATAATAATAAAGTATTTTTAAAAAAATACAATAAAAGTGGATTAGTGGGAGAGTGTTCCTATTTTGTAGGCAATAGTTTAGGGCAAATTAGACATGTATTTTACCAAATTATCCTTTATTTTTATCTCTACTTAAACCTAAAAAAATAGGGGTATTTTGAAACCTAAAAAAAATCCGGTCCAAACAGGAGCAGCCCCTTAAATAGTAGTATAGATATAAATATATATATATATATATATATATATGTATATATAAGTTAACTAATGATTCAGTCATCGATCAAAATGCAAACATGTCTGAAGTTAATAAGACAGATTTTCATGGTGTGAAAATGTGAATAACACTACAAAATAGGACCCCCACGTATTATGTAGTCTGCAGAAGATCCATGTTTGTCATTGATCCTTGAATAGGCTGTTGATGCTACAAGCTTTTGTAATTTTTATTTTTATTCTTTTGATAATTGATAGTTACAACCTGGGGGGGGGGGTTTGAACCCTTGTTTGAAAACGTCAGGAAGTGCAATAATTGTCAACCAAGTAAGTTACAAGGCTCTTGGCAAACTTTTGTAAATGTTGTCATTTTATGTTTTTATTTCAATGAAAGTTTACTCATTCATTAAAATAAATAAATACAACTTTTAAGGCCCTAAGGGTCTTGATTTCATTTCACAAGGTTCCCTAAGCCTCGTGCATGATATAAAAAAACTATTGTAAAAATATTATAAATGCGGTCGTATTATGTTTTTATTTCAATGAAAGTTTACTCATTCATTCCAATAAATAAATACAACTTTTTAGGTCTTAAGGGTCTTGATTTCTTTTCACAGGGTTCCCCAAGCCTCGTGCATGATATAAAATAAATAAATAATAAAAATAATATAAAAAAACTAATTCACCGTGGATTTTATTTTTCCCATTCAGAAAAGGGTGTGAACAAACAAGAAGTTGAAGAAAAATTTAACTCTATAGACCAATTTTCATTACAATTAGAACACAAGAGACCACATAAACAATCCAAACACACTGTTGTGGATTATGTTTTTTTATTTCCAGTAGAAAATATGAAAGAAAAATGTAATTTTATTCCCAAAAGAAGGGAAGAATGGGAAGAAAGAAAAGCATAGATATAGGGTCTATTTGAGATCTGCTTATTTGCTGAAACTGAAAATTTTTTGCTGAAAGTACTTTAAATAAAGGTAAAAATTAACTAAAATAGTATAACGAGACCCATAAATAATATCAAAAAGTGCAATAAGACTTATGAATAGTAACAAAAATAAACTAAATCGTAAAATAAATTGACCAAATTAATCATGCCAAACGGATACATAGAAAAGGAAGAGATAAAGATTTAAGGTTCAATGTACCAAGTATTCGTTTTTCGTCAACTGTGTTTATGTCTGTTAATCTGGTATGCCTCCTTGATTTGTTCACTGAAGGCTGAAGCTGTTTTCAAAACAAAACAAAATAAAAAAAATAATAATAATAAAAAAATAAAAGGATATTTTCTTATAACAATGTGATGAAGTGATGATACATACAACAGCCCTTAAACTGCTAAAGTCACTAGTCTGAGAGTGGAGCTGAAGCCCTCGGGTATTCTTTCTTCTGGCAGTCTCTTTGTCCATAAAATCCTATGAATAACCAACTATAACACTGAAGAATACATTCCCATGTGATTTGGATTGGAACATGGTGCTTTAAGTATTAGATAAGAAAGCTGACTAATATTTTTTTTATTTTAATTATGAAGAAAAATGGTCTTCTTAAGACCATAAAGAATAGATGATTCAATTTGTCTTTGTCGATGCATACTCGGCATGGCTGAGGCTATATTTGTGCAACAAGGAGCTCATTCCATGTGTCAGGAATGCCGGGTAGGCACCAATGTAAGCAATCATTTACATCAGTTGTTCCTCTAATACTGTAGCGGGATATGTGACCCTCATCCCTCAGTTTAGAAATAGAAGTAATATCCAAAATCTTTACTTTTGTACCCTTTACAGCACCCTCAATAACTGGATCACTTGATCCATCTTGCATAACTTCACTTCCTCCGGACAAGGGAGTGGTATTATCACAGGTACCCCCAGTGTTCCAGTCTCCATTAAAGAAATGCCTCGGTGAGATAGTCCTAAAGAAAACTTTGAGATGGGGATAAGAGGGAAGATGAGAATCAAGCCATCTGACGATGCTATGCACTGTAAAATTCTTGGCATTCCCAATTTGATCACGTTTTTTATCTTCGTTGGGCTTTCCATCCACATACATCACCCATCGATTTGCATTAAGTTTCCCCCTGTTCCAGTGGTGTCCTGTATTAAGAATCAACACATCAAAACAATGGATGAATCGTCTCATGAAAGCTGGTGGACGGTCCAAATGCATAGCCACATTGGTGTTTCGGTCTGAGGTGTTAAGGGGCACTAGATCACTCAGACTTGCTGACCAGTAATATAAAATGGTGGTATTGGTTTTCGGGAACCAGTAAGCCCAGCCATCAGGACGTATGGCTCCACGAGCTTTGACAAGACCATATTTTTTTCCCACATTTTGAACTTCTGGGCTCTCTTCCCCACCAGTGGCCATACACATCAAAGACTGGAACTGCTGCCTACCTAATGAATCTCCTATAAATGCAATTGTTTTGTCCTGCATTCTGATATGAACAGCAACACTTTAGATCATGAACATAACCAGTGCATCAAATTTCAAAATTATGACTAAATCATGTCCAACTACGTATTAGGAGTCAGTAAACTATTGCCTAAATGATCATTAATAACTCCCCCAAAAAAAAGGGAGAAAAATCTATAAATTTCAAAGTTATAACTAAACCTGAGCAGGGGGCAATATGAAGCATCTGACATCAATGATAAATTAACATCAGTTTAAGATTTGATTTCATACTAAAATTGATGCAATCTGAAAATTAAAGAAGTCAACTAAGTTGCTCACACTTGGTTGTAGTAAAGTAAATTCTGTGCTCAAGTCAGGATTTTGTCAAAATAGGAAAAACAGAAAATCTAATAAATAAGATATCAGATATATTATACCAAGGCCGTTGAAAGTTCTTTGAATTGAATTATAAAAGCCATATGATACACAAGATAGAGAAGAGACGGAGGGAAATTTCAAATAATAAGAAGAAGAGATACCTACCTTCTCAAGAATGCAGACCGCTCAAACTCAGGCATTTCACAACTTTCTGGCTGCCATCGATATCCCTCATAAGAAAAATCTTTTCTCTGTGTTAATCTACATGCCCACATTGCTGATAACCACTTCTTACATCCTAAACCAGAATACAATGGCCTTCGACTGTCAGCAACCCATCTACCCTTGGCATAGTTGCAGACTGCAGAGGTGAAAACCAGACAACCTTAGTATTCATTTAAAGAGTGAATAAATTACATTTGGAGTATGCATGAATTAAATCTGGTCGATGGATGCTTTGTAACAAATTTAGACTTGTCACATAAACAATTAATATATAAAAAAGTGTGAAGCTAGAACTTTAAAGAGCTTTTTTTTTTTTTTTTTTTTGATAAGTTAGAACTTAACAGAGCTTAATATTTTGTTACACTTCCGCTCCGTTTGTTTCGAAGTAAAATATTTGCAAATGTAAAATATTTTACCTGTAAAATATTTTCATTTTACCGTGTTTGATTGTCAACAAGAAAATACAGTGAAAATCATTTTTCAATTGTATGTTCCACTGTAAAATAAATTTTTTTTCATACTTCTCAAAACTCAACTGGTGCACAGACCTCCAGCAAAAAAAATTGGTGCACAAACCTATGCAGTGTGCACAGACCTTCAACAAAAAAAGACTGGTGCACAAACCTGTGCAGTGTGTACAGACCTTCAACAAAGAAAAACTGGTGCACAGACCACCACCACCCACCCCCCAAAACTCCACATCAGAAGGAAAAACAGCCACCAAAATACCACCAACCATTCAAAAAACAGCCACCAACCAACAAACCACCACTGACCACTCAAATGACAACCACCATCAACCAAAAGCCCAGATGGGAAAACCCCCAAAAAAAAAAATAGATAGAAAAACCAGCCAAAAGACAACCACCATCAACCAAGAAAAACCTCCATGAACTCAGATTGAAAACCCAAGAAACAAAGCACATAATCTGAAAATCTAAGCCCAGCAGAGGCAAGATCGGGTAGCCACCAAAAACTTAAGATCGTCGTCAGATCCAAGGCGGTGCAAGAGAGAAGAGAAGAAGGATTTGTGCATAAGAGACATGATGAGGTTGGTAGTGCCGATGATGGCAGTTGGGGTCAGTCAGTGGGTGGGCAACGGTGTGAGATGGGTGGAGATGAGAGGGTTGTGGCCCTATGACTTGTGAGTGAGAGAACTGAGAGATGGAGAGAGGAAGAACTAAGAAAGTTAAGAGAGCAGAAGCTGATAAAGTGTCGGGAGTGAGAGAGGAGAAGAAATTGTAAAATGTTTTACCGATTTTTTAAGTGTAAAATATTTTACAGTTTTTGCCTTTGATTTTTCTTTTGATTGAAAATATTTTACATTTGACTAATTATTTTACTGCAAAACAAACACGGTAAAATGTGAAAATAGTTTCCTGAAAATATTTTACATCAAAACAAACAGAGCAGAATCATTTCAACAATTCCACCAAACAATTACATTTGGAGTTTGAATGAATAAATTCACTTTTTGCAGCATCACCCACTGCACCATAAAACCCCCCCGGAGGGGGGGGGGGGGGGGGGGAGAGAGGGGGAGGGAAGAAAAAAAGGACCACAATTTTTGAGCAACTAAACAGTGAAGCTAAAGATGATCAACAGGGTCTCTAGTGTTCACTATTTACCAACGCCATGCTATATTCTTATTTATAAGATTGTCTATAGTCAAAAATTTATTCAACCCTACTGTCCACACGAATTTACTCAACCCTACTCTCCATGGAAATGCTTCCTAATAGCATTCTCAAGATTTCACAACAAGATCAAACTCTAAATTCACCATTCGTATTCAAAACCCATCTCATACAGACAGTGCTTCTAACAAAGGGAAGTTTAGAATATAACAAATCCATTAGAAAATCCACCCCTTTCATCTCCCAACAACAACAATAAAACTTTGGTCCCAAATTTTTGGGGTCGGCTATGGGTCCCTGACAGATTATTTCCACGTGTATTCTTTTCCTCTATTCTATTCTATCTGAAGCCATGCTCTCTGTTATTTCCCAATTTGACATATTGAGAGCCAGATGCTAGAAATTGCAGCCCCTGACACTACTGAAAACAATTGAGAGTTTATACCATGAAGACTCTTAAAAAAGCACTGGCTATTACCCTTTAACAGACTCCTAAAAGCGCCTCTATTATTTTGCTCTTTTTGCATGAAGTAGCTTTATTAATACAGACTGTTCTCCTTTATAAAAATTTGAAAAAAAAAAATTTGAAAAGCAAATCTAATCAGAAGTGCAGCACCAATCATTAAGGGCTTAAATGAGAGGGAAAATAATATTGTACTTGCAAAACAAGCGTGTAAAGATGTCAAAGGCATGCTTATATTGAAGTATAAAAATAAAAGTACCTTTAGTTTCCGAGGAGGATGTCATATCCTCATTTCTGTCTATCGTTTCAGGCGAGAGTGTGGATATAGAGTCTACTGGTGCAGTACCGAAGTTTTCTTCTGCTTTTGTTATAATGGAATCTGAAATATTTACAACAATTTTCTCTGTTGGCTTCATGGATACTACAGAATCATTTCGAGCATCCACATGAAACTCTATGCCACAACAAAAAATATGTCATTAGCAGGCTTACAAACCTATTAAAGCAAGTTAAAAACATGTTGACCGTAACAAGAACATGTCTGGATATTAAAAATATTACCAGTCAGAATCAAATCAAGTTTAAACTGGCGATGTCGCTGAGCCTACACCACTCCATAAGTAAGAGGACATGTTTCACTAAACACACTACTTTTAGCATGCTAAATATCAAGTTGATTGGAGCAATACATACACCACTCCTACTGTAATACTCTCTCCATCCTAAATAGATGGGATGCATTCCTTTTAGGTTTGTCCCCAAAATATATGGATTTTTGAAAAAATAAAAACATCTATCCATTTGACATATCACTCTTAAATTAAACACGCACCCCCCCCCCCCCTCCCCCCCTTCCTTTTTATAAATTTGAATCAACCTTTCTTGGCCCACCTATGAGTATTTTAGGAAGATTGTCTTGTTTGTTTTTTGTTAATGAAAAAGAAGAGGCAAACTATAAGAAAAATGCTTAAATAATTGGATTCACCATTTCCTAACAGCGTAAGCATTTGGTACAACTAGTAATTTATCATGGTGTTAGAATATAAGTGGTATTGAGTTAGAACCATGTATCCATTCTACATCCCATTCAAAAAGTTAAAAATCTCACATGTTGGACCCCACTTATTAAGTAGGAGTCTAGGCCCACACATGAGAGGTAATGTTAGAATAATGGTTAAATGACTGAATTCAAAATTTCCTAACCACTTAAGCTTTTGGATCAGTTACAATTGGTAATTTATCACAAATAAGAAGAAAAAGATGAAAGAGAATGGGTTGTTTCTATATATCAAGCCCTCACCCAATCCATTCCATATATACAAAAGAAAATTTACAGAATATAATATATGGACTTTTTCAAAAAATTATATTCTAATAGTGATAGTTGATAGGGACACATCATAAATAATATCTTCTAGAAGAGTCTAAAATAGGGACCCCTCACCTATGGTATCTTTCTAGAAGGATAGAATTATCTTTCTTTCTAAAAGTCCCCCCTCAATTGGAGCATATATCTCATATAAACCCAGCTTGGAACAAAAATACTAATTGACTCCTACAAGGTGTTCGGTCCTTCCATGAAACACAAGATTGGAAACAATATGTAAGTTGCTTGACTATCACATGTAGTGGGATAGGAGTAGGCACTACATAATTCTAGAAGAAAGTGCTGTAACCAGGTCATGTCACTAGCAGTAGATGTCATCGCTCTGTATTATGCTTCTGCACTAGTCTAAAAAACTACATTTTACTTTTCCATGTTACAAATTTTCCTCCCAAGGAGCAAAACCCGGTGGTGGACCTTCTATCAAAAGGTAATGCAGCCCAATCTGCATCAATGAAGTCTTCTACCCTGAGATGGCCATGCTTTCTTAGGGTAGCACACCAATGTTAGAGTCTTGGGACTTCTAAGAGCTGAGTCATCACACTAAGTGTGTGTTTGGCTTGAGCTTATAAGCTCAGCTTTTAACTTTTATGTATAAATTTTTAAAATCTCACTTTTCCTTACTTTTTATTTTTTTTTTTTTCAAAGTATAAGTATACTTTAGCACACTTTTAGAAAAAAGCTAGATAAATTGTTCCCAAATTGACACTAATTGTATATGAAGAGTATGGCCTTGTGATAGTGAGAAAACTAAGCCTCCCAACCAATTGAAGATATCGGCTAGGATTTGAAATAAGTTTCATTCATCTTTTAAGAGTTTCCAATTTGGGACCATAGAAGTTTCAACAAGACGAGAACCCAGCAATCAAGTCCCCTCAAGGATATCAAATACATACTTCCTTTGAGATAAATTGATGTCTTGCTTAGATCTTGCAACTACAATTCCTAAAAAGTATCGAAGCCATGATCTTTGGTGTGAAAGTGTATTAGTGTAGTTATAAAACTGCATTCTAATCATCCCTAATAATTACTGTCATCCACATAGACAACAAGTAATATGCATCCAGCATCAGTGTGTAAATGGAAACTGAATGATCCATCTGACAACAGTGGAGTCCAAATCCATGAAAACTTCACAAAACTTCCCAAATCATAATCTTGGTGACTGCTTAAGACCATATAATATTTTCTTCAACCTGCAAACATTGCCCTGATACTACCCCAGAACAACAAACACAGGTGGTTACTCCATATATTCTTCTTCAAGAAGGTCATCATGGAAAATTGCATTTTTAACATCTAACTGATGTCAGTCACAACCAAGATTGGCTGCAAGCGATATTAGGACTCGAATAGAAGAGACCACAAGAGAGGTGGTCTCACAATAATCAATACCATAAGCTTGGCAACAGCCCTTGGAAACCAATCTAGCTTTAAATCAATCATCAGGATGGAACTTAACAGTATATATCCATTTAATAGGGGTGTCAACAGGTTAAGGCTCAACCCGTCACTTGTCTTGACCACATTGGGTGGGGGAGGAAGGAACCCGCTGCCGACCCAGTAGAAATGGTGGCTCGACCGTTTGGAACTCCAGGGTTGGCAGTCAAAACTGGTTAAGACAACAATTTGATGGGCAACAACGATACGGATTTGGCAACAAGGAGGAGATCTCTCTATCTCCCTTCAATCTGGATAGAGATCTCTAGATCCCCTTTCCCTTCATTAAAAATGGGTGATTCTTTGAAATCTAGGTCAGCCGAGTTGGGTGTGTTGAATTCTTGTGTGGAAAACCCAACACTCAACCAGACGAAGTTGGGTTTTGAAGCATTTAACCCACCGCTGACCACCAAAGCCATCAAAACTGGCTGAATCTTGTCGGGTCTAGTGGGTGCCCCCGGTTTGTGCGAGTTTTTGGAAATTCATACCATTTACAACCAACTATATGTTTCCTATGTTGCAAGGGAACAATATCTGAACTTCCAGTTTGATGTAAAGCAGCCATCTCCCAATTTCATGGCCTGCCTCCAATCCAGGTCAGAGACTGCGTCCTAAAGAGGGATGGAAATACTAGAAAGGTAGGAAATAAAACAAGAAAAATAAGACAATGACTGACATACATGTCCAGCATGCGTACCTAAGTCAATGCACCACAAAACAGTTATTAGTTCTTAGTTCCAATCCAGGTCAGAGAATGCATCCTGAACAGGGATGGAAATACTAGAAAAGTTGGAAACAAAACCAGAAAAATGAGACAGTGACTGAGATACATGGCCAGCATGCTTACCTAAGTTAATGCACCACAGAAAAGCTCTTAGTTCTTAGTTCCAATCCAGGTTAGAGAGTGCATCCTGAAGAGGGATGGAAATACTAGAAAGGTTGGAAATGAAAACAAGAAAAATGAGACAATGACTGACATACATGGCCAGTATGTGTACCTAAGTCAATGCGCCACAGAAAGTTCTTAGTTCTTAGTTCCAATCCAGGTCACAGAGTGCATCCTGAAGAGGGATGGAAATACTAGAAAGGTTGGAATTTACACAAGAAAAATGATACAATGACTGGCATACATGGCCAGCATGCGTACCTAAGTCAATGCACCACAAAAAACTTCTTAGTTCCAATTATCAGAGCATAAGTTTATCTTCTCATATCAGAGCCTTGTTCATAGGTTCCTTGGAAGGCTCCATGCACCCTTTTATTTTTAATAAGTCACATAGTTTGTCATTTTCCTTCTTTAAATTCTAGTGGGAACTACTTTAATAGCAGAAGAAAGATACAAGTGCAAATTTGTGTATACATGTATGCACTAACACAAACCTGAAGAAGGTGCTATATACCACTCTTGGGCCAACAGTAGAGTATTAGCAAAAGGATTTTTTTCCCAAGCCCAAAGTGCTATGGTTGTAATGACGAGAACAACCAGTGTGAGAGAAAGACTTCTCCCCTTCAACCTATGATTGTTGCCAGCTTTCATCTCTGCTTACACACTACAACAATTACAGATCCCTTGGTCAGAATATTTAACCAGATTTTTCCAAGTGGAATATGCTCAGAAAAATTCCATCATCTACTAAAAGGCAATCATTGTGTTACTGCAGGCTTCATCTGCATGAGGTAACAAAAAAAAAAGAAATAGGTCAGATTGGCACAGAAAAGGAGGTAGTTTTAAACGGAGCTTATATCTCGTTTAATATAAATTGTATAAACATGTAGGACATGGGAATTCTTTACTGATTTCCAACACAGATTCTTGAATTTTCACGACTATCATTTTCTAATAGCAACAAATTTAGAGGGGGAGGGAGGGATTCTTTCTCATGATCAAGAATATAGCTTCTTTCTAGGAGGTACCATTCAAATCAAGAATTTAAACTCTAAGAGTAAAGTTAAATTTATAGTCACATACCCAATGGTTAGAAAAATGCTTTAGATGGATGCCAGTGTTATTGGTGTTAGAAGCAATGGCTCCTCTTGATGGAAGTTAAAATCAGGCTTTCTTTGTTAACCCTTGATGTTGCATGAACTCTTCTAAGTGGTTAAAGTACTCTTACCAAAAACAAGTTTTAAATGCATTACACCAACACTACATGGATCCTGGAAAACTAATTCTAAGCTCCTTCCTATGATAGTGAATCAATTTGACTTATGGCAGACCATGCACTAAGCATATTGATGTATGTAAACTTTGAAAGTAGACAGCATATAATTATTAAGCCCATTTTAATTTTACACAATCTAAACCTTTTCCTAGCAAATTCCAATCTACAACACCATACTGATATCCAGATGTGTCCTCAAGCCCCTTATATTTGACTACTACTGAATTTGATTCTTCATGCCTAACTTTCTGAAATTCTAAATATATATATATATATATATATATATAGAGAGAGAGAGAGAGAGAGAGAGAGAGAGGCAAGTTACGCACACACCTAATTGGTCTTGAACCCACAACCTCACCCTCCAACCAATTATTATGAGAGAAGTGACAGTTGAGCTATGGTCCATAGCCTGAAATTCTAACAAATGAAGCTAGATGAAGTGCAAAAAAGTGATTAATAGATGCTATTTGAAGATTAATAAAAGCACTTGCAATCTTAATGTAATGGATGTTTAAGGAGGAAAAAAATGAAAGAATTGCACAATAAACCTATCAAGCAATATCCCTTTTTTTTTTTTGTAAACAATAAGATTTATTGATATCAAAAAGGGACACCCTAGTACACAGGGAGTGTACAAGGGTCAAATACAGAAATTACAAGAATCAAGAAAATAAAAGATAGAAGAGAATGATTGGTTTCACAAGGCAAACAACTAATCCAAAAAAGTTCTAAAGAAAAATAACTTGAGGTCAGGAATGGATCTCTCAGAATATTCAAAACACCTATTATTTATTTCCCTCCAAAGACATCACATTAAACAATGGGGAACGATTATCCATATATAACTATTTCGATGACGACCAAACCGGCTTTGCCAGCAAGCAAGCAGCCCCACAACTGACTTAGGCATAACCCAACTTACACCAAATAAATCCAAAACCATATACCACAAATCCATAACAACCGGACAATGAAGGAAGAGATGGTCAACCGATTCACCATTACACTTGCACATATAACACCAATCCAATATCCACACCTTCCTTTTATGTAAATTGTCAATCGTCAAACATTTCCCCAAAACAATAGTCCAAACAAAAAAAGCCACTCAAGAGGGGATCTTCTGCTTCCAAATGCTTTTCCAAGAGAAACAGCAATCGTTAGAGCCCACTAGACTATAATAATCTTTAACCATGAATCCCTTATTTCTATTTGGCTTCCAGCTCATTTTATCCTCCCCAAACCCTTTTACTGTGGAGCCATATATAGTATCCATGAAGCTCAACACAACCTCCAATTCCCGAACATGAAAACCCCTAAAGAAACTCACATCCCAAAAAAGGACCCTATTATAGACCTTCATAAGCTCAGCCACACTTGCCTCCTTATCTCGGCAAAATCTAAATAATTCAAGAAAACAGATAGCAAGAGGTGTCTCCCCACACCAACAATCTTGCCAAAACTTCACCCTCGTCCCATCACCAATATCAAACAAAATACAACGAGAAAAAGAAGGCCATCCTCGACTAATATTTTTCCACAAACCAACACCATATGGACTAGAAACTGGACTGGTACACCAACCACCCCATACACATCCATATTTCACCTCTATCACTTGCCTCCAAAGGGCATCTCTTTCAAGCCCAAATCTCCATAGCCACTTCCCAAGCAAAGCTTCATTAAAAAATTTTACTTTCCTTATCCCCAAGCCACCTAAAGAAACAGGTGTACAGACAATAGCCCATTTAACCAGGTGAAATTTAGGTTCATCCCCTAGACCACCCCATGTGAAATTCCACTGAAGTTTTACAATTCAATTAGCCACAGAAGCAAGGATAGGAAATAAGTACATAAATTTGATAGAGTGCTTTTAATCAAGCAATATCCATTTGATACATTATTAGGAACGATTGCAACGATACATAAAATGATAAAGAAAAAAAATTATGATTGGTGATATAGCAATAAATTCATGTTTCAATTAATGCAATTAAATGGTGAACAAGTTTGGTTCAAACAACTCAACAAGGTCATGTAGATTCTCACAATATTTTTGAAAGTATAAGAGCTTTATCAAACATAAAGAGGAGGATACAAAGTGACAACTTATGGCTTCAGTTGGAGATGTGTGTGTGTGTGTGTGTGTGTCTCTCCATGTTTAGCCTTTTGATTGCATTCTAAGAGTTTCAAGATGCAGCGAGAGTCCAAAGCAAAGCAGAAATTCTCTTGTGAATGAGTGAAGAGGGTTATTTTGGTAAATTTGGGATTTTGTTGGATACCGTTGTACTCTCCCTACTTTGTTAGTGAAACTTTCTTCTCAACACGGCCATGGATGTACTTCTAAAGCCAAACCACGCAACACTCCATGCTCCCTCTACCATCGTTTGTCCTGTTCTTTTTTTATATTTATATTTTGCATAGACCTGCTATAATTGATTACACTCACAACACCAGGTGAAAAAATAAAAATGATGACGGGCCTTGGCAATCTTGTTTGAAATGCATACTGTTGCAGCTGGTGTCACTAAAGCAATATAAGTACAACTAGAAAAAATATATGTATCAACAAGGTTTTCAAGCCAATATTATATCCAGTGCTAAAGTTGGCATATAGACAGAAGCAATATAAACTGCATCCAAAACAAGTCAATAATCATACGACATAGGCACTCTGACCCATCAGTCAAGACGGGATAATGAGTTCATGTTCTCTAGTAACTTTCATGAAATGAACTAAGTAAAGATGATTCTATAGCATCCACTTAGAATTTCATCACTGGATGATGTCCTTAATGGTTCAAAAAATAAATTTTAATCCAAATCAAGGATCCTGCGTGGTATATGGATAATATTAAGTAACTAAAGCAGGAGTAACATATTATGAATGAATCCTATAGTTGAAAAACATTGTTGAAATCACAGGAATGCTATAGTTGAAAAACATTGTTGAATTTCATACTTGATTGCTCAACCCACTTGACACCACCCCCCCCTCCCCCCAAAAAGAGAAAAGATCACCATATACATATCAAGAATTTCTAAAAGCAAACAAGCAAAAACCTTGTCTTGAAGCTAAGTTTAACTCTGTTTATAAACCATCAAAAACAATTGCACCTCCTATGCTGGAGCTAAGCTTAAACAATGTTCCTAAAAAAGGAAATCCAGATTTTTAAAATTGGACCATTCCCATAGTACATTAAATGAAGCACTATATTCTCCAGAATTAATGATGGGAAACCCAACTGGTACTCACAATTACCAGCACAACAACCCCAGATAACCACCAAAAACAAAAATATACACAACACCACTCCAATGGGAACCTTAAAGTCAAGAACTTTTCCATTTTTTCTTTTTTAAATTTTTCATAAAATGTACCAAAAAAAAAATCGCCTAAGAGAGAACCCCAATTGGGTATTTGAGAAAAAACCCACATACCCAACTGAATTTACAACCATTTCATTCTTACTCTCATAACAAAAACTAAATTATGGCACAAATGTCTATAGTTCCAAATACCCAGATGAATTTGAGCACCAAATTATGCATTAGGAGCTTCCCAGAAAGGAAAATAAAAAATTTGCAGTTTTTTTTCTTTTTTGATCAAAGAAATAAATAAGAACAAGAACTAGTACCTGTATTTTTGTAGCATCCTATAGTGCTTTTCTTGTATGGCCCAAATTTATTAAGGTTGCTACTGAACCCTTTTCACAATCTTAGATCCACAGCTTAGAAATACATAGAAAGAGAAACATAAACAGAGAGAGAGCGTGTCTGAAAGTGAGCGTTAAAGATACAGGTTCGCTTTCGTTTTAGAGAGGCACGCAATGCCAAAAGCTTCAGAGCTCTCTCTCTCTCTCTCTCTCTCTCTCTCTAGTCTGTGATTCTTTCCCTCTTTAACAACCAATCACATTTCGACACATGAGACACACGGAATGTGTATTTTCGTCATTTGATAAAATATACATGGTTAATTTAGAAAGTTGGTGAATTTTTTTTGTTGGTGAAGTTACTAAAATGGCCCTTTCTGTACGTGGCATTTTTTGATTGTAGGATGTAAATTATGAAAAATGATGTAATGCAGAATGAACGGAGGAGAGAGAGAAATTAAATATGATTCACATATGAAAGGAGGAATAGTCCACGTCCCTTGATTTTTCTCCTTTTTTTTTTTCATTAACGGCTATTTCTTGCTATTTCTTTGGGCTATATATAGCAATGCAAGCATGTGAATTTTTTTTTTTTTTCCTCTTTGTTAAAATGGGAAATGAATCTATACCATAATAGTGAGAAAAGAGTCTTGTAATTTATGACAAGTGTTTTCCAACAAAAACGACAAGTTGTGAGTTCTAATTCTTATTATAGTTTTGTGCATGCCCAATTGTGTGCATTGGGATTTGGATATGATCTTGTAAGTTAATGGCATATATAGTATGCAATTAGATACCGCTTATTTTGCTGAAAACTAAAAATAATTAAAAAAATAATTTTTTTTACTGTTTTTTACTGTTATGTGCTGTTCATTAACCTAAAAATACTATTCATGGCCAATGACCAGTGCATAACGCGCTGGTTAAAAAAAAAAAAAAAAAAAACGTCCAGACGTAGACGCAAACTCCCTATCCAAACGGAGCTATAAGTTACTTTCCTTTAATATAAAAATCACAGTTTCAAATGAATCCCTCTCTATTAATGTGAGTCTTGTGACTATCGAATTATATTATTTATTAAAAAAATTATAATTTATTTTTATATTAATTGAGAATCAAATTTATAAATTCTATTTCCACCTCATTCTTCCTTAGCCAAAAAATAGTACTACATGCTTCATGCATGGAAAATAGGTGCAACCTACCCAATAATTATCTCATATATATATACTTGTTGCATGTGCTATTCAATTTAGAGTTGTGTTCATTGCACATAGAGTATACAAAGCACATTGCTCTCAAATATACTATAAATGTGACTTTATGACTTTATTTGAAAACGTGACATCAAATCATGTTTTTAGTGTATTGTTAGATTGTGTGTAAAACAAGTTTTTTCCCTTCAATTCAATTTATTCTCCCACACAAAAAAAAAAAGAGAGAGAGAGAGAAAGAGAGAGAGAGAGAGAGAGAGAGAGAGAGAGAGAGGGTTCAACTTCTATCTGCATTCCTCCTGTTCAACCATTCATAGGTAAATAGTTGAATTATGATCTATCGAAAATTAGTACTGTAGCTTCTTGATAGCCTGATACCGTTATGATCAAAAATAATTCTGACTCATATATATTGGTTAAACGAGTCAAAAAATTTCATGATCATTTTTGTCTATGTAATAATTATTTCCCAAAGTAATTTATGAGATGAGCCATAGTAAATTTCATCAACTTCTTAACGTGAAACAAGTCCAAAACCCGTGAAGCAGGTTTCTTTAGAATTAATGCCACTGGAGATGGAAACTGGAAAAAAAAATCTAGTCATGAATGATGAAACAATAGAAATACTTTGCTTTCTGGGTGGATAAAGTAAAAGAAACATAAAAAAATAAAATTGACTCCTACGCCCACCGGGATTTCCTCCATTCTAAGTTAGTACCTTTCATCAAATCCAATATTCTGTTGTTAATATAAAAAATGTTCAATCAATTAAGATATATATATATATATATATATTTTTTTTTTTTTCATGAAGAAAAACTATAGTGCAAAGCTCACGCAAGAGACATTTTGGGGGTGCTTTTATGTCCTGTCCAGATTTCAACATCATCATATGCGACACATGACCTTTCAATCTACCAACCCAACATTAAAGGCAAACACTTACTTCTATCTAAAACTCAATCCCCGTTCCTTTCCTTGTTTTTTTTTTTTTTTTTTTTTTTGTCCTTGTCCTAAAATTTATAGCTTTTCCTTATTCTTTTTTTTTTTTTTTTTGGCTTTTAGTTATAAAAGTAGAAAGGAATTTCATTTTAAAGCTCTATTATATATAGGAAAAAGAAGACCCTTTTTTATGAGGTAAAAGGGAGAACTTTGATTTTAAATTCCTTTATGTATGTACACTTTTATTATACAGTGTCAATGGCTACTGTAATAAGCCTTGCACGGATTGTAGTAAATTAATAATAAGACCAACTGTTGGATCGATCTTGTTGTTTAAATAATAAATAAAGGTATATACAATAGAATTATTTTATTCATATCTCACAAAGGCACCAATCAATCTCCCCAAGTCATTCGTCACAACTCACAACCATTCCCCTACGCTTTAGCGATCTTGATGATGTGATAGTGGGCAAATTGATGAATTTGACTTCTTATTAACTATTTTTTTTTTTTTTTTAAAAAAAAAGATGATGAATCTGTGACTATAAGAGAGAATTTTTCTGGTATTAATCAATAAGCAGTGATTAGCTGTGCCAAAATTCGTGTAGATGCGGTTCAGTATGCAACATGCTTCTGTTTTTTCTGTAATTCTGTGTTTTTTTCCTTGGGTGGGTTGGTACATATGCATCTAGCTAGCCACGTCTAAAATGAAACCTGCCAAATTTATTTACTTCAAAAAATATGTATATAAAAAAACCAAAACAACTTATAAATAGGGGGATGGGATGCGACCAAAGACAAAGAGGGAGTGATCCTATACTCTAGGCCTAAATCCCTGGCATGTTTGAATTGAGAAGAAAAATGGAAGGGAAAAAAGATGATATAAGAACCCTTGTGATTAAAGACATTAAAATCATTTGTTTTCAAATCATATTATCTATATATATATTAAAAACCGAAGCCTCTGAAACTCTCATAATTTTCCACATCATCATTTTAATTTATAATTTTTTTTAATTTTTAAAACTAAATAGTGAGAGAGTCCTAACAAGAGTCTCGCTCCTTTTTTTTTTCCTTATCATTTTAATTTATAAAAAATTTTAATTTGTTAAACTAAATAGTGAGAGGGTCCTAATAGGAGTCTCTCTCTTTTTTCCTTAATCCTAATAGGAGTCTCTTTTTTTTTCACATGAGTCTTTTTTTTTTTTAAACCTAAAGTGAGCTCTTAAAAAAAAAAAAACTAACGTGAGATCTAATTTAAAAAAAAATTATTTTTTTAATCCTAATTTTAACGTACGTCTTTCAAAAAGTTAAAATTTTCAGTTTTATATTATATATAAATATTATTATCTATATATATATATATATATATATAACCGAAACCTCTGAAACTCCCACAATTTTCCACATCATCATTTTAATTTTTAATTTTTTTTTATTTTTAAAACTAAATATTGAGAGAGTCCTAACAGGTTTCTCTCTTCCTCTTTTTTCCTCATCATTTTAATTTATAAAAAATTTTAATTTGTTAAACTAAATAGTATGAGAGTCCTAATAGGAGTCTCTCACTTTTGTCCTTAATCCTAATAAGAGTTTCTTTTTTTTTTTTTTTACGTGAGTCTTTTTTTTTTTAAAACTAAAGTGAGCCCTTAAAAAAAAAAACTAACATGAGGTCTAATTTAAAAAAACAAAATATTTTTTAATCCTAATTCTAATGTAAGTCTTTCAAAAAGTTAAAATTTTCAGTTTTATATTATATATAGATAATAACAATAATGTGGCAAGTTCTAAGAATACGGAAATGCAATTTGTAGATCTACTTCAAGATAACATAGATTAGATTGGTAGTGGATAGTAGATATAATTGCAGTTGAATATTATGTAAAGTTATCACCATAGAATAGCCCACGTCGAAATGTGTTATGTGAAACCAATGATATGAAAGAAAAAAAAATTTTCTAAATCATTATATTGAAGAAATTAGTTATTTTCATTCATTTTCAAATTATACATTTTTAAAATTTAAGTTTTTAAGTAAAATAAGTACTTTTTATTTTTATTTAACTATCCCGTGCATCGCACGGGTTAGCGACTAGTATATAATAAAAGTTGGGCTTAGACACCGTGGTTGCGCCACATGGCTTCACAAAATTGCAGAAATTTTCTTAAATTTTTAGATTTTAAGAAAAATATATATAAGTTTTGTAGTTCACGCGTTAGATATTAGAGTCCCTCACATGCACAAAGACAATAATAAATCAAGTAATGAAAGAATGTAGTATTTGATTTACAACTATAACAATTGTGTCTATCTAAAATGTTATCAACAAAGCCTAAAATTAATATAATAGAATTACCTAAGGATAGAATTTAAATAAAAAAGAAAGATAAAAAAAGTAAAAGAAAAAAAAAAAAAAACGATCTTTTGCCGACTTAAGCAATCCAAGTCCTACTTGGATGCTTATCAAAGAGTCCTACTTGGATTCAATAATTATGCTCCACCGCACAAAAATAAATTGTTACTGAAAAATATTTTACAATTGGATTATATATTATTCATATAATCCAATTTATATACCAATTGTGACTCACATGCACAAAGATAAGAAGTTGACCGTATATATCCCAGAGAAAAATAACAATGCTGAGAAACCGTATATATCCTAGAAAAAAAAAAAAAAAAAAAAAAAAAAAAAAAAAAAAAAAAACAAACAAACGTTGTTGGTGAAGATAAGAAGTTGACCGACAGAGAAAAACTCAGTAGATATAATAAAAGTATATACCAATTGTGACTAGAGTGGATTTCTATTTATTTATACCAATTGTGAAGATAAGACCCGATGAGGTTCACGTGGCCCAGCAATTGGCATATCACATTGTGGTTTAATTAGCTTTAGACTTTTTGTTCATATAAAATTCTTCAATGTGGAGTGTGTGTGTGTGTATATATATATATATATATATATATCAAATAATTCATAATTAATACTCATCATACGGTTTCTTTGCGCTATTATTTTTTTCTTCTACCTACAATCTCTACTATTCTTTTCTTCTACCTACAACTTTACGAGTATGTATTTGTTTACTCTACTTTTTTTTTTCCCATCAAATTGAATATATTTTGTGTATTTGTTTAAGTTGATTTCCTTAAGTTTAATCCAATTTATATTTTGTGTATTTGTTTAAGTTGATTTCCTTAAGTTTAATCCAATTTAGAGAATTGTTATGGATTGATGTTTATAGTATTTTTTTTAATTATATATTATAATATGTTTTTAATTTTAATTGCCGTTAAAGGGCTTGAATCAGATTAGTGCCTCCATGAACATATTAGAAAATATTTTTAGTTATAACAGACCAACTAATCAGGTTAGTACAAACCAATGAGGCTGCATTGCAAAAATATTATTTTTTTTTAAATATATTATACTCTTTGCAATTGTTGTGCATCTTATTAATATGTTTTTTTTTTAATTAAAACCTAATTATCAAACATAGAAAGTTTAAAATAAATTAAAAGAAATGTTATAAGAACAACTTTAATATGTTAAAACAATAAATGAAAAGTTTATAAGAACAAATAATATGTTATATTTATCTAATAAAATCATTGTAATTAAATATAACAAATAACATGTTATATTTATTACCCTTCCTACCTATTTATGATACTATACATCTTAAATTGCCAAATATCAAACTTTTCAATTGGAAGGATAAAAATCTTCTCTAATAGTTTTTTTTTTTTTTTTGGTTTTTCTCTTGCAATAGGTCTCTGAATATTTATTTTTCCATGATTTATATTTCATTGAGTCCAAACATATTTCCTATTTTGTTATTACAACCATTTGATTAAATGAAATCAACACTAAAACAAATGATTTAAATATCAAAATAAGAAATAAAAATTAAATTTCTTTTAAGTATACAAGTACAATTTATTTTTTAATCTTAAATTTTGAATTAATTATTTTTTTATTTTATTTGTTATTAAATTTAATTATATTATCAAAATATTTTTTATTAAGCCGTGCATCGCACGGGCATAATACTAGTATTACACTAAAGTTTATGTATATTAGACTGAAATGAGAATAAAATGTTTGTTTCGGGGTGGGGCGGCTAAAATAAGTTATAAAGGCTATAAAGTTGGATCTTTGAGGCTTTCAAAACAAATTTATTATCAACTATAACTTTTCAGCTAAGTATGTGCTGTACTTTTATTCTATACACTATACTAATTCATCTCTTTCACAACTCTGCGTTTTTTAATATCAAGCTCGTATCATATCGATTCAAAATCTAATAATAAATTATTTTACCACCATATCAATTTAAAATATAACATAAAAATTTGTATTCATGTACTATTTGCTTATATATAATAAGAAAAATAGAAAGAAAAAAAATCTAGTACCATAAATTATTACACAACTTTTTTGTTATAGCTGTGATATGGCAATACCTAAATGGTGAAGAAAAAATGATGAGTACATGTGTAAGTGATAAACTACTCACAGTCTGTTATATCAAAATTGTGAAATTAGTTTGTAGTCCTAGAAGCACTTAAAAAATAAGAAATAGAGTGAAAGGTGGAGGAAATGGGGGAAAATATTTAGAGAGAGAGAGAGAGAGAGAGAGATAAAGAAAAGTAATGCGGCATTGAGTAATGCTATAGGCATAAACAATTTTACAAATTATTGATATAACAAATCCTTATTAGTTCTCATTTGGATCCACTACTAACATCATTTTTTTTACTTATAATAACCATTCACCACATCAGAAATTTGTAAAAAAATTTGTGGTTTTAGCATTTTCTATGTGGCATTTGACAAGTGGAAAAACCAAGAAAAATGTTAAACAAGAGATGATTATCATCCCACGCAAAATCTCAATTTTTCTCAAAATTGGCCAAAACAAACCAAAATTATCAGAATGCACCAAAACACACTAGAATTTGAATCAAGATGGAATGAAGGTGTTTAGTATACTAGTTCTAATATTGATATGAAATATTCCACTCATTTCAACAAAAATGTAATGGAATTGACAACTATGCTCTATGCCAGTAAAAACCCCCCAAGAAGCTACGATAGCAAGCAAAATTTGGCATGTACTGTATAGCTTGGCAAAAACACTTTAAATGTTTGTTTATTTCTTTGTGCATGTGTGTGAAATGTGAATGCAACAACTCCTTTTTAAAGTTGGGCTTGTCACAAATGAGAGCTTAGTTGAGGCAACGATCTTTGTTAAAGACCTTGATGATTGTGTAGTTGATATAGTTTTCAAAGCATGGAAGAGGTTGACATTGCAACAAGCTATGTACGTCAACGCCAATTGTGATGAGGAAAAGATTAAAGTGAGCAAGGGAGAAGCCCAATTTGGAGATGGTGGTGGTCTTGCCTACTTTGCCTTTGCCCCCAACGTAATTATTACCATGTTGATTTTACCCAACGTGATCTCCAATTAGGTTTTTTTATGGTTGAGGAAGAATGCTTGTGTGTTTATGGTCATCGTAGGTGGTGGTAGCAATTAGTGGCAATGTGGTTGTCAATTGTGGCTTTGGGTAACGCCGTAGGAGTGTACAGCCAACCTATCAAAACCGACCTGACCCGACCTAACCCAACCCGTCGGGTTGGGTCGATTTTTAGGACTTAGTGAGTTGGGTTGGGTCACAATTTTTTTTTTTTTCTGATAACGGGTCGGGTTGGGTTCAGGTCATAAAATTCCAAACTCACCAAACCCGACTCGACCAACCCATATATTTAATATATATTTAAAATAGATTATATAATTAAATAATTTTTTTTCTATATAAAAGTCAATTAGTTCTCACAAACCCTAGAACATTTTCTCTTAATGTGCCCCCTCCCACTCCCCTCTCCCACTTCACTTCCTTTTGAATTCTAACCCTCTCTCCCACTATTGAGCCACTACGGTCCATCAACTATTATCACAGCCACGGTAGTGGTTCAATCTTTTTGGTGGTAGCTCTCTCTTCAGGTATTAGGTAAAGTTTCTCAATGTTTTCTCTCTCTCGCTCTATTTCTCTTTCTCTCGCTCTTCTCTCTCTCTCTCTCTCTCTCTCTCTCTCTCTCTCTCTCTTACCATGGTGGATCAATATTTATTTTTTGCTTTGTTGATTTCTTAGTTTTCTTTTTATTGATTTTTAAATGATTTCGCATTGTCTCAACCACAGGTCTTTTTCTTACGCTGGTGGTTCTCTCTTCTGGTGTTAGGTATAGGTACTTGGGTTTCTTTCTCTTGCTCTATTTCTCTTTTTCTAGCTTCTCTCTCTCTTCTCTCCCACACTATCTGCTTATCTCTCTTGCCGTGGTGGATCAATGTTTAGCTTTTGGCTGATTTTTAAATGTTTTTGCTTTGCCTCAACTTACAGGTCTATTTCTTACTCTACAATATTTTGTCTTGCCGACTTGTAGTGTCCCTTTCTCTCTATCTTGCTTTGCAGGTTTGTTTCTGTCTAGCCCTCTTCCTATTGTTTTTACTATTGTAATTTAGTTATTAGTGTTGTTTGTCTTTAAGGAGTTACATTGATACAAATCTTTAGGTTTTTTAATATATTTATATTTATATTTTTTTCTGCTCAATTTAAAAATAATAGTAATAAAAAAAAATGTCTAACTCATGGGTTCAACTTGATCCAACCCGACCCATGTGGGTTGGGTTGGGTTGGGTTGAATTTTTATTTTACCCACCATAATAGGTTTGGTCAAAAAATTCTCTTAACCCAGCTCATGTACACACCTAGGTAACGACATGGAAGTGACTATTTGTGTTGGTGGTTTGGTCAAAAGAGAGTACAATAGGTAGGTTTGAAAAGATGACTTGCAATTTTTTTTTTTTTTAAGTGACTTTTATGTTAAAATTTTCCAAAATTATGCTTATTCAAAGTGTGGTATATGTTTGTGTTTTTATTTTTGATAAACTTATGATATCCACTGTAACATGATTATTGTTTTTTATCATCAAGCTAAGACATTATTTATTTATTTATTTATTTATTATATATGAGTGAGGTTTGAACCACAAATTTATTACTCAATTACTAAAGATTTTACCAATTGAACTACCTGAAACCTCGTCCTGAATATAGATATTGATTACTAATTACTCTTTTACGAATTGGCTCTCTAATAAGGACAACATATTTGATATATATGCACCTACGATACTTTGTATCTTCCCTTTATCAGTTGCAAAACTTGTATTTTAGTTAAGGTAGGAAGATGTAATCTTAGTTGGACTTGTTCTAAATTTATGTGCAAATTTTTGACAATTTTATTGTTATTTTTGCTTTGCTGGCTATGAAAAATATGCACGTCCATCTCTTGGGATTTTGATGTAAGTTTCAGCCTAGGATCAAAAACCTCATAGTTGATGGTTCTTCCAGAGTTACAACATAGGGTGATTTCTATTAATTCAAAACATTTACTTAACAATTTTATAACAAAGGGTGTAATGTTTAAAAAAAATGATATTAGTAATGAATTAGATTAAAAACAAGAAACAGCTTATATTTTAGGATTTATCGTGAAAATATTGTACAATGTATTTTATTTTTTTTATTAATATTTTATGGGTCATGCTAACAAGTGCCCTTAGGGTAATAATTAATAATTTATTTTAAGAAAGTTTTGACACTACTTTTATGGGAAATGAAAAAAAAACTGTCAGAACATTATTTTTTTTTCTTAAAATAATCATTATCCTAAGGACATTCACTAGCATTTCTCATTTTGTATTATCGCTGTTGTTAATTAATAATGGTAGTATTAATAAGTCAATAATTATAGTATTTAATTAATTAGGTAAACACGTGGCAAGTTTTTATCGGTGGAGTATAGAGTGAAGCAGGAAAAGTGGAACAGAAGATTTAGATTCGTTATGCCCAACATCTCGTGATCTGGACTTAGTTAGAAAGAGTAAAATATACATGCAGTGTTGGATCTGGAAAATTATTGAATACTCTGGGAGTACTATAAATGCGTATTCCTCCTTCTCACATGAATTGTGGGTCCTACCATAAATTTAATTAATAGGACCTACAATTATATAAGAGGAGAGAGTATGCATTTATAGTACTCCGGAAGTAGCCAATAATTACCGTTGGATCTGGATCTTGCATTTAAGTAGTAGCAGACAGTGACCGGCACGTTTGAGTTTTGATTGTGTATAGCAGAGTTGACCTATACCTGTCGTGAGATCATAAGAGCATCCACAACAGTAGAGTTAAAAATTTAGCTATTTGGCACCACAAAAAAGTTACTTCATCTATTTTACCTATATACATACTGCAGCAGTGGATCTATTTTAGATTTTAATACAAGAAAATAATATAAACATCACAAAAAAATAAGATACTTACTGTAATAAAATAATATATCCATTACATACAACCATCACAGCCACACACACAATCGAGGAGGGAATAAAATTTTTTTTTTTTTTAGCTCTAAGCTACCGTGCACATTTATAAATAGATGTGCACTGTAGCAATGAAACTAAAGAAAAATAGTTTTAGCACCACTACTGTATAGTTATTTTTGTATTTTGGTAAAGTTAAAATAGTTATATAACTTTTTAGTTTCATTGTTGGAAATACTGTAAAGGAACGTACAAGATTTGTGGGACCCAGTTTAGAATTTTTTTTGGGGTAATCACAGATCACGGGACCCACCAGTGCTGCTGTCGCCCATTAGATCCTCTCTTAATAAAAGTCCAAGATGACGATTTAATTTTCAATTGATTTTTCAAGAAAAAGGGGCATGAATTAATTAGTCGGTGTTTGTTTGATTAGGGGGCACGTGCTTTTTTTTTTTTTTTTTTTTCACGCGGCAAATTCTCTGTAATTGCACCGACATTCACTACCATGGCCAAAGGCACTAATTAAAAGTCTAAAAATTTATATTTTAAGGAAAAAAAAAAGAGTTAGTATAAAACAAAAACAAATTGACTGATTTTGAGAATCCTTTTTTGTTTTCTCTTGATTAACCGCGTATATATTGTCATGAATCATGATGCTTTTTTTTTTATTGGATAAATCATGATGATGCTTAACTACTCATGGTGTTTGATTAGGTCTTAAAAAAAGGCAATATATTATTAGATCACGAACATTGGTATTTTTCTTTATTTAATCGAAGTTATATCAAGGGATAATTACAGTAAACCCACTTGTGCTATGGCCCGTTTTCACTTTACCTACCCGTGGTTTAAAACTTTACACTTTGCCCACCTGAGGTGCCTTCCGTTAGAGATCTGTTACCCACCTCTCCCTTTGCCGTTAGAAAAACACATTTTTACGAAAAAACAAACATAACAAAGATCAAAAAGTTAAAATTTTTTATTACTTAAGAACTTTTTGAGAACAAAACACAAAGAAGATTCAGCGCTTTGAGAATCAGAACCGCGAGCATGAAGAAATGGATACGGAACACAGTTAATAGCTTCTTGTACAAAACGGAGATCCAGAGTCCGGCGAGGAAGAAATAGCCCAAGGATAACAAGAAGTAAACCCTAGGTAAAATCGTTTTTCCGGCGCAGAGATAGTCTCGCCGTTGACTCTTCCCGTCGAGATTGCACATCGCCAATCTCACATCCATCGAAACCTTGGGCTGGTTCCCGACACAGTTGGCGAAAACCAGTGCGAACTGATCGGCGTCGGTCTCAATAAAAACCATACTGAAGCTGTCGCCGTTTTTCTTCAGGTTTGAGAAAGTGAAAATCGGCTTGACCAAATCAGAGAGGAGAGCGCATGTGACTTCTCCGCCTTCGAGTTGCTGGAGCACGTGCATCCATGCGTCTCCGGTACAGAGAAAGAACCTGACTTTTGATAGGTCCGCATTCGGGTCGGATACATCGATCCCGGACACGTTGAGTTCGAGGCGACCCATGTGGGTGAACCCGAACTCGTCGAAAGGGATTATGGGACGGACGACGGATCTGGGTGTTGCGGATCTCAGCGAAGGAGAGGGAAAGAGAGAGGAGGAGAAGGAAGGAAAGGAAAACGGATCGGGAGGAGAGAGAAAGAGCCATTGGATCTGAGGGCTGAGGTGAGAGACAGAAAGAGAGAGAGAAAGAGAACTCTCAGATCTAAAAGTAGTTCAAAAGATTCATAAATCAACAGTATTTGGGTCAATATCGGGGAACTTCTCAAGCTTTCTGCATCAATATAGTTCAAAAGATTCAAGAGATTTAAACACAAATACTGTTGATTTGTGTTTTGTTCTCAAAAAGTTCTTAAACAATAAAAAATTTTAACTTTTTGATCTTTGTTATGTTTGTTTTTTCGTAAAAATGTGTTTTTTTAACGGCAAAGGGAGAGGTGGGTAACAGATCTCTAACAGAAGGCACCTCAGGTGGGCAAAGTGTAAAGTTTTAAACCACGGGTAGGCAAAGTGAAAACGGGCCATAGCACATGTGGGTTTACTGTAATTATCCCTTATATCAAAAAGAGTTTTACAAAATTTTCACCTGGAATGATGTAAAATCACATTAGAGTATATTTCAAGCCATTACCCATGCTTACGTGGAGTACGAAAATACATTATAATTCTAAAAGTTAGAGAAGTATTACGTCCACAATATTTTCACAACGTTTTTATAACATATTATAGGTAGTTAGTTGTTACTAGCATATAGTCCGTACTTACGCACGGAAATTTTAACAATTGTGATGTTAAGATGTTCATCTTGGAAGATTCAGTTTTCACATTGAACTTAGAATCTTCTTGGAAGCACCAATGAAGTGGTAATATATGAGAGTGTGAAGTAAGGAAGAGTGTGATTGAACATTGTGTTTGAACCCGGCCTAGATTTTAGAAATCCGAAAGAAGAAGGGGAGGGTAGTATGTGGATCTAGTTGGTAGAGGTTGAGAGAGAAGGACGAGATATAGGATGACGATATGACATTAGAAGGAGATGATGTTTTACTTTTATAGTCTTTTTCATTGAACTCCTTAGTTTTGGTAGTGGGCAGGTGAGATGTTCACCCATAAAAGTGTGTAGGTGAGATGTTCTTGCTTAGGTTAATGAGCATTATCATTGTGGTTTTTTTTAGCTTCCGTGTTAAATGTTAATGCATCATTTATTTGGGCACAAAAATTAGAAAATTTAGATAAGATACATGACACAAAATTAGAGTCCAATTTATAATCTAATTAGATTTTTTTTTTGAGTTTTGGTTAGGACAAGTGGTGCAAAATTGAGAATCCAAATCTAGACACATGGCACAAAATTGAAACTCTAATTTGGAATTTTATTTGAGTTTCTCTCTGCTTCACCTATTATTATACATACATATATATATATATATATATATATATAGATTAGTTCAAATTTAAACTTACCACTAAATTACTCTTTTATCCCACCAATAACAACTTACCATTTAGGATTTATTATGAAAATATTGTGAACATAGCATTTCTCTAAGAATTATTTTATAACAAATAATATGGTAAGCTAAAAGAAACTTCGTAGCTCAATTCGTCGATACTTCCTTGTATTTTCAACAAAAATATTCAAAATTTGAATTCTCCCAATCTCTCACCCCAATTATCAATGTATAATATATACAGTTATACACCACGATAAGATAGAACATCTTAAAAAAAAAATCCAAATGAATATTATTGTTTAAAACCAAGGAAATCAAGCTCCCTCTATAATTTTTTTTAATAAAAAAATTGATGATTATAATGGAAAGAATTAATTGAACTGTAGATGTAAACATTAAAAACACGGTAAAATGTCAGTTTGAACTACAATGATTTTGACACTCCCCCTATAACTAGAGTTCACTCCTCTATGAGACTGCAGATTCCGAAAGGCCAGAAGACGTTTTTAACAATTCCCTAAAATATGAGAAATTCTGGCGCTACACTCAAAACACAACTTTTCCCATAACTTGCTCATGTGGTGAGTTATGGTTGGTGGAGGGGTGATCCATACGGGCGAGTTGTGGGTAAAGTTGTAATTTTAGGTGTGGCGTTAGAATTTTTCCTAAAATATTTGTCACCTTTTAGTGATAGATGAACGGTCAATTCTAATGATTAGGCTAATGTAACATATATTGTATTTCTGTGGAGGGTAAGAATTAGTGAAATCGATACTATAGCTTGGACCAAAAACAACATAAACTTCCCTACAAGTCTTGTTAGAGTCACTTGCTGCTATGCCGTTTTCAAAGCTAGCCAGATATCAGTGTTGATTTCTTTCTTCTTTAGTAAAATTGACCACAGAGTGGGTTTGCGTGAGTTTCTTGCTTTCAATGGTAGGTGAATTTTATGTTACTTGTTTCTCTCACAGTAGCTGTTATACCATTGCTATCATTATCCCTTGCACATCATTATGAACTGCCTACACTGCATAACATAATTAATTACATGGTAATACATCTATAATCTTCACGAAATTATGTCAACATCGATCGTTGTCTAACCCTAGACAATAGATTTAGTATCATGTATGTATAACATTAATTTCTTAACAAAAAGATTTATTTACATATATGGGGGCTTAAAGTATATATGAACTACAACATTTTAAATTTTCCTACTGTTTTCATACAAATTTGGTAGAGTCGCTTCACTCGCTTGTTCACTAGTGTTTGAGTGCTACTATTTAAAGGTGATGATTTACCGTTACACTTGAAATTCATTACATGCATATACTGATGTATCGTACAAAATCGATAAGATCCACAAATTTGTGTTTTAAAAGCATCCATTAAAAGTCTTACAATGTGGTTAAGCATTTACTTTATGGTACCTTTTTATACTGAGTTTGAGTTATTTTATCCTTACTCCTTAGTACTCTTTTATAATATCTTCTGTATTTTTTGAGAGTACGGTATAAGTTTTTTTTTTAATAATTACAAAAACAGACATGAGTTATTTGTGCATGTGAGAAAATTTATGACAAAATAAAAAAATTTTGAAAAGAGGAAAAAAAAAATCTTGGGTTATAATGAAATGTGGCAAAAATTGCCATTGGATTTGATGTAAATAATAAATGCTATTGAGTTATTTAGGGATGTCCAAGGGTTGAGTTGGATCGGGTTTGGGCTCAACTTGCACCCGACCCGACCTAATTGGGTAAAGCAAATCTCAACCCATTGTTGACCAGAGAGGATGATTAGATCAGGCGGATTAGGTTTTCAATGGCTAGCGGCTGGGTTGTTCAACATTGGAGATTTGGAAAACGACAAAGATCAAGCGATATACTAGCAAAAAATGGTGAAAATTTGGTGAGATGCTAGATCCGAAAAAAATCTCGCCAAATCTAGTGAGATCTTGCCAAGTTTGGTTGAAAATCTTGTTGGATCTAGCTGAGATCTTGCCAAACATGGCATAGATCTTGTTCAAATTGGCAACTCTTGTTGGAAAATGCTTAGGGTACGTTTGGTACACTGAATGAGGATTACAATAGGAGTTGTAATCTTTATTACTAGTAATAAAATGTGTTGTAATGTAATAACTAAACCTATTCATTAGTTTGGTTGTGAGTTATAACATTAGAATGAAACTTAACATTTATTTTAGGAAATATCTTACTCATACAATTATACTTTCTTAAAAATTATTATTTTTAAATTTAAGAGAGATATGTGTTATTTTTTATGATTTTTTATTCTTATAATTATTAGATGTATATGGAAAGTATATTTATTTAGAAATATATTAAGTTTTGAAATTAATGCACTTACTAAGGAATAGCTAATACAATCTTTTAAAGAGGAATAATTATTCCTCATTTTGAAGAATAGTTATTCATAAAGAATGACTATTCCCTGTAATAAAAATATAACCAAACTAAAGAATTACTAAACCATAGGAATAACTATTACATTACAACACCTATTACAGTCTACCAAACATGCCCTTAGTTCATCAATCGGTTCAAGTTATTTGAGTTTTGGAGGAAGAGACCCACCATTCAACTTGCTAGTGTTGGTTTTTGGAGGAAGACACCCAGCGTTGATCGCTAGAGTGGTCGGAATGGGTAACGGTCAACTCAGGTCTAATTGATTTGTACAAGTGGTTTGGGTTTGCTGAACAACCCTAGAGTTATTGTTTGGGTGACTTGAGTTGTCAAGACTAAAATTATTGTCACCCCAAAAAGAAAAACCTATTTAAGAATAAGAATAACCGTAATTCAAATGAATGTATTTTTAACTCTAATAAATCAATTAAAAAGGTTTTTTAATTTTTTTTAAGAAGAACTGTATTTTTAGTTTTTTACTAAGAAAACTAAAAACTCTTATCCATTTTTATCAATATAAATGAACTAGATTAATTTATCAACGAAACATGACCAACTTCTAGTTATCATAATTGAAAAGAGACCTAATTTTTTTAATTTATACATCTAAAATTAACTTATTTACAATTTTATAAAAATAACCATATTTGTACTGATTTATATATATTTTTTCAAATCCATAAATCAATACAAAACATATTCTTACAAAGAAATTAGAAATACTTGTAAAAGAAACAAAAAAGGATCCTTAAAATATGTTTGGAAGGCATATATTGTTAGAATCCGACAAAGAAAAGAGAAAAACATAAGTAGCGGCTAGTTCGCGAATTTACCACGAATTTAAGGCGGTCGAATAGGCTATGATCCCTCTTCTTGTCTTTAATAAAATCCTTTTGACTTATTTCTTCCTTTCAATCTAAAGTTATTTCTTCTCTTTCCAATTCCCCACTGATTTCACGCTTCTCTTGTGGCTCTCTCTCTCTCTCTCTCTCTCTCTCAAATTCAACAATCACAATTATAATAATAATAAAACTGAATAGAATATTTAATTCAATACCAAGCCACTCTCTCTGTCTCCGTCTCTCTCTCTCTTTCTATAAATTCTCTATTTTTTCCTTTTCTCTCTCTTTCATTTCTTACAAGCAAACCATTTATTCCTCTCTATCTAAAGAAAAATGGAAATGGAGGACTAGCTTCAAGCTCTTCTGCTTCCACTCAGATCTGCTTCAATTTTTGATTTTTTTTTTGATCCCATAAGGTATAACTCTAAAATCCACATTACATAATTCGGTCTCTCATCAGATTCAGCTTTTTTTTTTTTTTTTTTTTGCATTTCCTTTGTTTGAATGCTCACATTTCTCAGCTAGATCATTGCTAGATTTTCTCATTTTCATTCTTTAATCTTGTTCATTTCCACAATTCTCACCCAGATCTAATGCAATCTCGTTGCTTTTGTCTGTTTCTCATTCCAATGTTTCAATTTTTGATTAATTTTTTGGTGGCAGAGAATGTTTCAGTGTCTTGCTTATGCGTTTCTTGCTAAGATCGTTGTAGATCTATTTAGGTGCCATCTCTTGGTATATTATTATTTTTATATGATTCTGAATAAGCTGCATGTATTGAGCTTCGAGTTTAGTGAATCTTATTGATTAACAGTTACCATCTTGATTGTGTAATTGGTATTGGTGTGTGTCTTTGTCTTTTTCGGTTGATATGTCTTCATTAAATGTTTGAATTTGGTAATGCATTTAATGGGGTTTTGTTATTACAAACTTTGGACCTGTCTGTATTGATTTTGCTATTAATGTTGTGAACTAATTAGATCTACAGTAAGGCAATTCTGTTGGATCTGTGGTGTTCTGTTTTTTCTTTGGTTTATGTGAGATGGGTTTGATTTTGTTTCCCATTTACAGGTGTTAAAATTTTTGCAGAAGTAGTTGTGGTGAGAGAAAATGGCTTTAGGGAAGTATAGTAGAGTAGACAATAGGAGATCCTCATCCTCGAGTTACTGCTCGACGGTGACGATTGTCATTTTTGTGGGGCTTTGCTTGGTTGGGGTTTGGATGATGACATCCTCGTCGGTGGTTCCTGTTCAAAATGTGGATGTGCCCCAGGAGAATAAGAATGAGGTGAGTGAACCAGTGAACAAGAGCAATGAGGGTAATACTAAGCAATTTGAGGATAATCCTGGTGATTTGCCTGAAGATGCGACGAAAGGGGACAGTACTGTGAATTCTGAGAATAGCTCTAATTCACAAGAAAACCAAGAAGAGAAGCCTGAGGAAAAGATTGAAGAGAAGATAGAAGATAAGCCTGAGGAAAAGATTGAAGAGAAGATAGAAGAGAAGTCTGAGGAAAACACTGAGGAGAAACCTGAGGAAAGGTCTGAAGAGAAGCCAGAGGAAAAACCTGAAACAAATGAAGATAACAAGCCAGACGATGTTTCAAACACTGAAACAGGAAATGGAGAAAATAAAACAGAAGATGGGGAGTCTAAGAAGGATAATGAAGAGAAGAATTCAGATGGGGCCGAAACCAAAAAAGATGGAGGTGAGAATGGTTCTGATGGACAAGGTGATTCTGAAGAGCGTTCTGGTGAGAAAAAATCCGAGTCCAAAGATGGCGAGCTGAAATCTGATTCAAATGAGAGTGAGAAGAAATCAGAGAACTCGGGCGAAGCAAAGGATGGAGAGAAGGTGAATGGTCAGATAGAGGAGAAGGTGGAGCAAAACGATAACAAGGAGTCAAATGATAGCTCGGGTGGGAAAAAGGAAAATGAACAGCCCAAAAACCAGAGTCCAAATGAGGTATATCCTTCTGGGGCTCAGACAGAGCTTTTGAATGAAACTACCACTCAAAATGGGGCTTGGTCAACTCAAGCGACGGAGTCAAAGAATGAAATGGAGGCTCAAGCTCCTACAGAACAGACTGGTTATGGTTGGAAAGTCTGCAATGTCACTGCTGGGTCTGATTACATCCCCTGCCTTGACAATTTGCAAGCAATTAGGAGTCTTAGAAGTACTAAACATTATGAACATAGAGAGAGGCACTGTCCTGAGCAAGCCCCCACCTGTCTTGTTTCTCTTCCCGAAGGATATAAACGTTCAATTGAGTGGCCTAAAAGCAGGGAAAAGGTATTCAATAAATTGATATGCAAGTGCATTTGTACTTTTTGCTTTCTATTCCTAGGATGAACTAATAAAGTGCATTCCTGCAGATCTGGTACTATAATGTTCCCCACACTAAGCTTGCAGAAATTAAGGGCCATCAGAATTGGGTGAAAGTGAGCGGTGAATATCTTACTTTCCCTGGTGGTGGGACCCAATTTAAGCATGGTGCTCTTCATTACATTGAATTCATAGAGGGTGTAAGTGATTTGATCCTCATAAACTCATTCTGCCCATTCTTGCTTCCTTAAATTTGTACATTAATTAATTGCATTATTTCTTATCCTATTGATTTGGATTCAACAGCTGGTTTCATTTTATTGTCTCTCTTCTTAATCCCCTCTTTGTTGGAGAGAGTTGGAAATGGCTGTCTGTGTGTTACTGGAATATCGTTCGATACACACTACAGAAGATTAAAATATGACTTTGTTTTTGAAATTTTCTTCCTTTAAAAAAAAAAATTTATTTATTTATTTATTTAATTTTTAAAATTTTTAATTCATGTAATGGTAGATGTTAGTATAAAACTATGTTTGGGAGTTTTTATAGAATGGAATGGGTAGATCGTAAAAGAATGGATTGGGATATGGTGTATTTTCTGTGTTGGGGTTGGGGAGTTAATAAAAGAGAGAAATGTAAAGAAAAGAAATATGTAATTTTAGTATTATACCCTTCACCTTTTATTTGTCTTTTCTTAGAAAGGGACAAAATCAATATTTCACATCCATTTCATTAAGGAATGAGTGTTCCTTCCACTTTCATTTCATTAAAATTATGCTTGTTCCTTCCAATTTTATGAGGAATGCTTAGGAGGAAATGGAAAGTAAATAGTATTTCCGCCTAGCTATTCCATTCCTTCCTACAAAACTCCCATATAGGAGAATAATTGAACTGTTCCTTAAAAATCCATTTCACTCATTTAATTCCTCCCAAACAAGCTGTAAGGGGGTAAACAAGTTGTAAGGGGGTAAAGCTTGAACCTAGCCGTTAGACACCTGCAGATGAAGCTTTTCCATTAAGGTAAAACTTTTGTTTCATTCATCTTTTAATGGATCATTTGGAACTCTGGACAACAATGAAAATGGTGTGTATGTGTGGACGTTTTTGGTTATGATTTTATAAAAATTGTTAATGTTCTTTGGCAGTTGATGGGCACATGTTGCTTCTTTCAGAAATATTATCATGGTTTTCTAAGCTTGGTTCTGAAATCCCAGGCTGGAAAATTCCCTTTCAAATATATTTAAGCAATCTTACATCTAGGAAGTGATATGCTTAAACTTGTGAGGGAGAAAAAATGATTAAGTATTGGGACAACTTAATAGGCAAAATCATGTCTGAAACCCAACTTAAGTCTCATACAACTCCTTCCCACTGGTAGTTCCATCTATTAATTAGGAGATTCTTGTAGCTAGAAACTTTATAGCGGCATCCCTCACTAAAATATGTAAAAGGTGGATTCTGCACTCCCTTAAGAATACCTAAAATAGACTAAACACATAATGCTTTACAATGATTCCTAATTATATTTGTGATTCTGATTATCATCTATATGCAACTGGTTCTGGGTCATATATATATGTATATATATATATATATATATATATAAAATTCAATATAGCTGACATTATAATCGATTATTTGATAGTTACTTAACTAGACATGATCTTTCTACTACCTACGTCTTAAATTTTTCTTTTTATGATGATATCCATAGTACACTTTTCCTTGACATTGTTGAACAAATTTTGCTCAATATCAATATCTTGATTTATGCAGGCTGTGCCTGATATTTCCTGGGGAAAACGCTCTTGTGTAATATTGGATGTGGGATGTGGGGTTGCTAGCTTTGGAGGGTTCCTCTTTGATAAAGATGTGCTTACTATGTCATTTGCTCCAAAAGATGAGCATGAAGCCCAAGTGCAATTCGCACTTGAAAGGGGAATTCCTGCAATATCTGCTGTGATGGGCACGAAGAGACTTCCCTACCCCAGCAGGGTTTTTGATGTTGTTCACTGTGCGCGTTGTAGAGTTCCGTGGCACATAGAAGGTATTCCAGTGGCTTAATTTTGAGAGTCGTGATTGAATTAAGCTTGAGATTTATCTTAATGGTGCTTCTCCCTTACTAAATTTGTAATCTTGTTGAAAACGAATATTTTGATGTTTTGGGTCTTGAACTCGGCATTGATAGATTGCGGTTGATCCAGTGGGGTCCATTTTGCAATTTCTTTTGTTTTGGAAATTAACTTCTAATTGCCATATGCAGGTGGTAAACTTCTTTTGGAACTAAATCGTGTGTTGCGACCTGGCGGTTTCTTTGTCTGGTCTGCTACTCCAGTTTATCAGAAGGGTGCTGAGGATGCTGGAATATGGAGTGGTAGGTTACACATAAATCTAATGTCTTAAAGCCTTATAAAGATTGAGTTGATTGATTGAATCTAACCACTTGTGCATTTTGTGGGTAATATTTTCAGCCATGAAGGAACTAACAAAAGCAATGTGCTGGGAAACAGTTTCGATTAGCAAGGATACAGTAAATAAAGTAGGTGCAGCTATATATAAGAAGCCTACTTCTAATGAGTGCTATGAGAAAAGATCACTAAGCGAGCCTCCTATATGCCCAGAGTCTGATGATCCCAATGCAGCCTGGTAATCTCTCATTAGCTGAGACATGAAAATTATGTTATACTTTCTGAATGAAGAATATTGCTCCTCTCCCACTTAGAGTGTTTTAATCTATATCATTTCTAATTGGGTCTTCAGTTTTCACTGACACCTTTTTTTCAATAGGACCAAGGCTATTTTTTGATTTACTTATCAAATAGGCTTGTTATCATTATGTTAATAAAATCTGGCTTTATTTTGTGTTGATTGCAATCATCAAAAAAAAAAAAAAAAAAAAAAAAAAAATCGAAGGGCAACTCTTACGATTCTACTTCCTTGGATTTCCCTTTTTCAAAAGACAAAAAATGTCAGGGGTAAACTAGATAAGCAATATATTGATTTGTTTATCACTAAATGAGCCCAGTGATGGGTTTATAACCATGCATGTAATGGGCATTTTTGCAGTTTTTCTTATTATCTGCAAAAATGACCCCAAAACTTTAATGCATTTGGAAGAAACGTAAAACTGTCCCACATAAGGAAAGTGGTGTCACTTTTACCAAAGGAATTTTGTCTGAAGCAAACCCAAATATTCCCATAATTCTCTAGATCTGTGGCTAACTAATCCACCATTTTGTCTGCTTGTTGGCCACAGGAACGTGCCATTGCAAGCATGCATGCACAAAGTGCCTGTAGATGCATCAGAACGTGGATCTCAATGGCCGGAACAATGGCCAGCTAGGTTGGAAAAACCACCTTACTGGTTGTTGAGTTCCCAGGTTGGAGTTTATGGAAAAGCTGCTCCTGAAGATTTCACTGCAGACCATGAGCACTGGAAACGTGTGGTGACCAAGTCATATCTTAGTGGGATGGGGATAGACTGGTCACATGTGAGGAATGTCATGGACATGAGAGCCGTCTATGGAGGGTAAGCAAAATGGTTGTAGCATGTAGTTCTTTTGATCGGTAACCGAAATATGTTATTCTCTTTGTTTTCCCCCTAGGTCCTGATTTTTGGTTGTGCTTGCAGATTTGCTGCAGCTCTGAAAGATTTGAGCATTTGGGTCATGAATGTGGTCACCATAGACTCCCCAGATACGCTACCCATTATTTATGAACGAGGTCTATTTGGCATGTATCATGATTGGTGTGAATCGTTTAGCACGTATCCTAGGTCCTATGATCTTCTCCATGCAGACCATCTGTTCTCCAAGGTTAAAAAGAGGTGTGCAGAAATATTCTGTGTCATTCCTCATCACTGAAACACTATTCATATGATACGTTGCATTCTAATTTCACAATGGTTTGTGGGTCTCACAGGTGCAATTTAGTTGGAGTAGTTGTGGAGGTTGATCGAATCCTCAGGCCAGAAGGAAAATTCATTGTTCGCGATGATGTTGAGACCATTAATGAGCTGGAGAAAATGCTGAAGTCTATGCATTGGGAGGTCCGCTTGACCTACTCTAAGGACAATGAGGCATTGCTGTGTGTTCAAAAGTCCCAGTGGCGGCCTCAAGAATCTGAGACAATCACATATGCAATTGCTTAACGATGATCTCCAGTCACTGCCCTTCCATTCTTGAGGCGGTAAGATTAGATATTCTTTTTCTTTTGATTGCTAATTGCAATTCATTGTAACTTCACTTCTACCTTAGTCCATGTATAATGTTAGTTAGGCGGCCTTTCAGTATCTGTTATTTTTCATCACTTATTTCTTTGTTTTGATTTCTATATTAAGAGGTTGTTGGAATTCGCTGTAAGCCTGTAATATCATATTAAGAGTTGTTGGAAGAATAGAACACTCTTATAAGTGTAAAGCTCATTGGTTAAAATGTATAACGAACTAAGATTTTGGAATTTATACTAGTGAAATCTCGTTCTGGTGTTGATTTTGGAATTTATTAGTTTTTGTTACAATCTTTGAAATTTACGGTACAAGGGTTCATAAAGTTTGGTCCATTACAAATATGAAATATATGGATTCTTAGTATATATTTTTTTTCTTCCCTTTCTTTGAGAAAAGATGCACAAATTTAAAATTGAAGGAATGTAACACACAAGGCTCATAGAAGCACGCATTTGTGCCATACAATTGTGGTTCCATAAAATGGAGGGTACGTAGAAGGTCTATTCAGTCCAAAGACTTTTAATGAATATTGAAACAATTATGATACAAACACTATGAGTAAATCTTCGAAGTAGTAGCTTCTCCATCTTCAAAAACCCTAAGAGATTTGTTACTTTTGTAGTCTGTTTCCACATAAGCAAGAGTTACAATCTTGTTAGGAGACCAAAGGAAAACTGAAACATGTCGAGAAACCTTAGCATTGAGGGATTGCCAATTGGGATACAAATTGCTCCAATCGGCATTCTAGCTGTCCTTGAAGTATAATCGGCAATGGCTTGAATCCCAAATTTTGTGGGAAGCTCCTACTACCGACTGCATGCAAAAGTTTTTACTATGAGCTTAATTGTAATTGTAAGTTGTAACACAAAACTTTAAAACACGTCTTTAATTAGTTAGTTCAAGACTTGGTCACAATTTGTTAAAGCGAGTGAGGCAAATTCATATGTAACAAACGCATGTCGATATTCTTTTATGCACATGCCTGCCTAATTATTGATCCAATAGGAATGGGGCATGTGAAGCTAATGAGAATAAGACATGGAGTGTATGTTTAGAGCAATATAATCCTCACAAGTCACAATGAAGAATATTCCAATTGTTGTGTTTTTTCTTGTTCTCTCTTTAATTCTCTTTAGTCTCTCCTTTCACGGAGGTGGCGACTCCTTTGATGTAGTTTAATTGTTTTTCCATCTCTCTTTCTCTTGGAGGTTGTGGCTTCCTTGAAGTCATATTTCGTGCAAACCATCCAACACTTTCATGCAAATCCTATTATAATCGACCCTAGAATTCTTAAACACAAAATCCTAATTCTCATAACTTCAAGAAATCACTTAAAAATCCAAATGCCCAATAACCTAAAGGCCTTAAAACACCTAATCCCATTACTCAAATCATCAAGAACCCACTTGAACTTTAAGATTATCCAAATCTTAAATAGGGCTCTTGATGCGGGATGTGGAAGCATCAAGAAGCAGAATATGTCTATCTCTAGAAAACAAGAAACAAAACACGTTTGCTTCTGAAAATAACCTCGAATCCACGAGGGTTCCTTGAATCCACAAAGAGAAAGGGTCTGGAATCCACCAGAAAAAAGAAAGAAGAAAATCTGAATTTTATTGATTGAATAATTGTTAAAAAACATCTACAGACTTAAGGGGCCTATTTAAGAGCTCCGTAAAACTTGACAAACAAGCAAATATATTCTAAAATAACTCGTAATTGATACCTAACTGTAATAAGAATCAAATTTGAACTAAAAAGCATTAAAAACATCTAAAAACAAGGAAATAATACCCCTCAACCTAAAATAATGAAAATTACAAATTAAATACCAAAATTAATAAATTACAATAATTAAATTGTAGTTTCTGTCCTACATCAAACCCCTCCACTTGAAACAAACTCGTCCTCGAGTTCAACTTTGAAATCTGAAATCTTCCATGTCAAGAGAACAAATACTTTGAATACTTCATCTTCCTTGTCTTCTTGCCAAACGTGAAAGTCATCAGTTGAGCAACTTGAAATTTTTGTCCCTTGATCTTCATGTAATTAACAATATTCACCAAATAAGAGTCAATAACCAAATCAAATCATTCCACCCCAACAAAATCAATAAACTTTTTTTTTGGTGTCTCCCACCAAAATAATAGGAGCTTGAACGTTGCAATCATCTAACTTGACTTCATTGAGATCGTTGACAACTTCCTCTATAATTTCTTCTTTAATGGTTTCTATTATCTCAACCTTAAGATTCTCTATAATAGAGTCTTCATTAATCTCCTCCACAATTTTGATTTTAGGTTCTTCTATAACAAGGCCTTCATTAATTTCCTCAAAAATCTCTATATTTTCTTCTTTGACTTCTACATATTCTTCAAGAAAAGTATTTTCTTCAACATGTAATTCTTCTTTTAGTGGTGGAATATGCTCTTTAAAATAATTCAAGTGTGAATTTCTTGGCCAATAATAATCTTATGTTGTATACGACAAGATTTCTTCACAATCCAAAGGATAAAATTTGATAGCAAACATCTTTTTCATCCTTGGCCGTGAACAAATTTTGTCTTTACCTTGCGGATTCTATCAGATTGTATTCGTTCCCACCAACGTAAGGCATACTCACTAAGTTTATACAAAGCAAGTCCAACTTTTCTCTCATAATAAATATTCTCAAAGTCAAATAAATCCTCTAGATTAAGTAACCAATCAAGAAAATTTTCTTTATAAAAATAACCATTAAAACTTGCAATTCTTCTATACGGTCTATATGAAATTTGCTTACCAATAGGTTGCCCGTGAGTTATGTCTCTGCGACAGTTATCCGTATTGTTTCCATGCTCCAACAACGGCATCTTAACAAAGATATTTGTGAGTGCAAGCTACGTCATGTAATATTTGCTAAGTTTTCTGTCACCAGAATTGCTATTGTCTCATATGTTAGCCACCAGACCAAGATAAGTCAAGGCTCTAATGCCAATTGATGCGGGATGTGGAAGCGTTAAGAGGCAGAACACGCATATCTCTAGTAAACAAGAAACAAAACACGTTTGCTTCTGAAAATAACCTTGAATCCACGATGGTCCTTGAATCCACAAGAAGAAAGGGTTTGGAATCCACCAGAAAATAGAAAGAAAAAAATTTGAATTTTATTGATTGAATAATTGTTAAAAAACGTGTACAGACTTAGGGCCTATTTAAGGGCTCCGTAAAACTTGACAGACAAGAAAATATATTATAATATAACTTTGAATTGATACCTAACAGGAACCAAATTTGACCTAAAAAACATTAAAAGCACCTAAAAACAAGGAAATAATAACCCTAAGCCTAAAATAACTAAAATTACAAATTAAATACCAAAATTAATAAATTACAATAATTAAATTGTAGATTTTGTCCTACATCAACTCTTTACCATCGGTATCAGAGTATTGATTCGCAATGGCCGAGAATTTCATAGCTCTCCTAAACTGTTGCAACTCAGGAAAAAATCTATTTACCATTTAACTAAGCAAATGATTGACTTAATGATATTCAGGCATCCTTGGGAACCTTCAACAGAGATTGAGTCCAAAGACAAGAACTAGTAGTTTGAGAATTTCTTGCTCCAAATCTACCGAAACCTACTTATATTGAGTTCCCTAGATTTAAAGGAGAAGATCCTTCTTGTTGGATACACAAGGCCAACCAATTCTTTATCTTTTACAACAGCCCGGTACACCAAAAGATTCTTAAGGTCTCCTTTCACTTGGAGGAAGAGGCCTTGGTGTGGTTTGAAGATGTGGAGGAGTCAGGCAAATTCATGAAGGGAAATGTTAACCAATGCTCTTAGGGCATTGATTTAGGAATTATTTTTAGAAACCTTTTATTGGGAGAATGATAAAACAATAAATATTTTTGACAACTTTTTATATTAAAAGCGATGTCAAAACTATCCTATTATGGTTTATTAACAATTGCTCTAAGGACATCCGTTAACATGACCTATTCATGAATTAGAAAGTGTTTGTAAGAGCCTAACAAATCATATTTGGATCAACGACTTATGATGATCCAATGGATGCTCTTACATGGTTGAGAGCAAAATTTATAGTGGCTAATTACAAGGTACAAGTTGATGGTCTTTCCAACCTATTCAAGGGTCTTAAAGAGGCACAGATTGAGTTTTTTCTTAAGTGGCTTAAGAGATGACATACGACTGCCTGTTAGGAAGTTGAATCCCCCTTCGTTAAATGTCTCCTTCAGCCTTGCCAATGTCCAAGAAGAGTATATCTCAAAGCACCACAAAATTCAAGCAAGCCTCCCAACCAAGCTTACCCCTTAATTGTCATGGAGAAAAATCCCAAGATGCCTATTCAAAAGATTTCCCAGGGAAACAGAAGAATGATGTAAGAAAGGGTTATGCTACAATTTTGATGAAAAGTGTCACATGAATCACAAGTGCAAGGCCTTGAAGCTCCACTTGATGGAAGGGAACCAACCTACTCCAAGTGCACAAAAGGTAGCCTATGTTCAAGAATTGGATGGAGAAGTAATGTCCTCCATGATGAGCATAGTGACATTTGAGGCTATCTTACAACTTCCTCACATTGTGAACTAGGTGCCTTAAAGGAAAGGGTATTGTTAGGAGACTAATGCCATGTTTGGAAGTTTGGAGGGAGAGGAGAGTAGAAGGAAGTAGTGGGGAGGAGAGTAGAGAGGAATGATTATCCTCCATTTTGTTTTGATGTTTTTAAAATTAAGTAAGGAGGAGGAGAATAATTATCCTTTTCTTAAATTGTAATTTTGTTAATATGGTAAATGTAAATTGAGTAATTTATTTGGCCATGCATTTCTATACTCTACTCTCCTTCCAAATCTCTCCAATTTGGGAAAATTAAAAATGAGGGGGCCGGGTTAGAAGTAGTTAGAACCCTTTTAAAGGAAACAAAGAAAGAATTTTAAAATGGTATTGAAGGCAATTTACCATGCGATAAAGTTTTTTCTTCTTTTTTATAATTTGGTTGGTGGGGGAGAAAGGATTTGAGCTTTGAATTTTTCAATTGGAAGCACCACAAGGTGCTAGATGAGTTATAAGACTCTTGGCTACTATGCAATTAGCCAATATTGTATAGGCTAATATTAAATTATTAATTATACTGGTTTAGTAAGTAGTATTAGCCACTAAATTGGTATGAATTTCTCTCGTAACACATATTAGATGAAATACTGGCTATGATTGAGAGGATTTTTTAGGTGTGGAGGTTAATTAATATGTGGACATTAATTAATTTTAATGTTTATATATATATATATAATTTTTTTTAATGTTTATGGATTTATAAATGGACAAAGTTTGGCTACAATTCTCACTAAAAAAATTAATATGACTATATATTTTGAAAATTTAACCATGGGATTGCATGTTCGTTATGTTTTTACCATGCATATCAAATTTCGTGCTAATTAGATATTATTTACTATTTAATCCATAAAAATATTTTTATACATAATTTTAGACTACAAAAACTTGAAATTTAAATATTTGATTGATGACATATTTATTGATCTTCTTGAAATTTTGCAAGCATAGAGAATATAAGAATAAAATATAATCCAATGCTAGATTTGTCAAAATCCACATCCAATATATTTAGTGGAGTTGTAGCCATTGGCTACAAAACTATGTTCGTTAGGACAACTTATTTAGCTAAAATTGATTTTTTTTTTTGCTGAAAGTGTAGAAAAAAAAAAAAAAGTTAAAAGTTAGCTGAATAGTACAATGACACCCATGAATATATCCAAAAAGTACAATGAGTTCTATGAATAGTACTAAAAAGAAGCTAAAAACCAAATTAAGCTAAAAGAAATAATCTCATCCCAAACTCATCCGTTATGTTCACAACATTTTTTCACAACAAATCTTAAGTGGAAGGTTGTTACTAGTATGCAAAAAAATAATGTCATTGGTGGATTCAAATTAGAACTAATAATAACTTATTACCTAAAATTTGTTGTGAAAGTATTGTAAAAATGTTGTGAACATAGCATTTCTCATAGTGTTAACCTTGATATGGTATATTTTATTCTACCGACTTAATTGAAATAACATCAGGTATTGGCGGCTTTGGTTATAATCCCTATTTAGAAAAAATTTTAAGATCACATAAAATATCACAACTTTTGCCACAACTGTTCACATAGTAGATTATTAGTGGTAAAGAAAAAGTGATAGGTCTATGTGAAAGTGACAGACAGTTAATCAAAGTCTATCACATAGAATTGTTGTGGCAAATTAAAGTTGTAGTGTTTTCTGTTGTATTAGAATTAATTCGGTTTAGATACTATATAGCATTGTTTTGCGATAGGTATATATAACTGACCCTGAATGTTTGGACAAACAACCATAACTGTTATAGCAAAGACAAACAATAATCATAACTGTTATAACAAGAAAGAGTATGTCCACAGTATTTGCACAACAGATTTTTGGTGACAAGCTGTTGTTGTTTTTAACTTAGCTTACCATTGACATTACCTTTTATCCATTAGTAATAACTTGCCACCTAAAATTTGTTGTAAAATGGTTGTTGATGTAAGTTACTCGTAAAGAAACTAAACTTTACTTAAGAAATTACTGATATATAGCAGCCATAAATGGAAAACGAAAAAAAAGAAAAGAAAAGAAACTAGTCAGTTCACTGTTTCTAAAAGTCTTCTTGATCATGGATATCATGCCACGTACGTCAAGAGGCCTGGTAGAATTTTTTTTGAACAAAAAGTTGCTTAGATTGGGTAATAGCAGTTAAAATTATCGAATAATTCTAGTACTACACACATTTTGTTGCATTTGTTTTTTTTTGGTAGATTGTGATTGATTGATTGTCATTTTTATATGGAATCATCATTTTTTTTCTACCTCTCGCAGTCAGCCACCTACGACAATTGTGACAAATGTTGAGTGAAAGTGTGTGATTTTAAAATTATTCAAAATTGCCTGCTCCACAAAGGGAGCGAGTCCCTTGGACTTAACTGTGAAATAGAACCAAGACATGCCTATCTTTATGCCGTTCTTTCCATTTTTATTAACCTATACAAATCCTAAATCAATCCCTAAGCTTTTACATCCCGTCAAAGACAAAGAAAGTAGTGAGAGCTAGAGAAGAAAATGGAAGATGAGAGCCATGGATATGGGTCACATGGACCCAGTATAGGAAGCCCAGAAAGCCCACGTTTAAAGAACAGCACCAGTAGCAGCCACAACAAAGAGCAAGATCGCTTTCTCCCTATAGCAAATGTAGGCAGAATCATGAAAAAAGTGATTCCTGCCAATGGAAAAATCTCAAAGGATGCAAAAGAGACAGTTCAAGAATGCGTCTCCGAGTTCATTAGCTTTGTTACTGGAGAAGCATCTGATAAATGTCAAAGAGAAAAGCGGAAAACCATTAATGGTGACGATATCATTTGGGCTATCACAACCTTAGGATTCGAGGATTATGTGACACCTCTTAAAACATACCTTCAAAAATATAGAGAGATTGAAGGAGAGAAGCTTAACATTCCAAAGCAACAAAGATCTGAACAAAGGCTACATCAACATCAACATGAACAAGAACAAAATATACCATACAACACTCTATATACGTCCACAAGTCTCATGCCTCAGCCATCTTTTATGGCAACTGATCAGCCATTCCCTTTGCCTTTCTCCCCAAATTCAATCCAAAAACAATTACAGCCACAGGACCAGATGGATTCAGTGGGGCATTGGTAAGAAAAAGAGATAAATATTGATTTTTTTTTTATTGTATGTATACTTCATTGCCTTTATTTCCTTTTTGGCTAGGATTTTAATGTTACTTGATGTAATTCATATATTTATTGATTATTTATTGTAATGTAATGTTAGTATAAATATGAACACTTTGGCTCAGTGTTCTTTGGTTCACTAGAAAGTATAAATTATTTATTGATTATTTGTATCAGATTTGTTAAATGCAAAGACATGTAGTGATGTTTACTTCTTCTTCGTTTTTACAGATAACCTAGTTTACTGAAAGGTTGGCCAATTTTTTTTAAAAACTTCCATTGGTACTTAAAATAACATCATCAAATCAGAACGTTCTTCATAAACGAAGAAGAAGAAATTATATTAAACTTAATAAATCTTGGTAGATGTAAAAATAATATTAAACTTCTGTCCCCTCTGCTTTTCCATGGATCATGTAAAAGGCCCATTGTTTATCGGAATCAAGATGAACCTGGGCTCGGCTCACTATAGACTTAAGGATTTTAAACTTTGAGTTTCCATCCAATTTAACAGCAAGCTTAATGTTGGGGTGCAAAGCGTTACAAGGTTCATAGTTTAGGGTGCAAACGTGTATTCGAAAAATTTAAGGTGCAAAGTATAATTTAAGGTATAGTTTAGGATGGTAAAATGTAATTTCTCCGAGAAATAATATATATGCGGTCAATTTTTATTAGTTTATATCTAACCAAAACTTTTGGGACTAAGAACTGGTTTTGTTGTTTGAAATCGATTTTTGTGATTAAAAAAAAGAAAAGAAAAGATATTAAGTGAAGAAGTATATATGTGATATATATATATATATATATATATAAATAAAAGGTGTGTTGTTTTGGTAACTATTATGTTCTTAGAGTGTTACCATCAAGCTCAATGCAATTTTAGTCGAATTGACCTCAGAAACTCCACTTTTGTTACTCTAGTTAATCTAGTATTTATATACCCTTACATCAGTCTCAATACTTGATATCAATTCCATCTAAATATGATTTTTTTTTTCCTTTCAAAAAATCAACTCAAACAACCCAAGCAACCATTGAAAGCCACACTATGTAACCACCACAATTCACAAATCAACTACTACACCCACTAAAAGTAATCATTGCACAAATTAATCAACCCAAACCAAACAAAAACAACTGTAAATAACAATCGCAAAAATCCACCTATACCCACAAAAATCAACCACTTGAACCCAAATCCACCATCGTAAAAAATCAACACAAGCTTATCTTCAATCTGTGAACTGGTGGTGCCAAGTGGAGTTGGTGGTGGTAACGTTAAGGGAGAGAGGTGTGGCTTCCGCAAGCTTCGCCAATAGCTCCACCACCACCAGATCATTGAACCAAATCAAAGCACCACTAGATCATTGGATGCACCAACATAAGACCACCAGAAATTATGTAGATTAGTTCTTGAGAGACAGACAAACATAGAGTTTGTACGTGCAAGTTAGATTTGAACTTATATGGGAGAGTAAATAAGCTATCTAACAATACATCTCGATAAGAAAGCTCATGAGTGACAAAAATGCAAGCTTTGACATCATAATGTCTAGAGAAGAAGAAAGTGATTGCAAGAATGTAAAGTGGACACAAGATGTACGTGGAAAACCTTAGGAAAGGTATGGAAAACCACGGTTTGAGCAAGAAAGAATCATTCTTGCTCTATTCAGCTTTGTATTGTATGGAAAAAGAGGTAACTCTTGTATAATAAGAATGTTCTTCCTCAAGAGAGAAACCTTGTTCTTCCTCTAGCCACATCGACACTCTCCCATGCCTTGGCTGGTGTACTGCACATTAGCCTCTTGACTATCAATGGCGCTTAATGGCTATGGCATTTGACAGTCACATCGTTTCAAGCATTAACATTTAAGCAATCATACCTTGTGACATTTGAACATGGACACGTGGCCTGTAGGGGGTGCTTCTAGCCGTTTTGGCGTCTCTTCGTTTCCCATGTTTTGGAAGACAGACATTACTCCTCATAAATGTCGTGTCTTTTCACTTAACTGTAGTTAGTGATTTAAAAAGGAAGGATCTCTTCTTCATTCTTCATTCCTTCTATATCTTCCAACATTTCTCAATGAAAACCTTAATCCGAACAAAATGTCAAACCTCTCGTTCGCTGGTTCTAACTCCCCAAAGCACACTTTAAGTTCCTCTAAGTATGCTCTGGGCCCCCTAAGCAACAACATTCCCTCACTACCACCAAGTCCTACACATCCTCCTCTCGCTTTCCCGATATTCCCTCTACCTCCCCAAGTCTTCATTCCGGAGGAGGTTCATCCTTTGGACTGGAGCGAGTATAAAGGGGAAGATTCTGAAGAGCTTCGGCTATAGGCCAAAGAAGAAGCTGAAGAGGCAGAGTACAATGCCTTCATGGAATCTCTCTCTAGGCGTAGGCGAAGGTGCATTCCTTTTCAGTCAGGCTCTGAGTCCAGCACCTCGAGCCCCTTTGACTTGAAGAAGTCAGATTCCTCTGATAACTCTGAAGGAGGAGGAGGAAGAAGAGGAGGACGAAGAGGATGAGGAGGAGATGCAGTATCTAGCTCCATATTATCCTTAAGAGGACTCTAGGGATGACTCAGATGCTTATGCGCCTCAGTCTCCTTGATCTGCTCGCCATCAATCTTATTTTTTTTTTTTTTTATATTTATTTTTTTATATGTAAGCCATATTATTGGCCTAGGTTGTAGGATGTTTAGTTTTCTTTTAAAACAGTTAGTATTTTATTTTGTTAGTATTTTTATTTTTACATAGGAAAGGGGTATCATGTAAATCTCCCTTTCCAATTTTGTAATATTTAAACACAAAACATATATGGAAAAGTAGTTTGCTTTCATTATGTATTATAAACCATATGTTTATATCTATGTTATGCCTTATGTTTTTTTTTTAATGTAAACATATCAGTTAAACAAAATGAAACAAAGTTAAATTGAACTTGTTGGTGAGGAGTCACGCCTTTCTACTTTGTTTGTGAAGGCGGTTTTCTTGATTTTCTCCCCATCAACTGCTTCCTTGTCAGAGATTCAGTCTTCCCCCTTACTAACACGTGTCAATTTTGAAAAGAAACCTTGTTTTTTAAATGATCTCTTTTTAGAGAGAAAAGAATAACTACTCAAAGTATAAAAGGAAAGGAAATATTTTCTTCCCTCATTTCTCTCATCTTTTCCTTATCTTCTTCTTTTTCTTCAACCCGAAACTCAGAATCCTTTCCAAACACAAAACCATGGGTGTCAAACGTGGTCTGAGATTTAGTTTTGCAAAATTTTCAGAACCTTCATCCTCAAAAATTAATAGGCCGCTGCTAGAGGGAGATGAAAATCCTTCCACAGAGAAGTAATGGATTATTCCTCCATTCTTTGAAGATTATATGTTTGACAAAAGTCTTGATTAGGACTTAGTTCCTTGTTCTGAAGATCCTCCTTACACAGCATATGGAGAGCCTGATGATCTTTTGACAATGGATCTGGATTTGAAGCACATTCCTAGACTTGGCACTTTCAGAGGAGATTTTGCTCCTACCATAGATGTGGTCTTCAAATCTCACACTTCTGTTTCCAGAGGTTGGAGGAGTTGGTGTCAAGGAGTGTTGGCTCATCCTCCCTTCATGGACATTCTACAAAAAGTAAATCTTGTTCACAAAGTACTTGTGTTCTCTGGCTTGGACATTAACAAGGATAATGAAAGCCTTCTCTCTCTATTGTATCAGTGGAATTTCGCTACTCACATCTTCTTCACAGGGTGTCAAGAAGTCTCTCCCTCTTTAGAGGATGTCTATGAGATATTGAGACTTCCCCTGTTTTGAGACGGTGAAGTGGTCAACATTTCTTTGTGTCCTATTGAAGCCAAAGCTATGAAATTCCTTGAAGATGCAGTGAAGAAGACCTTAAAGTAGCCAGTCTTGAAGGTAGCAAGAAAAGGGAAAGCCCCCAGTGAGGAAGTACTAGAAGACATCAGTGTTGGTGGGGACAAAGGCTCTAAAGCCAACTTTTGGGGGCGTATCAGGTACTTTTGGAGGGAGTATGCTAATGGCATGGATGAGGAAGTCAATGCAGATTCTTTAAAGGAGGGCATTGAATTTGTTGTAGGAGAAGGTAACTTAAGCCCTTATGAACTTGAAGCTTTTATTTCTTTCTTGCTATCTCGCCATTTTTTTGAGGGATATCCTCATGAGAAAATTTTAAGTAGGCATATCCCTCTAGCTATTAAATTAGTTAAAGGACATTCCTTTCCCCTTGCTCCATACTTTTTAGGAACTCCTTGCATTCTCATCTAGATCATTTTACTCTTGACTTGCAACGCTCATGGGGTAGATTTCAAGTAGAAACTTTTGTACCCATTGCATTTTTACAAATATGGTTGTGGGAACACTCTAGGAACTATGCCTCTGTCCCTAAAGTTTTAAGCTCTTATAAAACCAGTCTGCCATCACCCCAAGGACTACCACGCTCTTGGCATTGGAATAAGGTGGTGGTGTCTTTAGACAGCTTTCTTAGCAAAGTGTTGGATAACCCTACTAATTGGATAGCCAGACCCTATTCTGCCTTGGAGGGTGGGCTTCCTCCATTGTTCACTTCTCTAGAAAGTGTCCCTTGTTTGTTTGTTTAGACCCCTTAAACCAGATTGTTTAACCTAATATATTAGCCAAGTGATTACTTAGGTTAATTATTTAGATCTAGGTTAAAAAATAATAAATCATATCATGCATAGCAGCAGAAAAGTAAATAACACCACAATATGATGACCTAGGAAAACCGATGAAATGAATCGTTTCAAGGTAAAAACCTGGGGAGGATTTAACATAGCTATCCTCAAGGTAAAGAAAATCCACTATAAGAGAATTGAAGTTTTTACAATTAGATTTAACCCTAAATCTATTGCTACCTTAAGTAGTAACTTACTGGCACGACTACGCGCAAGTTTCGAATCCACAGACTCTTTCTCTTCTTAGACTTACTGCAACACAAGCACCTGCGCTTGTGACTTTGATTTCCTACTCAAAGGTTTCAAATCACCTTCAGTTGTTGATCTTTGCAGCAGCAACTAGGTTTTATCACCGCTAGATTGTAGATCTTACTTCATTAGACGCTTGTGTAGTTAGAAGGTACAAAACCTTTCAGATCTCACAAAGAGTAACACACAAGGCTTCCAAGAGTCTGAAAAACATAGCTAAGGTTTCTCTTTTATATGTGGACAAGTTAGATTGAAACCCTAAGCGTTTTTGCGGGCTTGAGCCTAGTTTAAAAATTCTGCAGAATTTGATTTCTGTGATTCTCAATCGATCAGTCCTAATTCTTGATCTATCGAGCTTGGCAAATTCTGACTCTTCTTTTCTGTAGTTAGCTCAAACTTGAACCTTGAAACTTACACCTTTGAGCAATGCCTAACACATAGACTAGACATGTTTTGTTCTCGGTTTGCCAACACATACAAAATATAATTTTAAACATTTAATCCTAAATCTTTAGAACCTAGCATCCCTGTTTCTCGCTATAGGGATACTTCTTGGTCTGAAGAAGACCTTTCTTTTGTTGCTTGTGCCTTCTCATCTTCAGGCACATTTTCAAGACGAATATGAAACCCAAGCTTACAATCCCCATATAGGTTTGCATACCAATTTGGTTTTGACCAAGGTTCATTGAGGCACTTTTCTACTTTAGCCTTGCCTGTTGTAGTGGCCTCCTTAGGCTTTAAAAGGGAAAATCTCATCAAGATATTGGTATCGGGTTCCAAAATCCCTTTTACTTCCCCCTCTAGAGATGGACTACCTTCACCCAGGTTCAAGTCATGGTGGTCTGGCATTAGGGAATGTGTTAGGAATTTTGGAGAGAATGGGGCCCAACAGGTGGATGTCCCACGTGCCTTTCAGGGTGATTTAAATTTGAAACTCCCTACCAAAGCCAAACTTTCAGGCACCAAGAGGAAGAAAAATGTAAAAGTTTCTTCTACAAAGAAACCTAAGGTACATATTTTCTTTTCTATGATGACTTTGTTCTTGTAATGTCTTCTCTTAATCAATGGCAGGTAACTTCCTTTTTCCCTTTCTCCCTTCCAAAGCCAAACTTTCAGGCACCAAGAGGAAGAAAAATGTAAAAGTTTCTTCTGCAAAGAAACTTAAGGTACACATTTTCTTTTCCATGATGACTTTGTTCTTGTAATGTTTTCTTTTAATAAATGGCGCAGGTAACTTCCTTTTCCCTTTCTCCTTTTTGACCTTTGACAGGTTACAGAATCTATTCCTCGGATTCAAACCAAAACGAAAGTCATTCCTTCAACACAAGAGGCTTCTATGCAGGAAATGACTTCTAATGAGGAAAGAGAATCCAATGCTGAAAGGGAGGATTCAAATCGAGAGTATGCTGAAATCCTCAGGAGAAAGAAGACCTTACAGAAGCTACTTCCAAGGACCAAAAGAGTGAAAGCACCAAGATAGACTTTGATCCACTGTTCTCATTGCTTTCTCCTAATTTGAGAGCAACATGTTCTCAACTGCTTTCAAAATATAAGATGATGAAGGAAATTGACAAATGGACACTGTCTCTTAGGGGCTTTCTTTTGGGGCAAATTGGGTTTGTAGTGTCCCAACTATAGTAAAAAAGCAAAGAGGATTGTCTGACTCTTCCCTTTGATGACTTCCTTTCCACATTAAGTGAGGCCGAGGGCTTAAGTTTCAATGTCGGCTGGTTAAAGAGTTGTGTCATTGCATTGAGGGACTTAAAGAAGGTAGGACCCTTTGTTCATGCTTCCTTGTCTTCACTCCGTGAGTTGAGAGCTAAAGAAAGCTCTTGTATCAACAAAGCGAAGGAGACAAAGTCAGCTTTAGAGCTACATAGCTCTTCAATCACTCAGCTCCAGGAATCTATTAATAAACTTCAAGTGAAATTAACAACCAATCAAGAAGCCAGTTCTGCCCTTTAGACTTAATTAGAAGGTGTCACAGCAGAACAAAGTTCTTTGAGAAAAGAAATTGAAAAGTTGGAAGGCGAGTTAAGAGCTCTGAGCCATCTAAACTTCTCTCTTGAAAACATTAGTTCTCTCATAAACATTATTTAGTTTTCAAGTTGTAATATTTTATGGCCATGAAAGACCACATGATTGTATTATAAACTCTACTATGCTTTGTTCAGTTAGAATATTGAACTTTGCATGTATATCATGAAAAGTAGAATATGGGATAACTGAGTTGAAAAGACTTTGTTTATAATGATATAGATATTGCGGAACAAAACATTAATTTGACATCATGGAAACAAAAAAAAAATATTTTTACAAGACTAAGCATGGTATTTCTTAAGGGGAGCTTCGCTAATGGGGTTATACGCCTTTATATCTGCCTGATCTCTCAACCAATAATGTCCAGTTTGATGTGGTTCTTCCACTATGTAAGATCATTCCTACTTTAGGGAAAACTTGTGCTTGATAGCTCCAACCACCCCTCATATATGAGGAGCAGTTTTTCAAACAAGTTCCCCTACTTGAAACCTTTCTTCTTTAAATTGGCCTTCATACCTAGCCTTCATGTTGACCTGGTAAAGGCGGTTATGAGAGGCAGCATTATTGCACTTTTCTTCAACAATTTCCAAAGCAGCTTCTCTAGATACTCCTGAAATCTTTGCTAGTTTCACTACTGGACTTACCAAATCTATTGGGATGACAGCCTCCGTGGCATAGACTAGAAAAAAGGGTGAAGCTCCTGTAGCTTGTGATTTGGCTGTCCTATGAGCCCACAGAGCTGTAAGAAGCTCTTCTCTTCATCCTTTTTCATTCTCCTTAGTCATTTTTCCTAATATTTTTAACAGTATTTTGATGGAAGCCTTAGCTTGACTATTTCCTTTGGGATAATAAGGTGTTGATGTCCTGTGAGAGATGGAGTACCATTCTATGAAACGGCGTACATCCTTATTCAGGAATGGTGTGCCATTGTCAAAATAATTTTGCTTGGTACTCCAAAACGACATACTATATTCTCCCTCAAGAAATTAGCCATTGAGCTACCTGTTGCTTTCTTCATGACCACAGCTTCCACCCACTTAGTAAATAGCTCAGTGGCTACTAATATCCATGTACATCCTTCAGAAGGGGGATTTATAGGACCTATAAAGTCCAGCCCCCAGCAGTGGAAAGGATATGGAGCCCCAGTTGGATGGAGACTTTGATGGCTGGTGTGTATTTCATTTCCTCGCCTTTGATATTCTTGACATTTCTTGGTGAAGTCTTAGGCATCTCTCTACATTGTAGGCTAGTAGTATCCTTGGTGTAAAACCATTTGTCACAGCCTTCTTCTACCTGGGTTTCCTGCTAGCTCCCCTTCATGCAAATCTGAGAGAACGCCATTGACTTCTTTAGTGGGAATACATACCATCCACATTCCCTGGAAGCTTCTTTTGACTAATTTCCCCTATACTACTTTGAATCTTGTCACATATCTCTTCAATTTTTATCTTTTCAATTGATCAGTTGGTAGTACACCTTGTGAAAGGTATCTCAAGTACAGATCCTGCCAATCTTCTTCTGATAGCTCATCATTCAGTACTTTTGCTTGATTTGGGGGAACAATGGAACAAGTTCTGCAACTCTTTTGCTCTTCTATGGCATCATTGGCCATCTTTGGCCAAAAGATCCCTAACCTTTACAATCTTCTATACAGGCCGACATCAAGGTTTACTCCACAAATATCGTAGTGTAACCTGTGCAATTGTGTCAGCCCCTCCTGTCTTGAGACACACTTCATCAGCAACCCTTCTGCACCTTTGAAAAACAAATCCCCATTGATCTTGAGGAAGTCTTTCATATTTGATGGTAATTTTAACCCAATATACTTTCCTTGACTCATTGCTTTCAATAAGAGTTCCCACCAATCTTGAGGGAGACACAACTCATCTTGGATCAAACCGGGTTGTTTCTCGACCTGAAGTGTCATCTTTCTTTCTTTAACACAGAGATGTAGTGGCTAGGGTAGCCAGCGAATCAACTAACTTGTTTTCATTCCTACTAATCACTTTGCATTCTATGGAGGTTAAGTGTTTCATAAGCTCATGAACTATAGCTCTATAAGTAGCTAGGTTAGGATTCTTACCCCATAGGTTCCTCCAACCTACTTAATGACTAACTTAGAATCCCCAAATACCTTCAGCTTCTTTGTGCCAAGTCTTTTGGTAGCCTTTAGTCCTACTAACAGGGCTTCATACTTTGCTTTATTATTAGAGTAGGGGAAACGTATCTTGAGGGGAAACGTAGCTTGTAAGCAAACCTGTGTTCCTCCCCTGGTGACTTCAATACCACTTCTATTCCCCGACTTAAAATGTAAACAAGCCATCAAAATGCATTGACCATTCTTGTTCCTTTGTCACCAAGACCTCCTATTGGGGAAGTGAGAAATCACTTGTTCCAAGAAAGTTAGCCAGCAATTCAGCCACTGCTTGGCCTCTGATGGCAGTTGGTCTTACGCACTCGATATCAAGGCACGACGACAGGATAGCCCATCGCACCATTCTCCTTAACAATTGAGGGTGGGTCAAGAGATATTTCACAGGATTGCTCTTGGTCATCAATTGTGCACGATGTCTTAAGAAGTAATGATTGAACTTTAACATAGCAAAAGATAAAGAAAAACATACATTCTTAGCAGTTGAGTATCTTAACTCCAGTCCCTTCATGAGTCTGCTAATATAGTACACAGGCTTTTCCACCCCTTCTTGATCTTGAGCTAAAAATGCTCCCAAAGACTACTCTGTGTTGGCTATGTATAACAAAAAAGGTCTACCAGGTAAAGGGGTCACAATTGTATGAGGATCCGCCAATATCATCTGAACCTTCATGAATTCCCTTTGGCATTGACCATACCATATGAAGGTCACTCTTTCTTAGTTTTCTCCACCCAAGGCTTCGGAATTTCGGCTAAATCCGAAATGAATCTTCTTAACTAAGAAACTTTTCACATAAAGCTTCTTAACTCTTTCAAAGTCATAGGGGGGTTAAGTGTAGCTATTGCCTTGGCCTTTGTGGGGTCCAAATCAATCCCCCAATGATGGACAAGGAAACCTGAGAACTTCCTTGAGAATACCCTAAAGGCGCATTTAGAAGAGTTAATCCTCAAGTTATGCTCTCTACATCTTTTGAAGACCTGCCTCAAATGCAACAGGTGCTCAAATGAGTTCTTTGCCTTCACTACAAGATCATTAACATAATCTTCTACCTATTTGTGCAGCATATTACCAAAAATCAAAGTCATAGTTCTCTGGTAAGTAACACTTGCATTCTTCAACCCAAAAGGCATTGCCTTATAGAAGTAATTCCCAAGAGGTGTTCTGAAGGCGATTTTTTAGGCATCTGCTGGCTCCATAAAGATCTGATTGTACCCACTATAGCCATCTATGAAGGAAAAGCGTTCATGAGTAGCAGCTACATCCACCAAAATATCAACATTGGGGAGTGTGAACTCATCTTTAGGGCAAGCCTTATTAAGATCCAAAAAATCCACATAGATTCTTATCTGGCCGCCTTTCTTCTTTACAAGAACTATATTGGCTATCCAACTTGGACATGTGATTTCTTCTATAAATCCTACCTTCAAAAACTTATTCACTTCAACTTTTATCTTCTCTTCCATATCTAAGGCGGAGAACTGTTGTTCATTGGAGCGCCGGAGTGCGGAGGTTGTTCCCATCATTGAAGTCAGAGTGTGGGACTGAGCTTTCCGAATGATAAAGACAAAAAAGTGCTTAGTTTCGTTGGAAAAACCAACGCAAATATCATATTGACTTTCTCTCGCCCTACTTCTAAAGATAGATAGAAAAGGTTGGAGAGAGTGACTTTCTTAAATTCTCTCCTTTCTAAAGCTGCGCAAGGCGACCCCCCCAGAACAAAGCCCCACCCCTCTTTTCCCCCCTTTAATGAAAGACCCTATATTTCCTTGGTATTTGCTTCACAGGCTTAACATTAGGATCCACCTTTAACTTGTGTGTTACCAAATTCGAACTCAAACCTAACATTTCTTGATAACTCCAAGAAGGCTATTAGCTTTCTCCTTTCTTCTTCAGACAATCCTTTGCTAATTTTGACCAACTTTTCTTCTCCTTCTCCATTGTTCAGATTAATCTTAACAAGCTCCTCTTGTACTTTCTTGACAATATCATTCATATATTCAGGAGGTTCTTTCACAAGTTCTTAAGCTACATGAACCTCTTTTGGCTGTTGAGTCAGATTAGGGGGATTAGGCTCTCCATCCTCCTTATCCCCTTCTTCTAACTGTTAGAACTCATACACCACCTTGCCATCAAGCCTGGTGGTTCTCCTCATCTTGGAAGGCCTTTTTGGCTCCACAACCTCGCCATCATCTTCTTCCTCTCTTTGCAAAGCAATGGGATTAAAGAGGAGATTTCTGTTTTCCCCTTCGGAGTCATACTCTTGATATAGGGCTGCCTCAGTAAAATGAAGTTCAACTCTGTTAAAAGGCATCCTAGTGGCCTCAATGACCACTTACCTGTTCCTCCATACGCCTTCACACATTGGTGATGTGTCGAAGCTACAATTTTATATGCCTTTAGCCATGGGCAGCCTAGGATTATATGATAAGAAGTATTCCCCTCCATTACTTGCATGAGAATAGCTACTCGAGTTGGTCCAACCCTAAGATCTAGAGACACATGGCCCAGGTTACACTATTGCAAAGACCCTATTCCTGCTACTTGAAGTGGCTCTAGAATAATCCTTTCTCTTGAGATGCCCAAAGCATCAAATGTTGGTAGAGGCAGGATGTTGGTGGATGCACTTGTGTCTACCAAGGCCCTTTTGATTTGAGATGCTCCTAGAACAACTCAGTCAGCCAGATCTCTATTTGAAAAGGTAATTGAGTCTTTCACTTCCTGATATGCCACCTACATCAGACTTCCTTCAGAGACTGCCATTGGGCTGCTTCTCTTCCAGCTAATGGCCTAAGGGCTATTCCTTCAAGAAAGTAATGTATCTTATCATCTTACGGAATTCTCAAGACCATTTCTTCATCTTGTAAAGGTGGGGGTGCTGAGTTGCTACTAGCCATATTCTTAACTTCTTCTTCCATAGGATCCTCACGACCTATGAAGAAAGTCATTGCCACTTCTGGCCTATGCATCCTTAGGTCTGCTCGCTTCCCACCTTTGATAACCAAGTCACCTTTGGCTACCCTTTCATGGAAAATGTTCCTCAATGCATAACAATCCATAGTATGGTGATCACACCTCCTGTGGTACCGACAGTAAAGTGGACCTTGTTTTTCTTCATTTGTGGGTTCACACTTGCATTCAGGCAACACCACCACACCATCCTTTACCCAGGCTTCTAGAATGCTCTATAATTCTTCAGTTGAAACAGTAAAAGGAGGAGGAATACTACCCCTCTCCCTCTTGTTACCCTTGGCTACCTTTTTGGACTCTTCCGCCACAACAACTTCTACTTTCTTGCCCTTTCTCCTCCAAGGCTACTTAGGTGTATTCATAGTATGTGAAGTCGAGCCTTTTGAAGGCTTCCTTATAGACATACTTGTCTTTCTTGAAGCTTCTACAAGCCTTGTGAAGCTGGAGATCTGTAGATTCTCAAGATAGGGGCGATATTCGTATAGCATACCAGAGATGAAAACATCTACTAGCCTTTCCTCCTCCACAGGGTCATAACACAACAAAGAGAGGTCTTTGAACCTGTGAATGTACTCCAACAGCCTTTCAGACACCTTATGCTTTTCTTACTGTAGATCTGACAACATGAGCTTCTAGCAAAGAACTTCTTCATAAACTGTGTTGTCATATCATTCCAACTTAGAACTGACCCTGGTGCAAGGCTAGTATATCAAGTACAGGCACGACTTTCTAATGACTTAGACAACTCCCTGAGCCTTAGCTCATGATCATAGGAATGGGCCATTAATGCATCTACATACTGCCTGATGTTCTCCTTGGCGTTCCCTGCCATGCCATCATACCTAGGAAAGATGGGAGAAGTATAGTTGGCAGGATAAGGCTTACTGGCTACTTCCTCAGAATAGGGAGGCTTTGTATCAATATAAATAGTAATCTCTACCTTCTTGGCTTTGAACAAGATGGCAGTAATATCTTAGTCAAATAGGGAGATCCCCAGGACCTTGACCACCTTGTGTGGCTTGAGGTATGAATGTCCCTTGACGTAGAGACTGAAATTCTCCCCACATGGCGGCCTGAGAGCGTTGGAGGTCCTCAATGGCTGTCACAATATTCCTGTTCTCAGGTTGACTAGCTTCACCAGAAGACTTTGTACCCTCGGTGTACATGGTTATATGATTTGCATTTGGCCCTACTTGCTGGTTTTCACCCAAACCAGTTGGTACTCCTGTACCTTTCTTCCTTAGAGGCATGAAGAAGATGAAAGTAAATAGAAATATATAAACTAACAGAAAACTAACTCAAAAAGGGGAATAACTAGAGATAAATCCCCAGTGGAATTTCCAAAAATGTACGTGCAAGTTAGATTTAAACTTATATGGGAAATTAAATAAGTTATCTAACAGTACATCTCGATAAGACAGCTCACGAGTGACAAAAATGCAAGCTTTGACATCATAATATCTAGATAAGAAGAAAGTGATTGCAAGAATGTAAAGTGGACACAAGATGTACATGGAAAACCCTAGGAAAGGGATGAAAAACCATGGTTTGAGCAAGAAAGAATCATTCTTGCTCTGTTCAGCTTTGTATTGTAAGGAAAAAAGGGTAACTCTTGTACAACAAGGATGTTCTTCCTCAAAAGAGAGACCTTGTTTTCTATCTTACTTCCTTATCAACTTTCTACTCTTTTCTTAAAAGATCTACTTGGGTTCTTACCCTAATAGTCTAGCTGCATGTTCCTCTTATTGTTTAAAGAATATGACTGAGTACAAAGACAGGTGTCAAGTCATCATTTTCTTATTTTGGACCTTACTACAGCTATGGTACTATTTAGTGACTGGAGGAGAAAGAAGGAACGCCAACATTAGCACTGTGGCAAAAGGGTAGATGACTATGCCACTGCATAAGGAACAACTCTTGAACAACGAGAAGGACATTAGAAGTACTGTAGGTGATACACGTGTCCTTGAAGTGGTCCAACATGCACTCAGCCAATAAGGGGTGTTTCTATAGTTGCTGACCTTAGGAGGTCACTATCTCCCTTTTCGTGAGTGCTTGAGTACCCATTTCAGATGCATACCTTGTAGCTAACATTTCCTCTTCCTTGCTCACAGCCACTCAACGTGTAAGGTCCAGTTTCAGCCACATTGACACTCTCTCATGCCTTGGCTGGTGTACTATGTAGAATCAGATAGAAAGGAGAAAGTATCTCTTGACCTACATGTCAATGAGACATGGGTCTCATTTGTCTGGTGAATAAAAGATTTTTTTTTCTTTTTCGAGAAAGAGTAAAAAAAATAATATTTTGTAGCATTACAGTACCTTAATAATAGTATCAAGGTACTGTTAATTTGTTATTGACATGTAATGTATTGTTGAGCTTGATTTGTTTTTTTTTTTTTGTTTTTTGTTTTTTTTGGGTTGGATAAGAAAAAAGTTTTCTAAAAGAAGCATTTTGCAAATCTGGTAGAGAAAAGTGCCTATACACCCCCTGAACTTTGGACTAGTGGCCAAGACACCTCTTGAACTTTTATATTAGCCAATTTACTCCTAAAATTATATAAAGCTACCAAATCAATACTCAAGTTAGTCTCACGTTAAAACACTAATAGAATAGACACGTGAGATGCACATGACTTTAAAAAACTAACTCAATCACCCGATAGAAAGAAAAGAGGAGAAAGACTTAGGTTTGGCCGGTAGAGAGAGAGAGAGAGCCACCATAGAGTGTTGTTGAGTTCTTTATCTTGCCCTCATCTCATTGTCTATGCCATGACAGTGCCTTGGTGGTCTTGCTTCGCCATTCAAGATCAAGTGTTTCAGCCTTTGGTACTTTTTTTTTTTCTTTCTAATGAAATAATCTCTATTTTCCAAAGGTAATATGTGTGAGTTTGGTTGAAATTTCTTGGTTTGGTTTAATTTTTGGGGTTTGGGGTTTATGTGAACTTGTTTGCAAAGACCTCATCAATTATTTGTCTTGTTATTTGTATGATTATTGAAGCTTGTTGTGAAATGCCCATTTCAAAATTGGTTTTGCAATTGATGTTTATGTGGCCAGTGCTCAAGTGAACATGTGCTCCAAATGCAATGCTTTTGAGTATGCTATACAATTGTTTGATAAATTTCCCGAGAGGGTTATGACTAGTAATTAACAATGGCATCTATCACTTACTATGTAGTATTCCTCCATCACTTATAAAAATTGGACAAACACCTCAATCAAGCACAAATGCTTTATTTATTTTTCTTGATTCTTGTGGATTATAAATATATTACGCTGAATCTCTTGCATATGTTTCCCCCAAAAACTCCCCACATGATTTTTCGAAGGGAAGATTTCAAACTCCTATGTATCAATATCTTCATTCTTTTTCCTTAAATATTGATGAGGCCTTTGCAAATAAGCTCACATAAACCTTATCCCCAAAAATTAAACCAAACCAAGAAATTTTGACAGAACCTCTCACAAATCACCTTTGGAAAATAGAGAGTGCTTGCATTAGGTAGGGAAAAAAAAATATGAATGAAAAAAAAAAAATTCCAAGGGCTGACATACTTGCTGTTGAACAGCAAAGTAAGACAACCAAGGCATCGTTGGGGCATGAGCGGTGAGATGACGACTGGATAAAGAACTCGGCACCGTTTTGCGGTGGCTCCGCCTCTCTTTCTCTCTTTCTCTGCTGGTTAGACCTAGGTCTCTCTTCTCTCTTCTTTCTACTGAGTGATTGAGTTAGTTTTTTAAAGTCACATGCGTCTTACATGTCTATTCTAATAGTGTTTTAACATGAGACAAGCTGGAGTATTGATTTGCCAATTGTGTATAGTTTAAGGAGTAAATTGGTCAATATAAAAGTTCTAAGGGTGTTTTGGCCACTAGTTCAAAGTTCAGGAGGGTGTATGAGCATTTTTCCCAATCGGTATATACTTTTTTTTTTCGAGGAACTATCTGGTATATACAAATGCTCTTATGCATACCTGATAAAGCAAGACAAAGAAAACCATATAGTGACTGTGGCTGAATTAATTGATCAAGAATTGCATACTTGGAGGTCTGAATTTATCATGGACATGTTTGAGCAAGAGGATGCTGAAGCCATTTGTAGAATCCAACTAAGCTGCAGAGATGTGGAAGACACTATAATCTGGTTCCATCATAAAAAGGGGCTATTTACAATTAAGTCTGCATATAAGGTGGCGAGGGAAGTATTGGAAGGAGGAAATATAGCTGAGAGCTCAAGGGGATGCATGGGGAGACAACTTTGGGCTGCCTTATGGAAGCTTCAGATTCCAAACAAGATTATAGTATTTGGGTGGAGAGCTTGCAGTGATATTTTGCCAACAAAACTGAATCCGTCAAAGTGAAAAATAATTGATGATGAGATGTGTCCTATATGTATAAGCTTTCCGGAGTTAGCTATCCATGCTCTTTGGGAATGTGAGGCGGCCAAGGATGTGTGGTCTGGTAGCTTGAAAATTTTGCAGAAGGGGGTCTCGGTTTGGCTGATTTAATTCACTTAATGAAATACTTGTTGGATCGGGTTGAGTTACAAGACGTGGAGGTCGTGTTGGTCCAAGCTTGGCTGATTTGGAATCAAAGAAACCAGGTTGTACATGGAGGGAAGTTCCATGATCCGTGGGGACTCTCAATTTTGGGGTTTAATAATTTTTTTTAATAAAAATAAATTATAAAAATATATACATTCGGAAAGTTGATCAATCGTGCAACGGAGCTGTTGAGGAGTTTCGGGCTGCATAAGAACAAATGGGAGCTGAACATGTGATGCAGCCTGCTCGGGATACCTGGCAACCTCTTCCACAGTTAGTCTTCAAGCTTAATTTTGATGTAGCGGTGTTGTCAGGCCTTAACATATTCAGATATGGTGCAATTATACAAAATGAGAAAGATGAGGTTATGGCAGCAATGTCAGCTAAGGGACCGAAAGTGTTTTGCAGTGAGGAAGCTGAACTACTTGCATGTAGAAAAGCTATTGAGTTTGCGGTGGATGTGGGCTTCTCTGAATTAGTCATTGAAGGAGATAACAGTTCTGCCATGAAAGCTATTTCAACTCTGAAGATTGATCAGTCAATGCTCGGGAATGTGATAGGGGATATTCAACACTTGATTAGAAATTTACATTGGGTAAGGATTGATTGTATTAGGAAAGGGGGGAATCGGGAAGCTCATGTATTAGCTAAATTTGCTAGGAATATTATTGAGGATATGTATTGGATGGAAGATGTTCCTCCAATAGCTAGAGAAGCTCTGTACCAAGATGCTAAAGGGGTGCTTGGTTTAGGGTGTTTTCATCACTCATCACTCAGTTTTCATCACTCATTACTCACTTTTCGTGGGTCCCACACCAAGGTTGTTTGGTTTAGTTTTCATTCTCAATTTCCATAATTCATTACTCAAAAAATTGAGTTAGAGTTATGAGAAATAAGAACAAAATTTTCTTGTTTTCATATTTAGAGTTATGAGTTATCATGACATTTTTGTAATTTAATCACATTTGTGGGACCCATCTTAAAGTGTTGTCTCATCAAGTCTGACTACATCTCACAAAAATCATTTCTTTTCTTTATTTTCTTCTTCTTTCTTCCTTTCTTCTTTCTTCTTCTACATTGGAACCCAGAAGCAACCACAAATTTTTCATTCTTCTTTCTTCTTCGTAATTTCTTTATCCTTTCTTCTTCTTCGCTAACATCTAATTGCTTGTTCTAATTTCCCCTTTTCTTATTCTTTCTTTGTTCTTCTTCTTCTTCTTCACAATTTCTTTATTCTTTCCTCTTCACCTTTCTCGTCACATAAATATTCTTTCTTCTTCATCGATTTGACACATGCGAGGGAGAGAAAGGGCCGATCTATCACGGTGGGTTTGTGGCTTCCGAATGGTGTTTTGTGCGGTGGTTACAATGGATTGGGTTTTTAAGGGTTGGGATCGGTGATTGCTCGGTCTAACTTGGTGGTGGTTGCTGGATTTAGCTTGGTAGCGGTTGCTATGTTTTGTGCGGTGGTTGTTCACGCGGGTTATTGTTTTGACCAAAGTCAGCTTGTAGGCTCCACCATTAAGAGTGTTTGAACTGAAAACTACACCCAAGTTTTTGAGCCGAACACAATTGGGATAGAGTTAAGAGAAAAATAAGATTACATGAGATATGAGTTAAAGATATATGTGATGAGAAAAGAATTTTGAGAACTAAGTTTTGAGTTATTTTTAAACCAAACAGGGCCTAAAATTTTTCAGATTAATTAAATGATATGCTTATGTTTCAAAAAAAAAAAACATTGTGTTTGTTTTGTTTTGTTTTTGTTTTTGTTTTCCTTATAAATGTTTCATTGAATAATTTAGACGGTTTAATTTTAACATGATTATTTTCTAAATAAAAGAAAAAGACTTTTCAAAGTGTATTAAAATAGTGATATTTTCATGAGAATTTTGAAGGATATTAAAAAGATACAAATAGTTCTGGGGGTGTTTGAAGGCCAACTCTCCTCCATTAGATTTCTGTGCTTTGTTTTTCAGATTTTTGCAGGTACCGAACGAACACAGCGCTGAAATCTTTGCCATCACAGCTTGGTTGATTTGGAATAGGAGAAATTCTCTGCACTTTGGCCGATCAATCCATCCTCTAGCCAGTTTGTGCGCCATGGTAGGCAACCATTTGCACGAATTCCTTGCTGCCCAGGATCTTAAACCAGCTCTGCCACTCCCTCCGGTTCTGCGGCAGTGGCGTCCTCCAAAAGCTAACCAATACAAAGTGAACTTCGATGCATCAGTCTTCAAAGAGCCCAACTTGCATCGGGGTTATTATACATGATTGGCGTGGTGAAGCAATTACAGCTCTATCCATGCCCATCCCTCTATCTCATAATGTGAATGAATTGAAGGCATTAGCTTGTCGCAGAGTGGTACAGTTTGCATGTGAAATCGGGCTTCGGAAAGTCATCTTTGAGGGTGACTCATCGGTGGTGATCAATGCTCTATCTCAAGGGTCTGGTTGTTCTGCTTCCTATGGAAATATCATTGAGGATATCCTCTTCTTTGTTGCTGATTTCCAGTTTTTTGATTTCTGTCATGTTAAAAGAATTTGTAATGTTGTGGCCGATTCTCTTGCTGAAAAGGCCAAAGATTTGTAATCTCCGGGCGTTTTGTCTGGTTTCTCAAAAAAAAGAAAAGAAAAGAAAAAAGAAGACACAAATAGTGATATTTTCATTTCAACCTAGTTAGGAATCTAAACAGAGACTGGATTTTTTAGTAAAGAAAAATGAAAATGAGAAATAATTAAACAGTTAAAGCAAAATATACTTACGGAAAATATTAAAAATTTACCAAAAAAGAAATATAATAACAAAGTCTTGAAGATATCTTCCATCAAAAAAAAAAAAGTCTCAAAATTATCATGATTGTCTTCGCAGTTTTGATAATTGAATGGTGGTTGGAATTAATGAATAAACAAAAATAAAAGTTAATTATACATATATATATATATATATATTTTTTAAAGAAGGCAAAATAGAAGCACCCAGTTTATTGTTCGTCCTTGTCAAGTTGTCAGACAAAAGAAAGATGTGATAACATTAATCAATCATGTTTATTTGTCCTTTTTATTTTTTATTTTATTTTTTTCCATTTTCTTTAGGGGTCATGGATCGATAAATATATCCAAATCCAGTTAAAGCACAGAAGACTAGATTCTTCTTGTCCTTCTCTGTGACAACTAACAAGCCCCGACTGTATTTGTTCAACAATACTAAATTTGAAATTATTTGGCCAAATAGCATTGATTCAAGCTTCTATCGAAAAATACTTTTTTGATTTTTTTAAAAGCATAAATAAAGAAATGACGAATTATGTATCAACGGCCAATATCTGTTTGAGGCAAAAACGAAGGTTCAACTTTTCGATGAGCAAGTTTCATGCCACGTCTGTTGATGTGACTTCAATTGATGTGGTGTTCTAAAAAAAGTTGGTTCACCTGAATTGCATTGGTTCTTTGAGCGAGCTGGTTGGTCTCATAAAGACCGAAGGGAAAAACCTGGAGGAGTTTGCAATGACCGCTTGGTTAATCTGGACTCGGAGAAACAAAATGAGAACAAATGAAGCAGCCTTGCCAAACACAAAGCTGGCTCAGTCAGCTTCGGCCCTGTTGGCTGAGTTTCAGCAAGGAAAACAGCAGCAACAACCAAAGAAAAGGTCTGGACCGGTGCGGTGGCAGCCTCCCCCAGTGGACACAGTGAAAGCCAATTTTGACGGGGCGGTGTTCAGGGCTGACCAGGAAGCAGGTATTGGGGTGGTCCTACGCAACAATGAAGGCCATGTTTTGGCTGCCCTGTCTGAGAGGGTAATGATGCCAGTTTCAGTGGAGGTTCTCGAGATGCTAGCAGCCCAAAGAGCTGCCCTCTTTGCTAGGGAACTTGGCTTTCGTCAGGTGTGCTTTGAAGGAGACGCAGAACTCGTACTGAAGTGCTTGCAGACGGGCGGAGTCAAATGCGTTGGTTGGTCATCTTGTAAAAGCCTTTATGACTATAAGGGGTCATTTTCAATCCTTCTCTATCATCCATATAAGGACGCAGGGTAACCTTGTTGTCCATGCTCTAGCTAAGGATACTAGGTCCTCTTTTCCTTTAAGAGTTTGGATGGAGGTTGTTCCGTCAAACATTTTCAGTTTTGTTGTTAAAGACTTGCCTAGAAATAAATCTCTTTCCCGTGTGGGGTTGTTCCTCAAAATAAAAAATAAAAAAAAGAATTGCGTCTCTTGAAAAGTCAAGTTTCAATTTTTTTAAGAATTATAAGAGTTGTACACTCTAGATGCTCAAACCCCTAATTTTTTTTTGTTAATATCCCTTTTAAGCATATTACAAATTTAAGGTCAATTGTTCGAGTGAATAGCAATTGACATTAATATACATGAATAAACAAAAATTTGATCACAACCACATAAAAGCAATCTCCCACGAAAATACTGAAGTGTTTGCGAAGAGGAAAACTTGAAATTTTAATTACATGCTTATTTTTTTCCCATATATGAAATATGAATTCAATATGCACTTTTATTTATGACAAAATTTAGCAATAAACTTGGTTGTATCCTAGGGTAACAACTTCACTTAATATTTTTTTATTGGATGAGAACTTTGAAAAATCCATGGTTGGATTGCATTTTCTTCTTATATTTTCCATACTTGAGATATTTCCAAAAGTTCAAAGATTAATAACTATGTCATCAATAAAATGTTTAAGGAAAAAACTTAGGTACAGTACCTTAGGTGCTGTTCCTTAGGTTTCCCTCTTAAGATTTAGTCATGTGGCTACTTAACTTAAAATACACTTCCATTGCATGAGAAAAAATCCATATGGCAGAATTTTAAAAAGGGAACCTATGGAACTGCACGTAAGTACTGTACCCAAGTCTCGCTCAATGTTTAAATTACAAGTTTTTGTAATATAAAAATATGCATAAAAATAAGTTTATAGAACAAATAGTAAATAACATCCGATTAATACAAAATTTAACATGTGTATTAAGAACATACAATTCAATGGTTAGATTTTCAAAATATATAATCATGTTAGTTTTTTTAGTTCAAGTTCTAGCATTTGGCTGTACAACAAAATTTGTAGCCAAACTTTGTCATTTTATTTAAAAATTCAATATTCTATTTTATCTAAAGACATTGGAATTTGGGAGTATGAAACTAACTTCCCTTCACATTTGATATGGTATATAACTAATTAATATTTCCCGGATCTTGAATAACACTTACTGAGTATTTAAAAAAGAAAAGAAAAAAATGAAGACATAATGGGGCTACTCAGTGACTCTTTATTTTTATTTTTATTTTTACGGAAATGGTACTGAGGAAAGGAAGCATTTGTTCTTTTGAGTAGCTTTTGCAAGTAGAATTTGGGATATAATCATGGATTTGTGTCTTGATTTAGATGCTGGATATAGGAGGAGTGATTTGGCGTCTCTCACCTAAAGGAAATAGTTTAAGAGTCTCCATTTGCAGGTCATATTTTTCGGTAGTTGGCATATCCTTTGACAAAATATACTATACTTGTACTTGTGTCACATGGTCAATTTTTCTTTTAAATTTTCTACCTGTGATGGCACTAAGTCCCTCACTTAGTCTCAGCCAACACCCCACACACACACACTGCAGGAACACTTAGTATAGAATTATCAAGGGAATGCACACACACACACACACACACACACACACACACACACACACACACACACAGTGTTTACAGGGCACCAATCCCAACCTTTATTACCTAATATCAAGTACAAAGGAAGCCTGGAGAATACACATGAAATTCTCTAAACCAAAATTACACACTCTACTGTTGACAACCTCAGCAGCCTAGGATAAATATATAGAAATAACTGTCGCGGCAATTATTGCCAAGTAACTGCCCCTTGTCCAAGACTTGCTGTCACATGTGGTCTGACTTAGGACACTTGCAACTGATGTTGCCTTGGCTTGCTCTCCACATTTCCAGCCCCTACACAGCAGGTCTGAACATCCAGAAAGCTAGGAACTGCCTGGTAACTGCTGCTGCACATTCTGAACATGCCAGCCCATGTCTCAGCATATCATAAGGCCTCTGCCCATGCTCCAGTAGCCCACACACTTACTCCAGCACGTTTTAAAAGGCTTGACCCTCCTGCCCAAGCCCTTCTCATCAGAATCACAGCCCACATAGCATGCCTATATTTAGCACAACAAGTAATTGCCATCAGCCCACTCATACAAGTCCATGCATTCTACTAGCACCAACCAGCCCAATGCCTTGCACAGCCTATCATCATCACAGCAGCCCAGCACTGCCTTGCACTCAAGCCACCAAGTCTACACGCAAAGCAACCATCAGCCAAGCCACTAATGCCATGCACCACCATATAGGGTTAGCACCACCTACTGCTGCCCAACATCAAAATCCGTCTTTGCCCACCATGGCCCTCCTCTGCCATGACCTTGGGGCATCATGTGGAGCAAGGTGCCTCCACATGCTGCCCCTCATCATGCTCATCATTCTGAATCCAGTAGGGAGACTGGGCTTGTCCCCCCTCAAAGCGTAGTTAGGAGCTTCACTAGATAACCATGAGGAGCCATTGGTGTCTTGAGAAAGCATTGAGCCAAGTGACTGGCCTGATGTTATCCAAACACTCCAATTCCTCATGCCATCATCAGCAACTCGTAAAGCTCCTAACAATTTGGGTAATTTTAATTGGATTCTAAAATATCATAAAGTATGTTTTATATACTAGAAAAGTAGTATTATTGAAGACATAAAGACTGTACAAAGAAACAAGTGGGTAAAGCCACTGAAGTGCAAAGTAAACTTTTGATGGTCTGTCCTCAACTCAGCTGCACACTTTGCAACCCTGCTATGCTTCTCATCAGTGGAAAGATAGCTAGATTAGATGCTGGTGAAATGCATGTAGTTTTGTTGTTTTGTCTTTGTAATGAGGTGTGATTATTGTGGATTGGTTGTTGCAAGTCTTTCCCCTTTTGTGTTCTGTGTTTCCTTTTGGTTTCTTTGTTCATAAGGTTAGTTTGTGAGTAGGACAGAGCCAGAACTTAGAGTTGGGGGGGGGGGGGGGGGGGAGGGGGCGGCTTTGCTGTTGGTTGTGTGCAGTGATTTTGGCTTTTGACTTTGTAACTATTTAGTTGCTTAGTTGCTAGTTGTTTAAATTTTTTTAAAAGGTCAAATTGTTTGTTTTAGGTGAAATTGGTTGACTAGGCTTAATTAATTTATTTTTTGTTAGTTTTACAATTGGTAATTTTTGTTGTTGTACTAATTTTTTTGGGCTTGTATATTTCATTTTTAGATTTTAGACTTATAAATATTTTTTAATGGTCTTTAAGATGAGGAAAATGTTTGAACTACAAACTTTTTTATAAATTGTTGATAATGTAAGTGATGGGCCCATATGTGAACCAATAAGAATTTGCTATCTTAACAGTTTGTAAAAATGTTATAGAAAAATTTGTGACTATAACAATACTCTCAAAAGAATCAATGATATTTTTAAAAAGGAAAAAGTGTAATTTTCAAAATTAAAATTGCTAAAATTAGTACTCATATAATAATAATAATAATAATAATAATAATAATAATAATAATAATAATAATAATATATTTTTTTAAATTTGGGGTGGGGGTGCATTTTCCCCTAAGTCCAACTATGGCTCCATCCATATTTGTGAGATGCTACAAATAGGAACGGGAACGGGCAGTTTTCCTATTCAACGTCCCCATTCCTGTCACTAGGGCTGTCCAGACCCGACCGGAGCCCGACAACCCGGCAAACCCGCCCGACGCCAACCCGATTCCGGCCCGAACCGAAGGCCCAGTCGGTCGGCGGCGGGTTGCCATTCTCAAGAACCGACACCGGCAGGTCGGGTGGCGGGTTTGCTTCTCCAAAACCCGAGCAACCCGAACCCGATCGGAGTTCTATAAAATATCCGGCCAAATCCTGCAAAATCAAGCCAGATCCGGCAAGATCTCGACCAAATCTGGTGAGATCTCGACCAGATCCGGCTAGATCTAGTGGGATTTAGCCAGATCCGGCCAATTCCAGCAATTTTTAGTGAAAATTTTCAGATCCCAGCGAAAAAAATGCAGATACCGGCGAGATTTTCCAGATTCCGGCATGATTTTCCAGATTCCGGCAACTATTTCCAGATTCCGGCGACATTTTTCAGATTCCGGTGATTTTTTTTTTCAGATTTCGAAGATTTTTTTTACTCCGGCAACCGACCGACCCGACCGAAGCTCACCCTCACCCGAAACCGACTCGACCGATTTTTCCGGCGGTCGGTTTCGGGTTGCTCTGCCCTCCACCCGACGCCGGCGGGTCGAGTCCGGGTTGGGCCCAAAACTGACCCGGCCCGACCCGTGGACAGCCCTACCTGTCACGTTCTCCCACCCTTGCTCAGGGGACTAGATTTTTGCCCTTGCCCTATCCTACTCAATTTTTTTAAACATAACTTATTAAAATTTAGTTTCAAATTTATATTATACATTAAACTAAAACCTATAAAACATCAAAAATTAAGTTGTCACATTACAAAACTTCTAAAAGCAAAATAATAATACAACAATTAAAGTATTAAAAACATAAAACCAATTCAAATATAACAATACAACTGTTAGGTTTCATATTTGTATAGGATTGTTGGCAAACATGTAAACATAAACTTGTCTAGATATAGATCATAGAGTCTATAGGTATAATTAGACAATGCTCAAGGTGTTGCTAGTCAGTGTGCAAGAACAGGAAATCTACTGATTCAAGAACTAAAATTTCATCAATTTCGAATCTTCAATCGATCGAAACTTAAGGTCGACCGATCGAAATGTGTATCTGTAGAATCATTAATTCAGCCCATTAGCCCATCAGATGTTTAAGGTTTTAGACCTACTTTATTATGTATATAAAGGAAACCCTAAGGCATGAATTCAAAGACTTTGGAGTTGCTCATTTGAGATCTAAAAGGTTTTGTGCCTTCTCCTTTTAAAGTCATTACCAAGAATCAATCTATAAACTATCTAAACCGGTAGATCTAAAGTTGCTGCAAACTAGTCATCAAAGGTGCTGAATCTAAACCTTCGAGTGAGATCTTGGAGTCGTAGACTGAAGGTCTACTCTGGAGAAAACCTTCAAGGGTGGTCTTGGAGTTGTGGATTGCAGGTTCACGTTTGGAACACATCTATGTCAGAGACGTCTGTGGGATTTAGAGTTTAGTTCGATAGCTGTAGTTAGATTTACAATGAATAGGGTTATTTTGACTACAAATTTCTATCTAATAGTGGATTTTTTTATCTTAGGATTAGTCCCTGTGGACACAATGGGGAGTTGCCACCTAGTTTTTGCAATGGTCTAGAAACCATATATATAGCTTCCTCTCGAGGAATGACCATTGATCTTACTACCAAAGATATATGTTCAGAGTTAAGGAACAGTCTTGGGAAGGTGTTAGGCACCCAAAACCGCCCAACCCTAAGGTTGGCTTCCTCTCATTGTGTTTTATGTCTTAACCCTATTAAAAGCACACTCAATATTGTATCTATACTCTCACACACGCTAGCATACATCTAAGCACACACCATGGCATCAATCATCCCAAAAAGACCTAATCATACATCTATCATGGCTTACCCTAACATACATCTAGCATACATGTCAAACCAACCTAACATTCATCTAGCATGGCATAACATAAACCCTAGCATGTTACTACCATACATGTCATATCGAAGGCAACAACATAAGCATAGAAAGATCGAAGCAAACATGTAATTGTATCTATACTTCAAGAAGAACTCAACCAAACACACATGTTTATCTCTATCATCAAGGCAAAATCATATTAAAAGATGCATGGGAATGTGAATGCATGACTTACCTCACTTACCTTGCAGCAACGCAGCACCTATGGCATTCATGCATGAACATGTGAATATGTATTCATGACATCAAAACAAGAAAACATGAGACAAACCCTAATTTAAACATGTGAAAAAGCAAACAAATAACAAGCATGTGAAACCGAATGTTAAAACCACAAATATATGAAAAATGATCTAAGATAAAAGTATTGCATGTGAAATTAGAAATGAAATTAGAAAAATTAGGGATTCTGGCCAGGATCATGCACACGCATAAAAAAGCCTACGTACGCAGCCAAGATTATGGCCACGCGGGTTTTAGCCCAGAAACCCTAGCAACATAGAAACTAAAGCAGAGCTTCAAAACGATAAATCTAACATCCTAACATGCTTCTAATATAAATCTAAATAACCTAAACTAAGAACAAATATATTAAAGATACACAAAACGAAAATTATTCCTAACATGCATTAGATCTAACAGCAAACAAGAGTAACACATCAAAACATGTTCATCAACATATCCAGTCATTCAATTCATTAATCAAAACATGATGAGACACAATACATCGAACCCAAACACATCTAATCATATTTCCAAGAAAATGTAACATAAAAATAAAATTAGAACAAGAAGAACACAAAAATAATCCAAATCAAGGAAAAACTATGAAGAGAGGCTCACCTTACTTATGGAACACAAATTGATTGATAATTTAACGGGCCCCTCACTGCCTACACAACAAGATCGAATGACAATCAAAGGAATCAAATATATCAACAGTCTATTAGTAATCACAACTCAAAAATAAAATTTTTTGAAAAGGTTTTGAGAAATCCCCCATTAAGAATCAGCTTCGGCCCTTGTTTTTGTGTTAGAAAAAGGTTTTCAATCCTTATAAAAAAAACGTGGTGGCTGCAGCCCTAAAGTTTTTGAGAGAGAAAAATAAGGTTTAAAAAGCAAAGAGGCACTTTTTTTAGCTAGGGTTTTAGTTTGGAGGCATAAGGATGTATTTATATGTTTAAATAAGGGGTTTTAGGCTTATTTTTAGGGTTTTGGATGTTCCAAAGGGCCTAGGGGCCCGGCCCCATCAAAGAGGGAGGCTTTGGTTCCTAAAAATTGAAATTCTGATGTTCTAGAATGGGCCTATGTATGCAGGTTTGTGTATGCGTACGCAGGTTTGTGCATGCGTATGCACAGCTCTGATGACTCGATTTCAAATGGTCATAACTCACTCAATTTCCAAATTTGCATTCAAATTGAAGCTTAGGATGTTTGCTTTCCAATGCAACAAACCTTACTAAAAAATTATTTGTGGATTAGAGTTTATGGTCAAAACAATGAGCAAAGGTCATTTTTCAACATTGTTTTCAAAGAAATTTGAGTACTTTTGAGTTGTGATTACTTCCAAACTGTCAAAATAATTTCAATTACCTTTTGTAGACAAGTCAAGCTCATCATTGGGATTGGGGACTAAAGTTTATTAGCCGGGTACAGAATGAGGTATCTACAGTCCCCCCCCCCCCCCAAGGTTTATTCTTTGGAACAAGTTATTTCATAAGATTTCCTGGATTATCATATCTTAGGTCATTTACTTTTCCGCTGTACATGATATGTTTGATTATTTGTTTAACCTAAGGCTTGCATAATTGACCTAGTCAATAACTTAGCCTTCAAATTGGTTAAATCTTGTCTGTCTCAGGGATCTAAAACTAACAACGAAAATTACAAATAATAAAAAATTTAAATCTTAACTTTAAAAAGTATATATAAATTAAATAATACAACAAGGAAAAATATTATAAATATAAGTTTGAAGTTTAAAGAATATGCGTGCATGCGCACACACATATATATTTTGAAACAATGTTACACCACCCAATAACTTGTTACTGAATTTACATTTTAAAAATCCTACCATTGGATTACATGTTTAATATGTTCTAACATGCATGCCAATTTTTATGCCAATCAAATATTGTAGACACTGTATTTTGTACCCCTTACGACTCGAGCCCTTGTTCCCTAAACCTGCGTACGCAGGCACGAGTCTACGCACGCAGATAGGGTTTGAGAAACCTATGAAAGACAAGTTTTTTGCATTAAAGATTGAGGTTTGGAACGAATCTCACATCATCTGGGAGCCGTTCCAAACCCCCATTTTCACAATATAAATAGTCATACATGGTACCTTTTCAAGACACACAAAAATCCCATGGGACAACACTAAGATTCACTAGAAATAGTGAATCAAAGAGAGAGTTTTTCACAAAACATCCTCAAGTCAATTTTATTTGATTATGACCTTTTTTGGCCTTAATATTTGAGTTTAAGATTACTAATCACATTTTTATTAGTTTATAAATAGATTTGATTGAAGAGAATGTTAAAAAATCAAGTCTAGCAGCTTTTGATTTAAGTTATTCATTTCAAACTTTTTCTTTTATTTTCTTTAGTTTAATCTTGTTTTCTTTGTTTCTTCACTTGTCTTATGCCTTAATATGTTTATGTATTCTAGGTTTACGTTTTTGCATGTCTTAAAAATATGTAGGTTGTTAGATTTAAGCTTTCAAGTGTTTTTCTGCGTTTTTGTTTCTAGGTTAGGGTTTAGGGTGTGTTTGCGTGCACATGCTTCTTGCATGCGTACTCATACAATTGGCCTGTATATGCAAGCCTATGTATGCGCATGCATACTCGTGCCCAGAAACCCTAATTTTGAGTTTTTTGTTTCTATTCTTTCTTTTATTTTACATCATATGTCTCTACTTTCACCTTCTTGTATACTTTTGCGTTTTCTATTTCTCTGTTCACATGTTTATTTGTCATTATATGCTAGATTAGGGTTTTCCTCTTAAAAGTTCTTGCTTTGATGCTATGCCATTCATTCAAATGTTCATGCATGATGCCATAGGTGTTGAGTTGCTGCAAGGTAAGTAAAGGTAAGTCATGCATTCACAATGTACATTCATGGTCTTGTTTAGGTTTGATGATACAATTGTGTTCTTAATGTTTTAGATGATGACATGATTTGTTTGCTTTATTTCTACCTTGATTGTAATGATCATATGCTTCTGCCTTCGATGTGATGACATGATACTAGATGTATGCTAGGGTTTATGCTATGCCATGCTAGATGAATGCTAGGTTGGTTTGACATGTATGCTAGATGTATGTTAGGATATGCAATGCTAGATGAATGTTAGGCTTTGGTTGATTGCCATGATAGCCGTGTTGATTGTTAGTTGAATATTAGCGTGCATGTGAGTCTAGCATAACAATATTGAGTGTGCCTTTAATAGGGTTAAGACATAAGATACAATGAGGGGAAGCCAACCTTAGGGTTGGGTGGTTTTGGGTGCCTAACACCTTTTTAAGACCGTACTTTAACTCCGAACCCATATCTCTGGTAGTAAGATCAAAATGTCCTTCCTTAAGAGGACGGTATATATATGGTTCCTAGACCATTGCAAAAACTTGGTGGCAACTCCCGACACCCTCGTTGTTTACACAAACATCATTTAATATTCGATCCATAAACTTATCTTTTATGTATAATTTTAAACTATAAAAACTTAAATTTAAACAATTGAATGATAAAATGACTATTGATCTTTAACAAATTTAGATTTCTTTATGACATGACTGTTGATCATTGACAAACATTCCTTAAGGTTACACTATGTGTAACTTGAACCTAACATTACTTAAAGTTATATCAAGTGTATCTTGAACTTAACCCATATATATGCCTTACAAAAATAACCAGTAAAAATATCATATAAATAATTTATAAGTTTATATATATAAACAGAGCGAGATCTCCAATTCTTGCCCCTCTCTTGAACCCACTTCAGGGAAGGAGTTAACCCTTGTTCTCGCCACATTTGCTATGCGGGACGTGACAGGATAGGTATATATGCTCGACTTTAGATTGTTATCCCCAGCTACAAAGGCTTATTTTTGCTACTGGTTGATCTTGTTAGGTTCTAAATACTTAGTATTAAATGTTTAGGATCTAAATTTGTATATGTTGGCAAACCAAGAACAAAAACATGTCTAGTATAAGATATTTATGTCTTAAAATAGTGTTAGACATTGCTTAAGTTGATATAAGTCAAGGTTCAAGAGCATTCAAGTTGCAGAAAGAAGAATTCAGAAACTGCCTTACTCGACAAATCTAGATAATAGATTCAACCAATTGAAACTCAAATTCGGCAGATTTTGAATTAGGCTTGAAAGCCTGCAAAACGTCTAGTGTTTGATTCCAACACTGGTAAGTATAAAAGCAAAACCCTAATACACATTTTTGAAGTCTTGTGAGTTACTCCTACGAAATCTATGAGGTTCTGTAACCTTCTAACTCAACATGCATCTACTGGAAAGAAGATCCAATCACAAGTACCAGTGGAGATAAGTTGCTGCTACAAGATCAACTACTGCTAATGATTAAAGTTTTGAGTGAGATCTCAAAGTCATAAACTGAAGTGTTTGTGTGAAACAAATTCAGAATAGAAGAGTCTGTGGATTTGGAGTTGCGTGTGATCACATGAGTAAGTACTACAAGAGGTAACATTAATTTTAGGGTTAAATCTATTGTAAACACTTCCATTCTATTTAGTGAATTTATTCCTTAAGTATTGTTTATGTTAAATCCTCCTTAAGTTTTTTACCTTAAAACTTGACGGTTTCATTGGTTTTCCTAGATCATCATATAGCCTGTGTTCTTTAATTTTCCTTATTATGTGATATGATTGATGTGTGTTTAACTTAGATCTGATTAATCAAACTAAGTAACAACTTGGTTAATATATTAGGTTAAATAATCTGAGTATAAAGGGGTCTAAATAACTAACAGATCTATACAGATTTGAGTTTTTCAACTCTTTGTTTGGTACATCGTTACTTAAAAATATGCTAAAATACTATATAAAAAATAGTAAAAATGGAGAAAAAATGACATAATGATGTAAAGTTGATCATATATACTCTTCTTCTTGCTAACAACTTAGCAGGCAATTTGGGAGGCATAATCATAGCCTTCTCAAACCTGAATCCGATAAAAATATATCCCTCAAACTCATTCCAAATCCAGTTAAATTTTGAAAAAAATTATTCCAAAGCCATGCTTTGTCTTCACTTATTAGACATATTAGTATATAATCCATGCTTACGCATGGGGATGAAAAATTGAAGTGGTGATATTGATATTAGCTTAGGTTATTAAACATATAGGACATTAGTTCGACCAGGACATTTCGAGATACTAAAATGGTTTTTTTTTTGCAATTTCATGATATTAGTTACAACAAGTTTCTTATTACATTGCTATTATATATATAATTTTGAAAATCACTTTTGGATACTACATATACAATATCAATTCACAATCATTGTAGATGAAATACTACTAAATATAATACAAATAAAAAGAATTTATTGGTCCAATAGTATCTCCTAAATTGAATCGGGATAGGTGCATGAGATCGTTCAACTTAATTATAATTTTTTAGGTTCAAGATCTTCGCATTCAAAATATCCGTATAGAAATAGTATTAAAAATATGCTCATTAGTTTAGAGAAAAAATAACAGCAAAAATCTAAACAATTTAATTTTTATGGGAAGCCAACAAATGCAAAATCTAATTTTGTTTCTAATTGAATTTTCTCTAAGCTTTGGTTTAATCTATACGACTATTTAAGGGGCTTTCCCTGTTTGGACCGGAGTTTTTTTTTGTTCCAAAATACCCCTATTTCCCAAGGTTTAAGTAGAGACAAAACTAAAGGATAACAAAGTAAAAAATACATCTTTAACTCCTACTAAAACATTGCCTATTAAATATGATCACTCTCCCACTAACCCACTTATTCAGAAGCAAACTTCACTATTAAACTTTTTTTTTAATTAATTGGCCGAAAAAATATATTTTTTTTATAAACCCACGTTAAAAAGTTAAAACCCTACATTCATTCCCTGGCCATCCATTTTTTTTTTTTTTTTTGTTTGTGAAATGCTATATCTATAACATTTTTTTTTAGAAGAAAGTATTAAGAGATTTGAATTTCCTCCATAACTCCACATTTACACTTTTCTCTTTTTTTTTTTTTTTTTTTTGAGGTGATCTTTTTCTTTTTTGATTGTCCACAATTTTTTTTTGTTTATTTATTTCATTTTTTTTAAACCCGCATCCAACTTCCCCTAAGTTGGTCGTTTACTTTTTCTTTTCTTTTTCTCTCTATTTTTTTAATACTTACCTCTTTGTTATTTATTTATTTATTTATTATTCCTTTTTGATATTAGGTTCTCTCTTTTTTTTTTTTTTGAATTCACATTTCCCTTACTCCTCCTACTCCCTAATATTAGATCTTACGTTTTTTTTTTTCCAAATCAATTTTTCTTTATTTAATTTTTTTTTTTTTTTGATAACAATTCCTCTTCTTTTTTTTTTTTTTTGATAACAATTCTTCTTATTTCGAAATTGAAGAGAGGAAAAAGAAAAACACCCATACTATAAAACTATCACTATAACTTTTCATCTATATCCCTTAACTTTAGACACTACTATTCTTCTGTTGGTTTTCAAATTGCTAATCATATCACCACAATTTGGTTTGATCATTTTTCTAAATGAAAACTCCCACATGCATCACTCTCATATCTCTCTCCCATTTCTGCTTATTCCATACCCATTTGTTTTCACACCCTCACATGCATTCTCCAACTTCAATTTCAATCCATGTGATGAAAAATTATTTCACCACACATAATACTCATCACACCCCTAGGTTTTTTTGTGATTAGAAAATGTAGTAATCCCAAATTATAATAAATGCTCTAAATTAACCCTAACCCAAAAAATAGAAAAGTCTCTCAAAGGCTAGTATATATTACTTAGTTAGTAATGGACCGTATATAGCATTGGTATATTACATAAATAACTTATAAATTTGAATTATTTTTAGTTACACAAAAAATGGCTCATAAATATAAAATCATTCAAACTCTCTTTTTCTCTAATTTTATATATAGAGTTAGATATATGATTAGTTTTATTTATTTATTTATGCTTTTTTTATACTGTACTCCTCGTTTTCTATATTGAATTAACTCACTTTGCACAAAAATTTAAAAATTAAGATTAGATGGGATACGTAGTGCAAAATTAAACTCTAATTGAAATCCAATTTTTATACTGAACTAATGTGTAATCCCGTGCATATGCACAGGTACATTTAAAAATAATCACAATTATATATTATATATATAATTATGTTTTTTAAGGTTTATTATATTGGACTCCTCGTTTTCTACATTAAATTAACTAATTTGGCACAAAAATTTAAACTCTAATTAAAATTCAATTTTTACCTAAATTAACTCATTTGGCACAAAATTCTAAAATTTAGATTAGATGAGACACGTGGCATAAAATTAGACACTAATTGAATTTCAATTGAAAATTTAATTAAATTTTTTCTCTGCTTTACCTATTATTATATATATAGATTCATTGGACACAAAAATTTAAAAGTTTAGATAAAATGGGACACATGTCGCAAAATTAGACTCTAAATAAGTTCTATTTTGAAATTTAATTAGATTTTCTCTTAGTTTTGGCTATACATATATATATATATATATATATATATATATAAGGTAAGATTTAGATACAGTATTTAGATGATGTTCTTTAGGTTCTCTCCTTAAGATTTTGCTATGTGGATTTTTTTTATAGGAAAGAAGTGTATTTTTTAGTTAAATAGTCACATGGTTGAATCTTGAGAAGGGAATTTAAAATACTTTACCTAAGTTTTGTCCAAATATATAATAGTGGACTAGCAAGTAGCATCCCTTATCCCGTATTAGCAACTAAGAGCATTCGTAGCAGACGTTGTAAATGTGCCAAATGCCAAATATTTGGCACATTTAACACATCAAACATCAAAAAACTTCATTTATCAGATGTGCTAAATGTGCCAAAATTTTGCAACACTGAACAGTAAACTTATATCTTTGGCATGGTACGGACACAAATTGCATTACTGTTTACTATTTTTTATTCTCTTTTCTCTCTCCTCTCTCTTCACTTCACTGATTTCTCTTCTCCCTCACTCTTCCTCCGCATCTCCATCCTTTTCTTCTTTCACTCCTTTCTCAATTCGTTGTTTCTTCTCACTCTTTTCTTCTTTCAGTTTTTTTGTTCTCACTCTTTTCTTCTTTCACTCCGATCTCTGTCGTTGTGGTTTTTTTTTTTTTTTTTTTGCAGTGATTTGATACCTGGGTCGGCGGTGAGTGAGTTGAGATGGTGATTGGCGGATCACTGGTGGTGGGTGGGTCGGCTGGTGATGGGCGAATCAGTGGCGGTGGTGGGTTCTGTTGTGCGAAATCGGTCTGTGGGTTTTTTGTGCGAAATCGGTCTGTTGTGCGAAATCGGTCTGTGCGAAATCGGTGGCGGTGGTGCGAAATCGGTGGCGGTGGCGAAATCAGTCTGTTGTGCGAAATGGTGCGAAATCGGTGGCGGTGGTGGGTTTTTTCTGGTGGTTTGCAGTGATTTTTTTTGCTGGTGGTTGTGGCCGCAACAAATTTTTTTTTTTTCCGGTGGTTTGTAGTGATTTTTTTTTTCTGGTGGTTGTGGCCGCAGCATTTTATTTTTCTGGTGGTTTGCAGTGATTTTTTTTCCCGGCGGTTGTGGCAGCAACAATTTTTCTGGTTGTGTTTTTTTTTTTTTTTTTTTTTTTTTAATAAGATGGTGTTGGTGGATGTGGGTTGTGCTGGTGATGGGTGGTGGCTGTCGGCGTTGTTGCAGTGGAGGTGGATGTGCCGTTGTTGTTGTTGATGATGAGGGTGGGGAAATAGTTTAATATATTATTTTAATGTGTCTTAAATATTATTTTAATATATAGGATTGAAAGATAAAACATCTGATAAATGGGATGTTGTAAAATGATGTTGTAAAATAATAAAGTAGGTTTTTGGTGTGGCAAAATGGCATTTTTTTTACAACAGCTGCTACGGATGCTCTAAACAAAGATAGAAAGCCATATCTCATATTTCCACTGCATGTAAATTGAAAAAATAAGATCATTTTAAAAAAAGCACGAGACATCTGCTACCTCCAATAGCTAAGGTAGTAAGATGGGACGAGAGGGGGCTCTTTCCCTTTGGCCCTGTCCAAAATTCCCTTTCTGCCATTTAAAAGAAAAAAAAGTTTTTTTGTGTAAAAGGGGTAGAATTTATTGAAACCGTGAGAAAAAAGTACACACATAAATGAGGCCCTTCAGCAAACAAAATTGTAAAAGAAAGGTCGAGGCAACTTATTTTTGTTGATGTATCTCTCCATATCATTTTTATAGGTCAAACTCAATTGAAAAGATAGATTTATCAATAATTCTAAGCTTCAAAGGTTATTACAAAAATCGATAGTAAAAAATAAAATAAAGAAGAAAAAGTATTAATTGAAGAGACAAAAATATCGAAAAGTAAAAAATTTTTACTTCAAAAGTATTGAAGGCTTCAATTATTTATATAAGAACTTAATTATTCTTTTCATAAATGTGAGTGCATAAAGAATAAATTTTGGGAAACTACTACGTAACAGATTTCATACTTTGATATTATTTTAAAGTTAAACTCTAAAAATATGGTTGCACAAATAGTTTTTTATATGGTTTAAAACTCTTTTTTTTTTAAAGAAAACTCTAAAAATTTAGTTGCACAAATAGTTCTTATATGATTAAAATTTTTATAATCTAATCATATTATGAATTTAACAAAAACTGTATTTTAGATTTACTGATTTATTAAAAATTCATTACATGAGAATCATAAATAGAATTTTGATTATAAAAAACATCACAACAAAACGTACGTAATTATATATTAATAAATTCTAATGGATACACAAAATATAATGATATGCTATCATTTTAGGGAATCTTTTAATATTGAATATCGCTTACTATTCACATTATTGGCATTTAATTGTCAAGATTAATTAACTGATATATAATATATTGGGTTAAAAAAATTTCTCTGAGGTCAAATCCTAGCTCCTCCGTGGCTCCAAGCTGCAAGGGACGTGGCTCATAATATCTAATGAAGTATATACATTATTATTGATAGTCTTCTCATATTACGCACATTTTAATTAAGCAAATTAAAATAAAATATATATAACATTATGAATTGCTCATAAAAAACATGTATTGATTTTTATTAATTATTTCTTCGTGGTTAAACAAAATCATTTTTCTGGCTGAATTCATTAAAAATATATATTTTCCACTTTTGTATTGTATTCAAAACAAAAATATTGTAAAAGGTTATTAAAATAAAAAATTATAAATTTTTTTAAATTTCTTAGAAATTTTTGAGTAAAAAATTCAACTTAGTGATTTTTAAGGCTTTTTTTTTTCACATATATATAAAATTGAGTTGTAGCTGAAAAGAAAATATGTCAATAATTTAGTTCAATTTGGAATAAAAAAGGAAGAGAAAAAACACATTAACTATGCTAGAAAATAATGCTGTATAATGCTTACAGTAAACCAAGTGATTAAAATAAGAACCACATGATAGAAACACATGTAAAACTGAATTTTAATTACATTGTACATGAGGTTTTGGTTATATGGGGAAAAAGTCACTGCAAAATACAACTTTTTGTTTTTTGTGCCGCCTAACGAAAATATCCGGAACTTTCGAGCACATGAGTATTCTCACAAATGTGTAGTACAGATTAAATACAAGTTATACATATGATCGAGTTTCAGAGTTCGACCTAGGAATTATCATGGTCCATATTAACCACGTTTGAAACCCTTACAAAGTAGTCAATAATTTTTAGATCAGATGATGCTTCTTGGCGTTTTTAACGAGTATGATAAAAAAGTACGAACTTCATCCATCAATTGTAAATTATCCTAAAGATAAAAACGAACCATTTGGGAGTGAAAACTCGAACAAGTCTGCACTCTGCACAAATTCCACTTCCAAACAAATAATTCCTGAAATCGTGCACAGAAAAGTGCATGCACTAGTCAAAAACTATACACTGGTGTAAAGTTCGAAAAATACAGACCCCAGAACAGGTCTCCTTATCCAGGATCCGTAAAAAAGTTTCAATTTTTTGGCACAATGTTTTGGGTCCCGTTTCTTACAATAATTTTTATGTGTTTTTATTAAGAATGTAGCGACACATTTGTGCAGTAGTTTTTGTTTTTGAATAGTGATATGATTGATGACAAGTCCAATTTATAGGTTTTCCACGAAACCGATGTTATTGTCATGTTAGTGAGTGCTTCATTTATTTTGTCAAGTTGAGTGGCATCTTCTTAAACGTTAAAAAAGATCTTACATATATGTATGATGAATGAGTGGTCCTAAGAGAAGCAAGAGAGTGAAATCTTTGGGACATGATCTTCAATAAATTTCTTAAATATCTGGTGTCATTTCTTTAAATCTCACCGGCCTTATGATTGTGATGAGCTGTTGTGCCCGAAATGACTCTAAAACTTTGAATATGTGGAGTCATTTCCAGAACTTAATTGGTTCTTTCTCGAACAATGTCAACTGTGGGAAGTATTTCAATTATAAGATTATTTGAGGTTTTGAAAGGAATATATTAGGGTGTTTTAGGCCCCGGTTGAAACCAAGTTAACCAATTAATTCTTAGCCAAGTAATTAATTAGATTAATTATATTTTAGATCTGAATTAAATAACATCACATAAACATAGATCACACATAAACAACCAAAATGATGACGTAAAAAAACTGATAAAACAAACTGTTTTACAATAAAACTTAGGAGGATTTAACCGTCAATCTTTAAGGTTATAAATCCAATAGAATAGAATTGAAGTTTGTACAAAAGATTTAACCCTAAATATAATGTTATCTCATGCGGTACTTATTAACATGATTATATGCAGCTTTGAGACCATATACTCTTTTATTCTGAATTTGTTGCACACAAACTCCCCGCTCGTGACTCTGAGAACACCTCTCAAAATTTTCTACTAGTAACTTGGATGTAAACTGGATGCAACAAATTCACTTTGATCACCGAATCTGTTGTATGAACACAGGTCTTCGATGGAGAGGTTGAAAAATTCTAAATCTGTGTACAATACACTGCTCTTTGTTGTCTTGGAAAGCATGCTCTAGGGCTTGCTTGTATAGTGTATTTGAGATGCAAGTGCCCTAAATCAAACGACTAACATAAGTTGCTAAGAATCCAAACTGCATGATTCTTGATTGGTTGAAATATGCAGTTCGACCGACAGGCCAAGCTTGTATTGAATTGTAGCGTACATTTCAGTTTTATATTTCTTAAGTCTTCTAATGTTCAAACCTTGAATTGTCTTGTTTCAATAACTAACTTTGATACCAATTTAAGAGACATTCTAGATTCTAATTGTAACAATAATTTGAGGTTTGCCGGTCTAAAATTATGGACCTAATAGAATAAAATGTGCCCCCTTAGAATTTTGTAATGAATGATGTCAACAAAAAAGAAAAAGAAAAAAAAAAGGACCATAGTACTGCTGTCCTTTTCCACCGAAGTCAAGCAGATCACTAAAAACTACAAAGAGAAAGAATGACATACCGCAGAAAGGATTAAATTTTTTTAAGCTTTTTTTTTATTGATAAAAGGATACCACTTAGATACAATTCCTTGATGACTTTAGGTTTCCTTAATTGAATTCAACCATGTGGTTCCTTGATTAATGCCACATGATTGAATTTAATTGTCTTTAGAAAATATAACAATAATTTTATTGTATTGATCAGTACAATCACGTGGTTGAATTTAATTAGAGAAGCTAAGTAACAACACCCAAGAAACTATACCTAAGTCAAACCCTTTAGGTCTCTTATGCAGTGCTCTTTCGTATTGGAAGGCCAAAGAGAGAGCCTTTTAATCACCACTGTCATCATATTTGCCACCTCCGCCAACTGCATATAACTCCCTCGAGTATCGAGTAATCTCCAACTTCAGATTTCTAATTATCCAAATCAAATCTGCAGTCTTAAATCGAGTAGGCCACAAGATAAACAAAGAAGGTAGTCAGTTAGTAGTATTTTAAGTTTTGTGATTCATACCCAATTTTATGACACATCAGCATATCAATTCCTTCTCGTGAAGGCGGGATACGCGGTATTAAATCTTCCTGAAAGCGGTTTTAGACTTAAAGTCGATGCAAGCCTGAGAGTATGTGAAGTCTCTTAAAAAGAGACAAAGGAGTTGCCACCTAGTTATAGGTCTAGGAACCAAAACATGACTCCAAGAAGGTCTACCTACCAAACTTGGTCTAGAGTTAGGGTATAGGATAGGAAGAGATGAGGCACCCCATGCTTGTCTAGCTGTAGCTGGAATTGGCACCAAAACAAAATTGATAATGTTATACTAAATTAATTACTGCCAAAAGTAATTTCATTTCGTATAATTACTTGTAACACAACTGTTTGTCACCTCTTTCTATTTCCATAAAAGACATTTAGGGTTCAAATTCTCCCTCCCACCAATTATCAAATTATTTAAAAACAAAATAAAAATAATTTTAAAAGTCACATTTTGCAAGATTTAATCAAATAGAGATATTAACACAGAAATCAAGAAGCATGTTAGAAACCCTAAACACTAAACCAAAATATAAAAAATAAGACAAAGCATCAACATAAACAAATAGCCAAGAAACAAATCAAATAGATATACTAAACTAACATAAAATAACCAATCATGTCAACCTTTACATAAAACTAAAATAATCAAAACAATCAAAACAGATTATAATCAGCCCAAAACAGATTATTAATACATATCAAAAGAGTTAAAATCAATATATATATATATATATATAACAAGTTAAGGAAACTATATCAAGAACTCATGTAAATCGTATTAAGCAAAGGAAGAAATCATAGATAGATAACACACCTTGTTTAAGATTATGAGTTTGAGATTATTTAACTGACACCTCAGTGCCTACAATACTAAGATTAGATTGAGTGAACAAGAGAATTGAAGAGAACAATAGTTTTTAGAAATCACAACTCAAGAACAAAAGATATATTAAAAAGGTTTTGAAAAAAATCTTGAAAACTAGTTTTAGCTTTAGAATCAATGCTAGAAAGAGATTTTGGAAGATTAAAAAATGTGCAAAGGTTATGTGTTGAGTTTAGAAAAGATGAACTAGGGTTTTACAGAAGATGAAGGCAAAAAATAACTCTCTCTAGCTAGGGTTTGGATTGGAGACATAGGTGAGTATTTATATGTTAAAATTAGGGTTTTTGGGGCTTTTTAGAGGCCTTTGGACGTTCCTAAGGGTCTAGGGGCCGACCCTCATGAGGGCCTAAAAATCAGTTTTGAAAATTTGGAAACGTGGCTGCATATGCAGCTTTCGTGCATGCGTACGCATGCTTAAACCATGTGTACACATGCTTCCCCAAAACCCTAAATTTGACTACAATTTTGGTCCAACTTCAAATGGTCATAACTCACTCAATATAAATTCAAATCATGCAAAAGTTATGTTAAAATTGAATCCCAAGATGTCTAATTTCCAATGAAGCAAACCTCACTCAAATATTCTTTATGGATTAAAAGTTATTGTCAAAACAGTGAATAAATGTCATTTTTCAGCATCGTTTTCAAAGCGATTTGAGTATTTTTGAGTTGTGATTATTTTCAAATTATTGTGAACTCTTCAATTTGGTTGACATGTGTCAAGCTCATCAATGGGTACAGGGACCAAAAGTTGTTAACGAGTACAAAATGAGATGTCTACACATTTTGGTCTAGAGGAACTAGACGTAGGCTCTATTTAGCCAAAGTGTCACTTACCTTAGTGTTATAGCCTTTTCTTCATTTTTTTCATCAATAGGAGGAGGATTTGAATCCACCTCCCTCGTTATTGTAACTATCGAATTATTTCTCTAATAACAGAAAGATAATATTTAACAATAGTATCTCCCTAATTGTACATGCTATTGTTATTTGCTCGCTCTTTCAAATGAACGTTTCAACTGTCATTTTTGTACATTTTTTCTTTAGAAAATGTTCACTATTGCTATCGATTTTCTATCCAGATAGAAGGATTGGCTTGAACATAGTTTACCTTGTTGAGTTTGTTATGCCTTTAAGCATTCCAGATAAATGAAGCATATATGTGTGTGTGTGATCGGCCTAAGGTAAGGCAGAAATAGCCTAAGTAGTTGAGCGTGAAAGGAATAAGGTAGAAGATGACACAAATGAGGATTCTCCAGATTACAAAACGTTGTTGTTAGGTTCTCATTGTGCTAGAGTTAAGTTGAAAACGCTGTCGTGCTAAAGTCCATTATCTATACGCACCGTATCACTTAACGTCTAGACGTCACTGTTCTACATCAAATGTTTAATACCAAGGCTGAAATGTAGAATTTCCACTTATTCAATTATTTCCCTTTAATCACTATAGTTACACATGTAATAAATGGATTAGTTGTAATGAAAGTTTGTTATTACAAACTTTCCTACTCTTTGTGCTTACTCTTTCAATCCTCTTTATGTAGAGCTCAATAATGTATTCAGTTAGCCATTTTACGAAAAAACATAAAATCCCTTCTATTTAGATTTGTTCAAGATATTCAGAGCTTCGCTTCCACGATTTCCATGAATCCAAATTCATCTTCAATTTCTCCTTCTACCTCAACCACTACACCTAAAATGGCAAATTCAATTACACACATCAATCCCTACTCCATTTATATTGGGCATAAATGCACTTTTGGTTTCTACATTTTGGGTCATTTCTCGATTTGGTCCTTAAACTGATTTTTATCCTAGGTTTTAGTCCCTTACTTTTTAAAATCGTTTTTAAAATGGTCCCTACCGTCAACCCAGTTACGAAAAAAGTTGAGGTGGCAAACGGCATGTCTTACTTGCTGACATAGCACTGACATGGATATTAAAATATGAGAAATGCTACGTCCACAACATTTCTCACAATATTTTCACAACAAATCCTAGTTGGCAGGTTGTTACAGGTTTTAAATTTAAATCTAACACTGAAATTACTTTCTTACTCACTAGTAATAGCAAATAACAACTTGTCAATTAGGATTTGTTGTGAGAATGTTGTAAGAAATGTTGTGGACGTAGCATTTCTCTTAAAATATTATTAAAAAAACTTATTTAGCATTTTTTGCCACGTTAGATTTAAATTAATAAAAAATTAAAACAAAAATCCAGGTAAAAAATTTTAAAATAAATAAATAAATAAACATTAATTTAATTAAATTAAGAAAAGAAAAAGATTTTTCAATTTAAAAAATTGAGTTTAAAAAATGGGTTTGCTTTTCATTATTTTTCGGAAGAACATTGCTCTTCTTCTTCCCCAGGACATGAACTTCATGCTTCATGTTCTCCCCTAAATCAAACCCAATAAATCCAAGAAATCAAACCCATAAACATCCAGTAAATCAAACCTAATAAATCCAAGAAATCAAACTCATAAACCACCTAATAAATCTAAGAAATCAAACCCATAAATATCCAGTAAATCAAACCCAATAAATCCAAGAAATCAAACCCATAAACCTCTAGTAAATCAAGCCCAATAAATCCAAGAAATAAATATAGAAATCCACATAAAAAAAAACCACAAACACGAAACCAAACTTACCGAGACAACTCCATCTCTGAAACACAAACATGGCCACATCGATCTCCACAGCCACACCAATCTCCACCTCCACTACCGACCACCCACCCCTAGAGAAACCCAGAAAAACCCCACCTACAACCAAACATGTAAACACAAATCCAAGACCCACACCAATCTCCACGGCCACAGCCCACCCCCACTGAAACCCAGAAAACCCAGCCTCTCCAACCAAACCCAGCCATCTCCATCTCCATCTCCAACCAAGCTCATAATCCAAGAGCACCCAACCACCGATCTCTACCTCGCCTACCACCGATCTCCACCCTGACCACCAATCTCCACCTCCATTATCGACCACTCCATGAAAAACTAGAAAAACCCAGAGATTAGAGAGTTGGGTTTTGAGAGAGAGAGAGAGAGGGATTGAAAGGTTGAACAAAGAAAGATACAAACACAAATACACACCAAGAGAAAGAGAAAGAGAGGATCTGGAAAAAAAAAAAAAAAGGAAATGAAAAGAAGAAAGATACAAACACAAACACAGAGAAAGAGAGGATCTGAAACAGTTTTTTCTTTTTTTGTTTTTGATTTTGAATTTTTTGAGTTTAATTTTTTTTTAATTTTTTTAATTTTTTTATTAATTAAAATGCTGACTTGTCATTAAAAAGCTGACATGGATGCTGACGTGGTATTTTTTTAATAATATTTTAATATCCACGTGAGCGCCATGTCAGCAAGTAGGACACACCATTTGCCACCTCAGCTTTTTTCGTAATTGGGTTGACGGTAGGGATCATTTTAAAAACGATTTTAAAAAGTTAGGGACTGACCTAGGAGCAAAATCAGTTTAAGGACCAAATCGAGAAATGACCCAAAATGTAAGGACCAAAAGTGCATTTACGCCTTTATATTGTTTGGAAGCACCAAATTGAAGTAATTCTAGAGACTTACTCTATGATCAATGGCATTGATGAGATTGTTTTGGCACTAGATCAGTTTTTGTAGAATTCCTCTGGTAATTTTACCATAGAGATCAATCTAGCTTTTCTAAGTTTGAAGAATCGTGAACAAGCTCTATTCACGTTTCCACACTCTCTCTCTCTTTCTGTTCTTGTTCTTATTGTGGGAAAGAAGTCCGGTAGAGGTATTTGGAAGGTTTTGGAAGATTTGTTTCAATCTCGAGGTCAAGTAGGATGAACCTCATGAATGAACTGAGTGCTGTGAAGAAAGGCATAGACTACATTGATGTGTATTTTCAAAAGATTAAGCAAATCCGAGACAAATTAACTACTGCTCAGTCATGCTTGATGATGAAGATCTTCTTCACATTTCAATTGATGGTTTACTATCAGAATATGACTCATTCTATTCTGCTATAAGAACTCGCAGTGATATTCTATTAGTTGAAGAACTCAATACCCTTCTTAAGAGAGGGCTATCAAGAAGAGATCTGGTATTATTGGTGCATATTCTATTACAATGGTTGCTAACTTCCAATCTTAAGGGTTTACACCAACTCCAGTGGTGGCTATAACACCAAAAGGGTCGTGGAGGTAGAGGAAATTTCAGTGGTGGTAATTATAATTCCAACTCCAATGGTAGCTATAACACCAACAACTCTCAGTTTGATCAATCAAGATCTATAGGATTTTAGGGACAATAAAATCAGAGTCAAAGACAACAATGTCAAATTTGTGGAAAGAATGGACATGTGGCTCTTGACTGCTATCACAGGATGGACTTTGCTTTTCAGCGTAAATCCAGGCTTACAGCAATGATGGCGAATTCATCTCAGGTTCATGGAGCTAATGGTTGGCTCATAGATATTGGGTGTTCTAACAACAAAACCCCTAGTCTGTCCAATATTTCACTTCAACAAGAGCCTTCTTCAAGATTTGAAACTGTGATTGTTGGAAATGGCCAAGAACTACCTATCACCCATATTGATAATGGCAAGTTATGTACTTCCTCTTATAACTTTAAGCTTGATGGCATACTTAGAGTTCCTGATCTTGTTTCCAAATTGCTATTTGTTCATAAGATTTATTTACAAAACAATGCACTATGCTACTTTGATGCTTATAGGTTTTCTATCCAAGATTTACTTTTGAGAAAGATCCTTTACGAAGGATAGAATAAAGATGGTGTGTATCCCATTCCTTCATCATCTTCTTTTACTCATCCAATTCCACTACTTACACTACCTCCCAAGTTCATGAAACTCCATAAGCTTATACTTTGTCATTAGTCAATTCTGTTCAAATTTTACTTTGGCATAAAAGACTTGGACATCCAAGTGCTAAACTTCTTCATCTTGCAATTAAATATGTAAATCATGCTTTTACTTTCAATAATGTTGATGAATGTTGTTTTTCTTGTAAGTTACATATAAGTGCAAAGATGCACATACTTCCTTTGAACAAACATATGTAAAATAACATCAACTTCTATGCTTCAATTTTGCATTTTGATGTCTGGGGTCTAGCACCCATCTCTTCTTTGTTTGGCTATAATTTCTATGTTGTGTTCATTGATGACTTTACAAGGTTTACATAATGCTTTTTACTTAAACAACATAGTGAATTGTTTGTTGTGTTTAAGCATTTTAAGAAACTTGTAGAGAATCAATACTCTTCTAAAATCAAAGTTCTTATATTTGATAATGGTGGAATGTAAATTCCCAATTCCAAAGTTTCTATTCAGAGAATGGTATTCTTCATCAGACTTCTTGCCCTTACATTCCCTAAAAAAAGGCATTTAAAAAAGAAAGCGTAGACATATTGTATAAATTGGTTTTGCCATGTTATATCAATTTCACCTTCCACTGAATTTATGGTCTTATGCTTTGTCTACAACCTCTTTTCTCAATAGATTTCCCTCTTTAGTCTTAGGCTTTACATCTCTTTGTAAAAAGATAAATTCTGTATCACCACCACTTTTAGCCCTTAAGACATTTGGTAGTGCTTTCTACCCCTATCTTAGGCCTTATAACAATCATAAGCTTCAAGTCATATCTACAGATTGTGTGTTTCTAGGTTACTCTCCTTTATCCAAAGGATATTTGTGCCTGGATCCTAATACCAACAAAATCTACACTACCTGCTATGCCTTATTCAATGAGAATATGTTTCCTTTTGCTAATAAGTTTGATCTCACAAATCCCCATATTCCTTTCTCCAATTATATACTTGATTTTGAGTGGTTTCCTTCCAACTCTAACAATTCTCTTTCATTTTCTGCAATTGCTTCTTCTTATACTTAATCTTATGATGATTTACTTCCTTTATCTGTTTTTCATTCTTCTATTCCTATCTCATGTGTTCCTAATCCTCCTTTATCTACTACTCCTACTTGATATGTTCCTGATTCTTCTCTTCTTGCACCTATTTCTTCATCCATTCCATCTTCATCTCTTCCTTTTAGCACTACTATTCCTGACATTACTCATTCAACATCTACCTCTAATGATTCTTTACTCACTACTAATACTCATTCAATGCTTACAAGATCAAAACTTGGTATCCACAAGCCTAAATTTTTTAAGGTTGTTACTATCTACAAATACCAAGAACCTCCCTTTTATGTTGTGGCTACAAAATACCCTCAATGGGTTGTTGCTATGGATTCAAAATTTTAGTCTCTTCTTAAGTAGAAAACTTGTCTCTTGTTCCATCTCCTGCAGACAAGAACATTGTTACTTATAAGTGGGCTTTTAAGCTAAAGAGGCATAGTGACACTACAAGAAAAAAAAAAAAAAAAAATTAATACAACGAAAAAAGTCGTAGCAATAGCAACTAATGTTATTGTAATAAGGTGTTATTGCAATGACAAAAAGGTCAATGCAAGTCGTTGTAATAAAGTCCGAGGCAATAGGTTTATACAACACTAGATTTCGTTACAATAAATTCCACACATTGCAATGATTATTTTTTTTACAATATCGTTACAAAAGGTTGATATTTTTTATTAAAAAATAATAGTAATTTTTTAAAAATAATTTAAAAAATAAATAAATCATTTTTTTTAAATAATAATTTTTCTATTAACCTATTTTGCAAAAACCATATCTAGGGACTACGCTAAAAAATCAAAGATACACATAAAAGATGAAAATTTTGAAATACTTCATTTCAATACATATGTCAAAAAACACAAATATATATACAACTTGTTGAGTTTACATTCAAACACATAGTTTGTATGCAAAAATCAGTACAACATGAAAGAAAAGTTTCTTTTTGAAAGTGTTATCCAAGCATGTTTCTCAACCATTTCATTGACTTACCACCTATTTTGGAAAAAAGAATAAGAAAATAAGTATAAAGTTGAAAAACATCATATATACAACACAATGGCACCAATATTCACCATCATTGATTCTAAAAAAAACACACACGCACACACACACCATTACTACTTGGAGACTGTACAAACAAAGAAAAATCAAATTAAAATTTAAAAAGAACCAAAAGATTACTTGAAAGTTAGAGAGAAAATCCTTAAACTAAGAAATAGTCTCTCCAAGGAGACTATGAATTAAGAGAGACTGAAATTTGAGAGAGAAAATTTAGAGTCAGTAAATATGAGAGAGAGATGGAAATTTGATAGATAAATCTCGTAGTTAGTAGATAAATTTGAATTTTGAGATAAGCGTAAGAGAAAGAGGGAAAGTGAGATGAGAAGAAAAAAAAAGAAAAAGAAAAGAAAAAGAGAGAGAGGCTTGGGGAGAGAGTGAGAGAGCGAAATTGAGATGAGAAAAAATAGGGAGATAAATGTGGGTGAGAGAAAGAAGGAAACTAAGATGAAAAAGAAACAAAAAAGGTTGGCGTGAGAGAGAGGGGGAGAGAGAATTTGAGATTAAAAAAAAGGAGATAGGCATGGGGGTGAGGGAAATTTGAGATGAGAAAAAATAGGGATATAGATGTGGGTGAGAGAATGAGGATAATTGAGATGAGAAAAAAAAAAAAAAAAAAAAAAAAGAGGGGAGACATGCATGGGTGAGAGAAAAATTGAGATGAGTAAAAAAAGAGACAAACATGGGTGAGAGAGAGGAAACTAATGAAAAAAAAATAGTGCCAATTTCCCAAATTTTGCCGCTACTCAATTATTCACCTCTATTAGATCAACAAATTTTGATGTGAAATAAAGATTTAACTTATTATAACAATATAGTTTGATGTGGAATAAAAGATTACTTATTACAATAACATATCTCAATGTAAAATAAAGGTTACCCATTACAAAAACACATTTCGATGTAGCATAATAATTATTGCTACAATCTCATATTGATGTAATAAATTTAAGTTTGTATTACAACAAAAAAATAACCTAGAGATGCAACAGTATATATATTGATGAAAAATTACATGTTTGTATCGCATACAGGACATACGGAGCGGAAAATTAATGAATCTACTTCATTCGCAATAGATAACATATGCAATGTAAATTTCAGAATATAAGAACAAGAGAGTGTACCTTGATATGATGAATTTCAAAACAAAGATTAGAAGTACTTGGGAATACTTTTGATCTTCACTCCAATTCCACTTGATGCCCAAGATGTGTGGTCTCTCAATCAGTTCTATGTATTTGTTCTAGAGAGAATATGAAGGAGTCTCTCTCTTACATACATGAACATACAAACTATTTCATTCTAATATAAAATTCTGTATGTTTCTCTCCACATAACTGATTATCTAATTGGGCCAGCATTTTGGGCCTTCTTAATTGGGCTTTAATGTGTGGCTTGAAGTGGGACCAAAAGGGAACAAATAAGACACTAGCTCCAATGGGCCTTGGGCTTTTCTGTCAACTCTTGACAAGTCCAAAATTACCATTAATTATATTTAATACCACTATATAAATATAATTGCATTCTAGGCCTTATTAATAAATTATATCCCAAGACTTTATTATACATGCAACTCCTTCATAAATATTTGTAGTAATACAAAGTCATGAATATAGACTGCCACTTTCTAAATTACTACATCTTAATCCTTGAGTACCCAGTTTAATCCTTTTAAGTTATTCATCATATATTTATGAAATCTAATTTCATAAATATATACTTTAGTCTTACTAAAGTGGTTAAGCTTAACTCTCTGAATAACTAAACCCATTAAACTTATCTTAAGGGAATATTTTATATCTCCGTTAAGAGACTATGAATTTCATCTTGAGAATATATGTTCCATCAACACTAAATGTGGCTGCCCAACATACTGAGGTTTTGATTGTTACTTTAGATCGCACTCCTGATATATCAAAGCAACCTACATTTCATGATCAAGTCCATTATTCTCTCAGGATTAAGAGTTCATGTGAATAGAAGTCGTGAGATTTATTATTCAATTGACAGTCGTTAGGAGAATAATAAATCTCACAACGGTCCAGTTCAATATGTGTTAACTCTTAAAACATATCAACATATCAATTTGAAGTCTCCACTTCCATGATCAAGACAAATTATCTTAGTTAATATGTTATAGTCTTCGCAGATGAAATGCCCAATTTCATCACCGACTACGAACCAAAATTCTGAGTTTACAAAGAACTTGTGATCTATATCTTCTGTGACTAAATTACATAAATCACATACTATGTATTTCATGGACTATTTGATAATGTCCGAATATTCATGTTACCATTATTTTAAATAATAACAAAACAACTTTATTAATCATAATATTAAGTCATATATGATTTAACACATAATGTCAAACATAATATCATACATAGTATCATAGAATAGGATTTAAGGGCACTTATCCCAACATATATTACCTATATTATTATTTTTTTATTGCAATAATACTTGTTGTATTATGTCTTTTTTCTTATAGTGTGATGAGACTGTAGCCAGATATAAAACTAGATTTGTGGCTCGAGGTTATCTTCAACAATATGGTTTGGACTATGAAGAAACCTTTAGCCCAGTGGAAAAACCTACTACTATCAGGTTGCTTCTTGCTTTGGTAGTGAATTATGGTTGGTATCTAAGACAGTTGGATGTAAGTAATGCATTTCTTCATGGTTTTCTCAAAGAAGAGGTCTATATGGCAAAGTCTTAGGGTTATGTGGATCTTGTCCTACTCATGTTTGTCATTTGCACAAATCTTTTTATGGTCTAAAGCAGACTCTAAGAGTTTGGTTTGAGAGGTTTAGTACTCAATTACTTCACATTGGCTTTGTTACTATTGATGCTGATGGTAATTTGTTTCTCAATAACCATGATTCTCAACTGGCTTTTCTGTTACTTTGTGTGAATGACATAATTGTTACTAGTAACCATTTACCTTTTACTTTCTTTCTTATTCATACATTGAATCCAGATTTCAATGACTTGGGCAGATTTCATTACTTCATAGGCCTCTAGATTGATTATACTCCTAGTGGGCTATTTGTTCATTAAATTAAGTATACTCTAGATCTTCTTACCAAATTTTCCATGGCTGATTATAAGCTTTGCAAGAATCCATGTTCTCCTAATACTCATCTCATTCCCAATGATAGTCCCTTGTTACCTGATCCTACTCTCTATCGAAGTATGATAGGTACCTTACAATACCTCACTTTCACTAGGCCTGACTTATCCTTCGCTGTTCAACAAGCTTCCCAGTTTATGAGTGATTCTGCATCTAATCATCTTCAGCCTGTTAAGAGAATTTTGAGGTATCTACAAGGGTCTATTCATCAGGGATTGACTTTTACTCCAGGTTCATTAACACTATCTTCCTATAGTGATGCTGATTGGGCTGATGATCCTATGGATAGAAAGTTCATCTCTTATATTCTTATGTTCCTTGGTAATTATCCAATTACATGGTCTACTAAGAAGCAACCCACTGTTTCTTGTTCCTCCACTGAGGCAGAATCTAGAGCTTTAGCTTCTTCAACAACTAAGCTTTGTTGTATTAGAATGTTAATTAAGGATCTTGGTGTCTATCTTCGTGCTCCTCCTATTTTATGGTGTGATAATGTGTCAGCTTTTGCTATAGCCTCCAATCTTGTTTTTCATGCTCGTACTGAGCATATTGAGGTTGATTATCATTTTTTTCAAGAGAGAGTCCTTAGACATAGGGGTGGCAGTTCGTGTTTGCGTATTGGGTTCGTGTCATGTCAACCCATAAGTATCTGACTATATGGGTTAACACTAACCTGACATGTTTATTAAACGGGTCAAGATTCCTCAACCCTAACACAACCCATTTATTAAACAGATTAGTCGTGTCGACTTGTTTATCAAATTTTATCAAAAAATGAAAAAAATATCTATGAGAAAATAAGAAAATAAATATTTTTA